>CM020504.1:8159539-8522039 GCA_009823395.1 Thamnaconus septentrionalis
AAAGAGGTAACACTTGATGATGATCAAATATTAAATAATAGTAATAGTAACTACCACTCTCTACTTGTTTGTTTTTTGTTTGTTTTTTATTAATAATGGTATATCAAAATGTAAGGCTTATTTCTGTATTTGATATGTATTTCTCTGGGTCTATTACTGTAAAAAGAATGTAATAAAGTTCTGCTTTGTTTTTTTTAATTACAATTGTTTTATATTCATAAAAAAAACATATCACTCATACAATTTTGAGAAGCGTATTGAAGTTGTCACCGTTTAAGTATGCTTTCCTAAGATTTGGGTTTTCTTCATCCATTCATGTACAGGAGACTACTACAGTCAAGGGGCTGAGCGCAAACAAGAACTTCTCCAAAGCTGTGCTTTGTTGGGGATACCAAACTCCAGAATCACTATAGTTGACCACAAGTAAGCAACGCATTGTCAAAGTTTTAAGTGATTGCTTGCAAGTATGAGCTATGGACAACTACAACTATGAAAACGTGATTAATGTGATGCCTTATTTTGTGAAAGTGAGTCTAACACATGAAGTAGAATGTATGTAAAGATTAAAAAAAGATGTGCTACTTATATGCTGTACCATTAGATTATTAAATAAGATTTATGCAGCGTCTTGAACCAATCTGGCTGGCTCATAGTCATAAACTGCCATAAACTCTGCTTAAATAATCAGGAAGTAAGGAAAATGGTATCCTGGTCTTTCCTCTGTGTCTCAGCTGCCAGACAGGACAGGTCAAGGAAAAGGGGACATGATACATCTCATTTGCTTCAGAAGGAATTTTATTACATTTGGCACAAATGTCCAAATTGTGTAATTTCTCTACCTCTCAGGAGATTGCATGTGGTCAGTGGTTAAATCAGGGTTTAATTGGTGACAATAGTCTTTGGTGTCCCTGCTCTAACATCCACATATATATGTATTTATATATATGTATGTATGTATACATATATATATGTATATATATATATATATGTATAAATATATATATATATATATACATATGTGTATATATGTATAAATATACATATATATGTATATATATACATATGTGTATATATGTATATATATATACATATGTGTATATATATATATACATACATATATAAATGTATGTATATTTATATACATAGCTATATATATATATATATACACATTTATATATGTATGTATATATATATGTATGTATGTATGTATGTATATATATATATATATATATATATATTATTGTGTGTGTATGTAAATATATAATTTTAATGACAGTTCCAACCACGATAAATTAAATAATTAAATACAGTTTTATGCTCAAAAAACTAAACAGGGCAGAAAGAGACAGACTAGTTGTTTTGTCAAATGATAGGATGTTCTAAAGTAAGTATTGTATTGTTTAATATTTAAGCAAACATTTGAGCTAGGTGACAGTGGACATTTTAATAGGCGAGTCAGCCTGTAAATAACTTATATTATTATTATTATTATTATTATTATTATTATTATTATTATTATTATTATTATTATTATTATTTGTTGTTGTTGTTGTTCTGTTGTTTTTTAACTTTAAAGAGTAAACCAGTCAGCAGGCAGCAGTCACAGCTATGAAATGTCTTTTTTTGCTAAATGCAACATTGATATAATGTGCTGCACTTTGCATTTTTTGGGAGAAAAGTTGCAGATTTGGGCCTCAAGTTTCAGAGACAGTTGTGGCAAAACTAGAGAATGGGGACCCCACCCCACCCCTCCACCTTCCCTAAATCAATACTGCAGTTTCCCCTGAAAACTTTATGAGTTTCTAGGAAGCACAGGGCCTCCTACATGTGCGTCTGTACATGGCAGCTCACCACGAGGGCTGCATGAACCCTGACACTAAGCTGGAACTCACAGTAATAAGCTGGCAGTTTGCCTGAGTTGTCTGCCCCAGAGAACATTGTCTGTGTGCGTGCGTGCGTGCGTGCGTGCGTGCGTGCGTGCGTGCGTGCGTGCGTGCGTGTGTGCATGCGCGCACACGCGCGCAAGTATAGAATATAGCTGGACTTTGCTCTCAGCACTGTCTGCACTTCTGATGAACTGGCGTTGAGCCCATTTTCCCGTTCTGTGTATTCTGTTGTTTGCCCAAAACACACACCAAATCAGCACTTTGCTAGCCAGGCTCGCTCTCAACCTGCCTCTTCCTCTTCACTGCCCCCCCACCCTCCCTTGCTCGCTCGCCCCTCCTCCCATCCTCTCCTCATCCATGTCTACCGAGGCCAAGTGCCAAAGATTGTGGGATACGTTTTGGCAACACTCTGAGCACAGCTTATCTAGGTCACAGCGATCTGGCTTCGCCTCTGTTTGTCTGTCCATGGCTGACCAAGCTATGCTGTTTTCTCTTAACCCTCCCTGCCCACACAGTGCACATGTGCATCTGCACTTGTCCTCTCCCTGTTTCTTTTTTTGTTTTTGTACATTTTTATTGGAGACTTTTGCACGTGTTTGTATGAAGGGAGAGGAAGATCCTGCCTGCTTAGATTTTTTAGAAAATCTAAACAGGCGTTTTCAGAATTCACAAGCACTTCAAACCACAGTGGCAGCAAGAGTTCATCACAGCACCCTGAGAATGAACAGACAAATCAGCTCCCTGTACTGACCTGGAAATCTGTGATTTTTTTTTCTCCCCAAATTGGTGATGGCTGTCACCATTGCATGTCACTGCGCGAATGCCAACTTGCAGTTTAAAGCATCTCATGTGGTCAAGCAGTCTAGAAAGCCACCAAATAGATGCTGTTAGTTGGGCCATTTTAATGGGTCAGGGGTTTATGTTCTTTGTCCAGTCAGTAAGTGGATCTTTGCATCTTGGTTGCCGAACAAGAAGTACTAATTAAACTTCAATGATGTCCAAATGTTGTACCTTGTCTAAGAGGTTTTCATGAGCTCAAAGTTAAGAGTTATGATCCTTTGCTGTCACTTCTTACCTCCTGACAGTTAAATTAGTCATTCTAGTGGATTTTAGTGAAGAGGTTGAGGCCAAATTATGAGACTGCTTTCGACTCAAAGCTTTGTATATATTCCCATTCAGTCTTGTTAATGAGCAGAAGCCTAGATGCCGATTACTAGATGTGACTCTCGCTCACAGTCATCGATGACTGTATCGTATACACAAGCAAAGAGGTACAAAGAAATAGACTTTAGTGTTTCTCTTGAAAGAAAAGATCTTGTGTGTCATACGTGATAAAAACAAATCTTCAGTCAAAGTTGGTTGTGATTAATTGTATTAATGATATGCTGTCTCATAATGCAATGATGCACATTTGTTGCTCACCAAGGTTTCACACCATTGTGCCTGTCAATGGTTGGTGATAACAACCTAACAACCATAAACAGCATGGGAAGTAGTCGTCGCACAGGAAACATATTCACATTTTCTTAGTTCGGTGTGTTGCCAGTGTCAACAAACACAATTCTTCTCTGTCTGTTTACTGCATTTAGATGCCACTGCTATTACAGTGGCTCAGCATCAGAAATGTAGCTAAAAAATGTCAGGCTGCACCAGACATCATTCATGTTGCCAGGATGTTTTTTGCACATTTGCAAGTATGTTGTGACTTTTTGTTATTCACGGTAGTTGATCCACTGTAACTTTATTTAACGCCGATTTCTCAACTTTACAGGTTATGTCTGGTGATGACAGCTTTCTCGCGAGGGGAAAGTGGGAATAAGCGGTGAATTCAGTTTTTAAATAGGATTTCCCTTTAATGCTCACTGAATAGGACAGCTGTGTGGACAGTATCTGGGCCCCCAGTGCACGTTGGGGCCTTTGTGATTAAGCTCGATCTGAGCACGCTCTGCTGCCTCTGCACTTGCGTTGGCTTGACCTCTGTCTGCTCCCCGGACTTGTGCACACTGCTCGGCACACAAATCCGGCTATCGCACTTCTTCTTGACATCACTCATCAGAGTGCGCCGAAGCAGTGCTCATAATGTGATTCCTTCCTACCTTCCACCTTCTATCATTTCTTTCGAGCTAAAAAAAACTTTCAAATGAGGATTTTATTATTTGATATGCACATTATGTGCAGGCTGCAGTCAGGAGTTGTTGGACGCTCCAGCCGGGCAGTTAACCCGTGACTGTGCTTCTGTTGATACAATGGCCTCTGCAGTCCCACAACAGCAAACTGCATACTTTCATCAAACTAATGTTTCTTTTCCTGAAGAACTAAGCAAACCCCCAACTCTCTTAATAATTTCAATAGTTGTAGCGTTTCCATGGTAAATAGCGTGATCTCTATGGTTGCTATCATGACCATTAGTACCCTCAGTTTGAACAGTGGTCAGCCCTTGAAACACAGACGGCCTATGTGAATCCACATAAAGCCAAATGTGTGTTATTAGTACAATTAAAGCGCTACCACATTAGAGCCGAGGTCCTCTCTGTACCTCCGCTGAAACATTTAATAAGACTGCACGGAGAGAAGTCTGGCAGTTTTCTAGGACTCTGGTCCATGTGACCTGACTAAACAAGCACGTGCACGTGCACACTCGCCCCTGAGACACACACACACACACACACACACACACACACACACAATCTCCTGAGCTCTCACTGGGCCAAAGTTCAACAACTGCATCCAGATGCCTGCAAGCAATTAGACATCCACATGCAGAGCAACAAAGGGGGGAGCTGTGGAGGTTACATTAGGACATTCTGCAGTGTTGGCACGGCGAGGCTGACACTCAGCCTCAGTCGTGCTTGAAAAAGGTCAAGTGTCTTTATACTGCGAGTTAAGACACCCACCAGCAGCAGCAGCAGCACCACTCACTTGCACTGAAGAATAAATACAATAACGGGGGGAAAATATATTGTTAATAGCAGACATATATATAGATTTCCCGCGTAAATCAAACAGAAATCTGCCATAGTTGTTTTGCAATATATTTGCAGAGCTGCACAAGCCCACACGGCATGGATCAGTGCATTCCATTCTATGACAGTTAAAAACTACCTCTGAACCCCTTTGCTTTCTGCACCCATGCCCCTGTGACGTAGCTGACCTCCCGGCCCGCCACCACACACAGCAGCCTGACCCTCACATCACTGGCAGCCAATAGATTTGCGATCTAATCCATCACTTCCCTCCCCATTGTTAGCAGCCAAAGGGGAGGGGAGCAACTGCTGACACCCTGAACTTCCATACAACAGCTTTGTGTAATCCTCAACTGAGTGACACGTTGCGTCAATGATCTCTCGAATTATCCCAATGCCGACCGGAGCGGTACAATTTTGCCGTTGGTTGTCCCGCTTTTGATCATTATACACCAAGGGGAGGCGGTCACACTAGAGCAGCTCCATTTTTAAACAAAACCCTCAGGACATGTGAGCTGTTGCCACTTGGTTTCTCTCCAAATTCCCAGAGACGGATTTGAAATGCCCTTCAAACTTAAAATAATGTATAAGTTCAAGTGGAACATTGAACAAAACCAATGCTTTATATTCTTTAATGGAGTGGCTGTCGGAGGCTCTTTCTGGTACATTTACTCGACAGCAACTCTTTATTTGCAGGTGATGGGATGAATCTACCCAACACTAGAGAATGACTCCATCAGAACGGCATTTCTCCCCATTTTCTTTATTTTGACCTGACTTTCAGTGTGGAAACAGGCTTCTACACTACTGCGCTACTTGGTAGATAACAGCCTTTCTCTCTCTGCCCTCCAGGAATCTTCCAGATGATCCCAAAGCAGAATGGAAGGTCTCGCTTGTCTCCTCTCTGATTGCCAAGCACATAAGAGCTCACTCCTTCAACATGGTGCGCTCACTTTCCTCCCGAGCAACAGCTGTTTTCTGCCATTTCCTGTTGACGCTCTATTCCCCCGTCGTTCTGCGCGCTACACCCGTGTCTTGTTTTGTTTTCGCCATATGTTTTGGCGCGACAGCTCTCCAGCTCGTTAACTGAGTTTCACCACCGCCTACATAATATTTTTGACAGCCACAGCCGCGGCATTCCGTCAAGCCCTAGAATGTGCTTTGGGCCCGACTCAAAATGAGGGGGAAATGTGTTCTAAAAAGTCTGGACTTCATATCTGTTGTCAAGCATAGAGATCTTTAACTGGCCCACTGCAGTTATGCACGATTAACTAATGGGAATGTGGCAAATTTAGAATCAAAGAAATTTCAGCCAGTTTATCTCATCTAGGGCAAAAAATAGTCAGAAATGCAAAAGTAATTTGCATCTAGGAAAAAAAGCAGTCCTGCAGGGAAGTTGATTACACACAGCTGTGTTCTTCTCTCCTGTAGAATTTTTTTTTTAATCAAAGAGCACAAACAAACAGACGGTCTCCACCCATCCTGTTAGCTCAGAGGAGAAAAAACTTGCCTAAAAGTGGGCTGGAGAATAACAACAAAAAATGCTGCAATAATGAGCCTTGAGATCTGTAGAGGGAAGTTTGTTTCTAGATGTGACGCCATGCAAACTGTTTTTTTTTTTTATATGCTAAGCCACCAGAAATCAAGAGATGAAGTTTTACAAGCTGCATTTAATGTGCAGCGGTTGGGAGCGTACTCCTAATTTATGACTTATTGCAAAGACGCAGTTGAATATGTCTGAGCACAGCTGGAGCCAAGTCTTTAGTCCAGAAGTCTTTTTTTTTGGCTTCCAGCTGATTTTTTTTTTGTTTTTTGTTTTTTTTCCCCTTCTCACTTGCTTTCGCTTGTGTGGAAGTGTGCAAACACAAAACGTTTTCTAAGTATCACTTGTAAGCTGCCAATTCTGCTCCGATCATATACTCACAAACCAAAAGAAAAAAATCTCCTTCGCTATTTAGCTAAATTTACTTCTAGATTTCCAGATTCTGGCTTCACTCCTCTAACACAATGTATTTTGTTGTTTCAGGTGCTGACCTTTGATGGGAGAGGAGTGAGCGGTCACGCTAATCATATAGCCATTTATAAAGCTGTCAGGTACTGACTGAACTCTCAGGCTTTAATTCCTTTTTATTTCCTTTTTTAATCCCGTCAATTAAAGACAACATTCCGTGAGATACTTTGTGTTTGTTACCCCTACGCAGACTGTGCAGCCCACTCCACCAGCATAGAACGCCATCCAGAAAAAAAAAAAATCAGAGCTCACATCATCCTTCACTTTTTTTGTTTCCCCCATAAAGACACACACACACACACACACAGAAAACACACAAACTCGCACTGTGCTTTTCAGTGTTGCTCTTTTACATAGCTAAGAGGTCATCCAAACACAGTCCTCAGAGGCACTCGGCTTTCCTCCCAGAAAAAAGCAGTAAATCCTGTCCCTGAAGTGGTGTAGTGGGAGGGCAGCTCTGGCTTGGACAAGGCCAACCAATCACATTAGACCAGACTTCTAGTGAAGAAGAAGAAGAAGAAGAAGAAGAAGAAGAAGAAGAAGAAGAAGAAGAAGAAGAAGAAGAAGAAGAAGAAGAAGAAGAAGAAGAAGAAGAAGAAGAAGAAGAAGAAGAAGAAGAAGAAGAAGAAGAAGAAGAAGAAGAAGAAGAAGAAATTTGCACTTTGAGTGGCGCAATCTTTATGTTGCACTGATGCATTATTTTCTCTGCCGTTCGGCATGATCTTTTCCATCACTCGGCTTGTATGGCTGTGCAGCAGCCTGTGGGCCTCATCTGTTCATAAGATGTGAGCTCTCCAAATCACATCTCATGACTCCCATTAGTCCGGAACTCAGAGACGCTGCGCACTCGATTTGCAGTGCACTAAAGGTCAGCAGATTGCTGATGGGTTTTGTTTTTGTCAACATGTTGCCAGCTGCACCTGATGGATTTGCAAGATAAGTGTGCTTCCACCAAGACTCCAAAACAAATTTGCCATTGAAAAATCTTCCCAGAGGAAAATTAAAAATCCTCTGATTGGACGTCGAGACCAGAAGGCAATTGTGTTGAACTTTCTGTGGTTTCTCAGTAATTTACTTACAATGGTGAAATGTAATTAGTGTAACCGGTCTTCTAATCTGGGTTAAATTATTGGCACGCGAGAAAAAAAAACTCTACTGTGGCGATTACAATTTTTTAAGTTAAAAACAATCCCATCTGGATGTTTTGTTTGGGTAACAGTGTCTTTTTTTCCCCTCTTGCAGCCACCTGGCTTCCTCCGGACAAGTTCCCAATGGTAGGTTTAACGCATCAAAGATCAATGTGTATTTTCAGGTGTTATCGGTTTGGTGTTGTAGTTTCTCAGAAGCACTTTTTGACTGGGAAAAAATATAAAGCACACTGACACTGAGTAAACAAGCTGCACCATGTTTTTTTTTCAATTAGATCTTTAAACCAATTATGGACTGCAACATTTGTCGAGATAAAATGCTTTCATCACATTCCATTAACCAGTTAACTGCCGTAAACCTGCCGAGTTTACGAGGACGGTTGGTTTGTTGATATGCAGCGCCCTCTTCAGTTCAAGAGCGTTTTATGTGTTTTGTTTCTCCGTTTCACAATTTGGTCAGTTGGTGGCAGCATGAGGTCGACAACGTTGTCTGGAATACCAAAGTATATTGGCTCACAAATTGGTTTGGCTTTGGCTTTCGCTGACTTTAGAAAATAAATAAATAAATAAATAAATAAATAAATGTTACAAAAAAAAACAACAACCTTGAAGACTCATGAAACAGTGCCTTCTACTCTTTCATTTTCTGGGACATTTCCCCTGTGTGTTGTGGTTTGTTTGGTCATTTCCATTGTGTTTTTGTCTAATGGCCGGCTGGTATTTTCACAAAACATCTGAAAGGAAAAGTAGGCCAAGAAAGGCGCAACATGCTCCGACAGGCTGTGATGCTCTGATTACTCTGTTGGTTGGGTAAACATTGATCAGGGCACACCCACGGGAGTGTTTGAGAAGAGAGAAAGATAAGACACAGGCAGAATAGGCCCCATGACTTTAATCATATGTAAGAATCTTTATAGGCTCCCTGTGCTGCCTGGGCTGGAACCGCCCATGTCAGTCCTGCATGTCAAAGGGAGCAGTAAATGCATTTTATTCAGGACAAAGGATCACTGGCATGCCATAAAAATAGGTCTTTCATTAGTCATTCCAGCAGAACTCCACAGTCACGTGAAACCTGCGTTTCTCGTCTTACTGTGCTCTCAAAAGTAGCTGAAAGAAAATGAGGCCAAATGTGAGTGTGTAGGCCCAGTCTTTAAAGAAAGTCACTGTTCATTTTGCTGTGAATAAGTATTATAATACCAAAACCGAAGTTTGCGCCCATAATCGACAGTTGATTTTCATGTCTTTATTTCCTTATTCTGGCTATATAAAAGTAAAGCATTGTGTTTGTTTTTGTGTGTGGCAGCCAACTAACAGCTAACTGCATCTCTCCCTGTTCACCCAGACTGCTGTCTACTCTCCCTGGTGACTGTTGGCCTCTTCAGGAAGTATATCTCCTTCCTGGAACTCCCCTTAAGCTGCCTGCTGCCCGCACGTGTCTGCTGCTGTGTTGGCTTGCAGGGCTACAGGCAAGCCAAAGTAAGTCTCCAGACAGACTATTTGTCAGCAGAGACTTTTCACTGTCCTCACATAGACATATATATATAGTTGTACTGTCAAAACATAGCAGCAATGACCCATTGTAATTTTGAAATACATTTAAATACTTAAAACCCAGAGCACTGATCTAACCGAAAACCCCTCCTTGTTTTCAGAATGCCATGTTTTGCCATCACTCTCAACTCCTGTGGTTCCGTCACGTCTACATCATCTTCTCACGGTACATGTTCGTGAACACGTTCCAGATAATCCCACAAGGACCAAAGAACTTGAAGATCTATTAAAAGAATGTTTAATGAAGAGACATGGAATGTAGAATGATGTTGTTACCCAGCCCTTTTGGAGATTCTTGTGAACATGTTGAGAGCCTTGAAGCAAAACAGTGCAGTTGTTTTAAAACAGTTTAAGTGACAGCCAAGGAGAATAAAACATTCAACTTTTCAACTGCTAAATACACATCTTCAGAAGCCCCATGATGGGAAAGTTATGGTAGTTCCTTTTTTCTGCCAAAGTTTCATTGTGTCAGCTAATTCCTTTAAATAAAAATTTTTTTTTTTTTTTTATAGAAGGAGGCCGAATCATTTAAATAATAGGGATTAAAATATCCCAGGTTTCCAGATGCATTACTGTTGATAGCATTAGGGGTCATTAAGTAAAGGACATCAGTTCGTCCTTTTGAATCCAGAGCATACAATAGGAAAGAAATGTGAAAGGCTGGATAAAATAATCAGGGACACAGTCTATTGAAGTTTGCAACCATTCTTGTTTGGTGTATATTTCAAGCCCCCTGATGTGGGAGAGTTTGGAAACCACTGTTCTAAAGGCTAACACTGTTTTGGTTTTGAAGCCTCAAAAGTGTTTTGTTGGCCACGAAACTCAGTACCTAACTTTTCATTAATGTGACAATGTTGGGATAGTGAGTGAATTTTAGTCTTAAGATCATTATTATTATTATCATTATTATTTGAATCAAAAGCACTGATTGTTCCTGTTAGGTGTACTGATGCCTAACTACTTGTTTACTGTGGTAGTACGGTCAGAGTGGTTGTGCTCCTCAAAGTTTTCTCAAGCACTTGATCAGTGGAAGTAGGCTAACTGTTTTTTTGGATTTGATTAAAGCTGCTACTAATTAATAACAAACATGATTTCAGTGAAAGAAAAATATTTTATTTAAGTCATTACACTGTAAAAGAGGTCATGAGTTCTGATCAGTTGGTTGGTTTGCTCATCTTATCACAAACAATGTATAAAAATGTACAGTATTTCCACTATATTGTTGATGATTAAAGAGACATTTAACGTATATTTCAATGTTTTTCTCCTTTGTTTAGCTACTTGTCTACTGCAGGTTTTGACATTTCTCGAATGGTCTTGTGAGCGTCCATGCTTTCTTCCCACTTCTCCCCACAAAAGCTGTCTACTGTGACGCTGCGGACTGTACCTGTGTCCAGACAGTGTGGTGCAACACCTATACAGACAGCAAGCACAAAAAAAGACGGATTGATGAGAAACGTGAACAGCTACATCATGTCATGTCACTGAATATGTGGGGCGTGGGGGGACTTGACAATAATCATCTATTCCAACAATATGGCACAGTGAGAGTGAGTGGATTGTTTAGTTTTGAAGACGGCACATGCTTGTTTGAAGACCGCACGTGACGCATGTCATGTGCTTGGAGTGAGCAGACATACCGTATCCGTCAGGGTTGGAGCGTGGAGTGTAGAAACTTTGAACCCCACAGGTTTTACAGAAGGTGTGTTTCGCAGCATGAGTGTTGAACGTGTATGTTGTCAGATTATCTGACCCCTGGAAAGGAAATGAAAAACAGGGTTTTTTTAAATGTGTAAATATTTTTTTGTTCAAATGACCTTTACTACCTTAAGTTCCCTACCTGTAAGAGTCTGAATTGATTTTTTGGAACAATGAAATGATGGTTTTGTTTCTTTGTGCAAATGCTACAACTAAAAAGAAAAAGACAGTACAGGTTATTTTGTGTGCAATATCAAGACAAACATGGTCTAGCATACTTTTGGTGAGCCTTTTCTCATGTTCATGATAATGTAATTTTCCTGTTTTTTCTGAATTGAATGATACGTACTTGCAATGGAAAACATGAAGGTCTGGCAAACTCCAAACTTCAAATCTAACAGCACCACAATGGCAGCCGCCAGTATGTTTGACCAAGTCCATTCTGTAGTTTAAAAAAAGACACAAGACATAAATATAACTATCAAAACATGCGAGTGTGAGTAGTCTTGAAAATTGAGACCTAACTGCAGTCACGCTGATTCCGTGAAGCAACAACCGTTCTTACAAACTGTTCAGACGAAACCAGTGTGACCTGTTTGTTACGAAAGCTGTTGACGTGGAACATAAAAACCTGCCCTGGTGGTTCTTGCCCTTCCGGGGAAACATAATCATCTAATAGTCGAAGTCCATTTTAAAATAATCAGCCACGCAAAGCATATCATCGGAGCTGTTCAAAACTTGAGATGTGCAAATGATGTCAAGCAACCAACAAAAGTACCATTGAAACGTTCGTTTCACATGATTACATTTTTCTTGGTGCTCAACTAGGCCTTTGTTCTTTTCTAAAAGGCTCTTTTCCTTTCTGGAACATGTTGAGTCAAGCTGTAATTATTCAAACACAAGGTGGGGCAAAGTACAGCAGACTTAGAAAAACACATTCCCTAGTGGTTGAACTAGTTCAGGCACCCTGCTATGTGCTGGAAAGCACTGGCTCAGTGCATCACGCGTCTGGTGTCAGATGACAGCATGCTGTGGGACTGTGCAAGGGAGTTCTGTGACCTCAATATATAACTATATATAAATATAAGGATCATCCCAGCTGTATGAAATGTGTGACCGCACCCTTATCCAAAATAGACTGCCAGTGGGCCACAAACCCCTAACTCAGCATTTGCATTTTGATTCCATTTATATTTTAGCTGTCTGATTTTAAAGTTTAGAGTTATTTAGTCAGTGCTGTTGTAAGTGTAACAGTGTTAATAAGTGCTTAAAGTGTGTCAGTGATGAAGTTATACAGAAATCTATTCCAATGCTCAATCCCTTTGACCTAAATCTCAAGTGGTCAGTATGCTTTATCAACTGGGTCACATCCCTCCTGGATAAAGGCACTTAACCCAGTTGAAAATCTTGCCTTATTATGATAAGTGTATGCTATATATATAAAGATATAAATCAGTATTGTGGAAATGAAATGGTATACATATTATATACATACATATATATATATATATATATATATATATATATATATATATATATATATATATATATATATATATACATACATATAAAATGAATTAAGCATAAGGGAATTTGGCTGAAAAATAATGCCTCACTGTGCCTTTGAAGGATCAAAAGTCATTTAGGTCATGGTAGCAATATATATATATATAAAAAAAAAAAAAAAGGCCCATTTTAAGCTCTTGATTAGCTCTCACTTTCCAGCCTAAAGACTTCTTCTATTCGTAAAAATGATGGGAACTTCCAGCTATTTACAATTTCCACAAGTTACCATAATACCCAAGGGCAAACTGAATCTGGTGTCAGAGTCAATTTGCTTCACAATACTGACACAGAGCACAACAGGTTTCCCCAAAATGCTATACTCTATATATTTTCAGAATTTTGAATATGGTTTAGGGAATAGATGATACGTGTAATACAAAATCTAGTGTGGAATAGCATTGTCATTTAAGAATGCAAGCTATCCTTTGGCCAGAAATACTTTACCCTGCTGTCACAACAGCTGGTGGCACGTTTACCAGACACGTTACCATCTGTCAATAGGCACTTTTAGAACTAATCAGCAGGTTGTGCGTGCAGGTCTGCACCTGTCCAGCATGTGAGTTTGAAAAACAAACTGTAATCAGTGTAACTTGCTAGTTTAAAAAACCTTTGAAAAGCTTTGTACATGTACTGATGTAGCTGCAACAGAGATGTAATCTAAAATGTAATCCTCATCATTCATACTCAAACTATTCAATATATCCACATGCTCTACCTTTTGTGACGATTGACATTGCCACAGAAACTTTGAAGTATTTTCCTAAAAGCATAAAACATTTTTCCTCTGTTCATCCTAAACACTTGAACCTTGATCGCTACTATCTATTTTTTCTTTTCAAGCTTCCATAAACCACAAGGCCAAGATGATGTATGATTGGACAGGTATAATTTCCACATTAACCACTGCCTAAAAATAATTTCAGAATAATCAAAAACACTGTACATAGCATTGGACTGGAATATATCCTACACAAATGGAGATTGTAAACAACTAACAAAGCCAAATTTACATGCTGGCATTCTACACACCAAAACCTTATACACACATTTTATTGTCTAGAAAAGAAAAACTAATTCACCCTCCAACAGCCACACATCTTGTCAACTTCCAAGTTGACTGCACACATTGCATATAGAGCAAAAGCAGATGCATAACTCAAGCTTGAGCCACCTGGCCACAGCAAAGCATGTGGACAACATGGCATGGTCTCATAGATGCTTCTCAAGTCTTATTTCTCTTCTTGTAAAAGTGCAAGCGAGCAAGTTACAACCATCAAATGACCAATGGCCAATCAAATGTTTGAGTTTGAGTCAAATTCAAATTATGCCAACAGATTTACTTAAACACAAAAACAGAAACCTGTACCCAGGTGTCTCTGGACTTTCTTACAGTTGTTCACTACAGCCATGTAGTTGTACTTTAATCACATTAATGTTTTTCAATTTTGTTTTAATTTTATTACATCTATATTTAAACCAATATGAACAAGATAAACTGGTTTATCTTTAATGCACCACAATGA
This sequence comes from Thamnaconus septentrionalis, assembly GCA_009823395.1. Classification (NCBI taxonomy): domain Eukaryota; kingdom Metazoa; phylum Chordata; class Actinopteri; order Tetraodontiformes; family Monacanthidae; genus Thamnaconus; species Thamnaconus septentrionalis. Next base: position 8,173,886 of record CM020504.1, read on the forward strand.
AGTAAAGTCTAAGATTAATTTCATAACTACAATAAGTAAAATGTTTTTGTTTTTTGTTTTTTAATCATGCAACCCTCCAGGGAACAACTTTTAGTTGATGTACTTTGCTCTTTTTAGAGTGGAAACCATACATAAAGGTTATGCAATATATGACTTTGTTCAGGGATTAAAGAGCTTTAGCTCTTTAAAAATTTGTCTTTCTTAAATTGTTCTCGGCCAAGAGCCTAGATTGAATTCGAGGCTAAAAGCTGCAAAAGTTTTGCTACGGTATGTCGGTCGCTTCTTCACGTTATATGTACATATGAATACATTTATTACAAAAGAAGGGTCGCAGGTAAGACCGCCAGTATTACAGATAAATGTAACCTTGTTGCGAACTGAAATACCAATATGCATTGTCTGTTGCTCTGAAATTGTATTCAGCGCGAAAGGCACATAGTTCAAACTACTTCAGCAAGTCTTCACTAGATACAGCAAGACAACACAAACCTCCCCGGTTACCAGCATACGTTACATATTTTCAAACATTTACCTCAACGGAAAGAATAAACTTCGATTTGGATGAAGCGACGGTAAATTAAGAGACCAATCTAGCCTGCGAGCATATACTTTTAGATATAGTGTAATAATTAGTCACACAGTACAGTCTCTATAAGGAAATTTTGTCGATGATAGTCATCCATAATTCTCGAAAAAGTAAGGCGAAAGTCATGTGATAATGACAAGAAATTCCTGTAGCACAGCAACCAATAGATGGTCAAACAAACAAACCTCCAAACCAATCAGAGGTCGACAACGGGTGTTCCTGTTGCTACGTTGGTCTCGCATTTTTTGGAAACAGTGCGGAAGCATATTTGTGTTGTTTAACCTTTTACAAATGTGTTTTAATTGCTTGTAAATTATTTCGTTTGGTAAGGTTACATGCACGAAATAGCACAAAACAAAAACAAATACTCTGTTAAAGAGTTATATTCAAATAAACAGGGACTACTTTTTGTGCGGACGGATATCTCTTTGTGACGTCGAGTAGCTCAGAGCCTATATAGTCTTCCGCCCCAGTCTGTTGAGTAGTACTTTGTTCTTATTCAGCAGAGAAGAAGCATCAGGAGCACCACTGCAATATCCACTTTGGCGATACCTATTGCTGTGACGTTAGGTAAGTTGAAATTGTCAAGTGTGTTTTCTAATGATTTCAGTTTTTGAAATATGCCATTTTTCAATTGTTCTTAGGTGAATGTTGTTCAACTAATAACGTCAATTTCCCGCAACAGCCATTGTTGACTGAAACGTAGACACCGTAATGTGAATTTGGCCATTTACAATTCGTGCCATTTTTATTTTAAAGATAAAAATAACTACATTTTGTCGCAAACGAAGCAGGAAGTGGTTGGCTAGAATGACTCAACAGTCTAGCATCGTCCATTACCGAGCGCTCGGCGAACAAAAGCAAGAGTGACAACCATTCAAAATGGCGCTCGGCCTGGATTGGCGGCTGCCGGGTTACTCAGCCCTCTGTGTCAATCTGGATTTTTTTTTTTTTTTTTTTTTGTGCCAGCCAGTTCTATCTACATACTTCACGAATAACATGTTTCATTTGAACCATGTTACACACTTTGTTATAATCCTGTGTTTAATTACATTTAACAGGCTAAATCATGCAGATCTTCGTAAAGACCCTGACTGGCAAGACCATCACCCTTGAGGTTGAGCCCAGTGACACCATTGAGAACGTGAAGGCCAAAATCCAGGACAAAGAGGGCATCCCCCCTGACCAGCAGAGGTTGATCTTTGCCGGCAAACAGCTTGAGGATGGTCGCACCCTCTCAGACTACAACATTCAGAAAGAGTCCACCCTCCATCTTGTCCTGCGTCTGAGAGGTGGTATGCAGATCTTCGTGAAGACCCTGACTGGCAAGACCATCACCCTCGAGGTTGAGCCCAGTGACACCATTGAGAACGTGAAGGCCAAAATCCAGGACAAAGAGGGCATCCCCCCTGACCAGCAGAGGCTGATCTTTGCTGGCAAACAGCTTGAAGATGGTCGCACCCTCTCAGACTACAACATCCAGAAAGAATCCACCCTCCATCTTGTCCTGCGTCTGAGAGGTGGTATGCAGATCTTCGTGAAGACCCTGACTGGCAAGACCATCACCCTCGAGGTTGAGCCCAGTGACACCATTGAGAACGTCAAGGCAAAAATCCAGGACAAAGAGGGCATCCCCCCTGACCAGCAGAGGCTGATCTTTGCCGGCAAGCAGCTTGAAGATGGTCGCACCCTCTCAGACTACAACATCCAGAAAGAGTCCACCCTCCATCTTGTCCTCCGTCTGAGAGGTGGTATGCAGATCTTCGTGAAGACCCTGACTGGCAAGACCATCACCCTCGAGGTTGAGCCCAGTGACACCATTGAGAACGTCAAGGCCAAAATCCAGGACAAAGAGGGCATCCCCCCTGACCAGCAGAGGCTGATCTTTGCCGGCAAGCAGCTTGAAGATGGTCGCACCCTCTCAGACTACAACATCCAGAAAGAGTCCACCCTCCATCTTGTCCTCCGTCTGAGAGGTGGTATGCAGATCTTCGTGAAGACCCTGACTGGCAAGACCATCACCCTCGAGGTTGAGCCCAGTGACACCATTGAGAACGTCAAGGCCAAAATCCAGGACAAAGAGGGCATCCCCCCTGACCAGCAGAGGCTGATCTTTGCCGGCAAACAGCTTGAAGATGGTCGCACCCTGTCTGACTACAACATCCAGAAAGAATCCACCCTCCATCTTGTCCTGCGTCTGAGAGGTGGTATGCAGATCTTCGTGAAGACCCTGACTGGCAAGACCATCACCCTCGAGGTTGAGCCCAGTGACACCATTGAGAACGTGAAGGCCAAAATCCAGGACAAAGAGGGCATCCCCCCTGACCAGCAGAGGCTGATCTTTGCCGGCAAGCAGCTTGAAGATGGCCGCACACTCTCAGACTACAACATCCAGAAAGAATCCACCCTCCATCTTGTCCTGCGTCTGAGAGGTGGTATGCAGATCTTCGTGAAGACCCTGACTGGCAAGACCATCACCCTCGAGGTTGAGCCCAGTGACACCATTGACAATGTGAAGGCCAAAATCCAGGACAAAGAGGGCATCCCCCCTGACCAGCAGAGGCTGATCTTTGCTGGCAAGCAGCTTGAAGATGGTCGCACCCTGTCTGACTACAACATCCAGAAAGAGTCTACCCTCCATCTTGTCCTCCGTCTCAGAGGCGGTCAATAAAAAGAGAAAAATCTGCATCTAACCTGTTCTCTTTGACGTTATGTGCTAAGTAATACATGATGTTATTGGGTTTTTGCATACCAGACCGGTATACTGGCTTTTCCGTGACCAAAAATATGTGATGTGCATTCATTAATAAAATTATTAAATTCAACATTGTGTATGTCTTGGTATACCCACTGTCTCATTCTCTCCATATAATGGTAATATAACCATCACTACATTATAAGTACAAGTCTGCATCAAATTGATTAAGTATGTTCCATTTCAATAAATTTAATGGTATTTATGCAGCACAAGCAACACCAAAGTACCTGACATTCTAGCTGCAATGCAATCAGAATAAAAGATTATTAGACACTTTAAAAGTAAAGTTAGAACACATCCCTCTATTAAAACAATTTCAAGTATTGGCCAAAGATTTGGGTTTACGGTTTAGGCTGCGGGATATTGGGACTGATTACCTGAATGAGAATGTCACCATCTAGTGTTAGACGAGCGGTACTACAAGTCAACCAGGAAAAAACACATCTGAATGTACTTAGGGTTGGAGGCTCAACATTGTCACCATCTAGTGTTAGACAAGCGGTACTACAAGTCAACCAGGAAAACATGAGTACATCTGAAAGTACTTAGGGTTTGAGCCTCAACATGAGTTTGTGTAGAAAGTAAAATTTTATGAGATGATCTCAATAAACATTGGGGTGGGGTAGGGAGAGACCCCCGTATTTTCTGACAGTACAGTTTCAACAGTACATTGGAGCCTTCAGAAAACAGACACCGCAAATTCAATCTGAAGTACAGGAGGTTGAGTTAACATTAAGATTATATTATACCAATAATTAGTGTTAAATCCAAAACTGGACCGGCTCAACAATGGAAATGGTATGCAGATAATCTAGTGTTTATCCTGGCAATTGTGTGTTAAAATGACAACATTACTGACATGACAATATCATTTACGTCATTGTAATCAAGAATCTTAACAGTTAAATAAGCTAAATTCCTTTGAATACCAAATATAATTAGTTTAACGCTATATTTCACTGAGCAATTTTTAGCTTTTTGACATAAATAACGAAAAATATTGAAGTAGCTTCCAGCGTCATTAGTGCCTTCTTAACCAGACACACCGTGTCCTCGTCATTTTGGATTTTGTTGTTGTTGTTGTTGTTTCCTAGCACGGAAATGTTTAACACAAAATTTGTATCTAATTCGTCAAATTTATATTAGCTGTGGTCATCTGGGAAGTGCCTTTAATAAACAGCTTTCCCGCACGGATTTACCCCACATACTATGATCTATGAGTTAACAGACTATGTGGTTATGTGTACTGACCCCTTATTGTTATTTAGTTGACAATTAGCCGCAAGTCCGCAATATTAAAACTTCGTAAAATCTGGGACTATTCTAATTTGCGGAAGAATATCAGTTGATGACGTGTCTCCCAGTATAAAAAGTCTCGTCCCCCTGGCAACATCAGCTGAAGGGCGGTGTCATTTGAGGAAAGGAGGCTATCGACGGAAACCACTTGTAAGTACGTTTGTTTGTCGGAGAAAATTGGTTATTCATTATTTATTTGTAATGGGAACTTAGGTGGTTTCGATTGCCGTTTCAGAACAATCACCGAGAATGGCAAACATATCCTTAAACAGTGGCTAAATCTCAGACGCCGTGTTAGCCCGAGATCTAAAGATACATTTTATTAAATTGACATGTGTCTCAGAGATTAGATGAGTGCAACCGTTTATTTTGGACGTGAAACATTTATATTTTGAACGTTGACGCTAAAAAAAACCCAAAAGAATGGCGTAAATAATAGACGCGTTGTAGTTGCGTCGACCATTAGCCAGTAACTAACCGAACAAAACGATAGCCAATAACAATAGCTCATTTTGGTGCTAGCAGGAACACCATCCTGCCAGAATGTTCTTGTCATATCGTTTTTCTCTTAGTTGTTGGGTAAATTTTTTTATTTATTTATTTTTTATCATTGTACGTTACGATAAGACTACGATATTTATAATGTATGTGGTATATGGTAAACGTGGTCATATAGCAAATTACCCCCTTTCAAATGGAAACAGTCCACTGGGGGTGTACTTAAATGGACAATGAGAAGCCCAAAGTTGTTTAATTTTTAGATGATCAGTTTGATGACGGTTGGTTTATTGGATTTACAAACTTCATGTGAAATTGTGAATTTAAACGTGTCTGCAGGTGCAGAAATGCAGATCTTCGTGAAGACTCTGACTGGCAAGACCATCACCCTCGAGGTTGAGCCCAGTGACACCATTGAGAATGTGAAGGCCAAAATCCAGGACAAAGAGGGCATCCCCCCTGACCAGCAGAGGCTGATCTTTGCCGGCAAACAGCTTGAGGATGGTCGCACCCTCTCAGACTACAACATCCAGAAAGAATCCACCCTCCATCTTGTCCTGCGTCTGAGAGGCGTGGTATGCAGATCTTCGTGAAGACCCTGACTGGCAAGACCATCACCCTCGAGGTTGAGCCCAGTGACACCATTGAGAACGTGAAGGCCAAAATCCAGGACAAAGAGGGCATCCCCCCTGACCAGCAGAGGCTGATCTTTGCCGGCAAGCAGCTTGAAGATGGTCGCACCCTGTCTGACTACAACATCCAGAAAGAATCCACCCTCCATCTTGTCCTGCGTCTGAGAGGTGGTATGCAGATCTTCGTGAAGACCCTGACTGGCAAGACCATCACCCTCGAGGTTGAACCCAGTGACACCATTGAGAATGTCAAGGCCAAAATCCAGGACAAAGAGGGCATCCCCCCTGACCAGCAGAGGCTGATCTTTGCCGGCAAGCAGCTTGAGGATGGTCGCACCCTGTCTGACTACAACATCCAGAAAGAATCCACCCTCCATCTTGTCCTCCGTCTGAGGGGTGGTCAATAAGTTATTCCTTGTTTTTGCTGAATTTAAACTTAACTAATAAAGGCAGAAATGAAATCACTGTGTTAATCCTTCCTCCTCTTTTAATTGCTTAAATTAAGGTGAATTAGTCAAGTTCACTTTTCAGAAAATTCCATCATCATTGTTTTTAAGTTAGTAATAAAAGTAATATTATATTGATTACTAATAATTATTGATTACTAATTCTGATATCATTAGCAAGGAAAGGGTACATTGAGACATACATTTTTGTACCAGTTCTAGCTGAAAACATGGGGTAAGTGTTGATGCCAAATCAATTCAGATTTTTTTCTTAACTACTAGTCAATAACCTTTCATGAGTTACAAGAAAATGGTTTGTAAGGTAGAGGTTTACATTTGTGATTGTAATGACAATGCAAAACCACTAGAGGATACTGTTCATCCACTTTCTGTAACCCAGACATATCCGAGCAGAATTGGGTAAAAGGTAGGGTACACAAGTCGCCAGTTAATCCCTGGGCCACATCTACTAAAACAACCATTGCACTGGACTCCAGACAATTTACTTAGCATTTAACCTAACGTGCATTTGAGAGGAAGCCTCGGTTCCTGGAGAAAACCACACCACCACAGGAAGATAATGCCAACTGGACAAAGAAAGGCCCCAGGCCTGTTAAGTGAGGCCGCAACTTTGCTGTGATACGACTGTGTTAACTACTACACACTGCACTGCTGTGTCATCCAAAATACCACCACCAGGTTGCATTGAGTGAGACATTTTCCCCCTCGTGTTCTGTCACATATGAATGAGTTATTATTATTTCATAATTGATGTCAAATAAGCAATTTCGCCTTTTAACTGAATGAACTAATTGTGGCAGACGCATTCTGTAGAGATTTTTTGGGAGTAATGATACACCAGAAATGTTTGCTAAAACTCAGATTTAATCAACGTTTCCCTCTTGAATTTGCAGCTTATGCATGTACTGTGTCTGTGACTGGAAACAAAGCAAGATCAATTATTCATCCTTAAATATAATTCTGTTACAAACTTTACACAATGCACAGGATACATGAGCATAATAGGTAGAAACCTACTGCTGTTGCATGTAAACACATGTCTGTACAGAGGTGACTGGAGAGTGGCTCTGTAGAGTCTGCAGTGTAGAGTGAAGCCGGATCACTTTTCAGCAAATCATTTTATAGACTATAAAATATGCTTCTGTTTAGATTTGGTGATTATGTGTATGTATGTATAATTTGAATTGTGTTTATCAGCAGGTTACTTCTTTTGTCAAATCACTTGAGCCTGTTTAGAAATAAAATTTAGAAATATTGTCAACATTTTTTCTAATGTTCTCCCTTGCAAAAAATGTGATCATTTACATTAAAAAATAATTGCAGCTACTTTCAATTTTTCTATGTTTCTGTTTCTGTTTTGTGCCTCGTCTTGTTTTTGTCTTGCTTTTCTTCTTTTATCGACAACCTGTCTTCAAAACCAAAAACAAAACTCCATCAGGATTATGGATGGAAACAAAACACGATATTTACACTTGATTCCTGTATAATGTCTGTGTAACAGTGGTTTTGTTGCGACACCCATTTTGGTTGAAACTCCTGACTCATTATAAAAGGTTTGTGAACACACTGGATAGGTCACAGTTTTTGGCAGAGCCACAGTCACATGGTTTATTTAAGTGTCACATAGAAAGACAACCATTTGCAGTTGCACTCATGATTTAACCTGAAGCCTTTTTGTGTTTTTCCCTAAAACAGAGAGGCTTCCATCTCTGTCCAGCCCTCTGTCTCAGCCACTGTCCTCAGACTAATAAAAACTGCTGATAAATCTCAAGTAGTAGACAAGTAGTCAGCAACGTCACATCCATTCTTGCCATAGGGTACGATTTAAAAGACCATGATGCTCTAGTTTTATTTTGGCCCATTTTATTTGATGTCAACCAATATATTGTATTGACACAGTCCTGGTTACCTACTGGCACAGAATGATTTTAACACAACAAAATAAGTGTAACTTGGAATATACCCTGGAAAAATATAAACTTTGGTCTACAACTAAAATTGTTTGAAATTTATGTTGGCAACCTAAAAAAAAAATTGGGTGCCAACAATTGTGCCATTTTGACAAATAAGAGATTATACCTATGTGTTTTAAACTCTCAGTTGACATTAACTGGCCAACAAATGATTTCAGTGTTATAAAAAGTCATTCATTCATTCATTCATCTTCTACGCCCGCTTATTCCAATTCAGGGTCACGGGGGTCTGCTCCAGCCTATCCCAGCTGTCTTAGGGCGAAGGCAGGGTACACCCTGGACAAGTCGCCAGTTCATCGCAGGGCCATTATAAAAAGTCATCAAATACAAATACAAGACATATAAAATCTATATGACCATCTTCAAGGACCTTGGTATAACCGTTTCTGTCTCTTGCCTTTTGCTAAGTATAAAGCACAGTCAATATCCTTAATGGGTGCATTGATAGAAGGAAAATCAATGAGAAAATTTTTTTCACCACTAATAATGTGTTCTGGAGCAGCCAAGAGATGTTTTTTTTTTGTTTGTTTGTTTGGTTTTTGGGTTTTTTTTGGTTTTTTTTAATCAATTTGAAGTCCAAAGACCAGATAGAGACCTAAAAGCCAAACGGCTAAAATGGTTTCAACCATACTATATACTGTACCATAAAACAAGTTGAGCTTTATGAGTTGAAGAGAATACACAAAGAGGAACGACCAGTCTATAGCAAAGAGTACCTGGACAAACCACAGTCTTTCTGGAAAAAAACATAAACAAAAATCAAACGGTGGACTAAGGGACGTGTACAGATAGACACTAGGTGGTGCTCGAGCTTCCATGCACTCTGGAGCAACTTGCCCTTTTTTGAAATTCGTTTTTTTGGCACAACCGTTTTTTGTTTGTTTGTTTGTTTGTTTGTTTTTTAACCCCTAGCTAGAGTTGCCAACCGTCCCTTAAAATACAGAATCGTCCCGTATCTGACAATGAAATGGTGCTCTGGTGCTTCCCGTTTTGAATCGATACGGGATGGGGTTTGTCCCGTAATTCTGAGTTGTCTTGAACCTAACCTTTTTTTTGGATGCAAACTCACGTTCGTTTCTATAGATTTTGCGTTCAAATATTACAGTATAGTAAAACATTTCTAAGCGTCACCTGTGTCTCGGCTTGTTCTGTGAGAGAAGCAGCACTGCGATTTGATTTATTTAAATGTATCGCTAAGAAAATATTAACATGATGTAATTCCGATCATTAAATATATCTGGGCTTTCATTTAGCCTGAACTGTCTCCATCACCCATGTATAAACTGAAAAGAAATTAAGTGAATTTATACTTTGCAGCATCTACGTCATGTGAACCAATGGCAATAAATACCTAGCAAAACTCTGAAGACGCCTGATTTGTTTTAATTTCACTGAAACTTCAATTTTACACCAATGTTGTTGTGACATATCACAGTCAGATATTTTTTCAGATGTGTCCTAGTTTGTCCCATTGAGCATACAAAGACGCAAGGAAAAAAAAGGTAAAAGGTAAAATACAAGTTAATGTTTATTTTCAGCCTCCATTACTGTCCATCATCGTTGTTGTCTTCATCGTCGTCATCCTCATCATCATCAACATCATCATCATCATCAAGGGGCAGTGGTGGCCTAGAGGTCAGAAACAATAGCTCATCATTGGAAGGTCTCCGGTTTGAATCCTTTGAACAACAGGAGATTTGGTTGAGTTAAGTCGTCACTGCACGACCAGAGGGCCCCTTAAGTCCTGGCTGGTCCCCAGGCTGCAGCCCAGTGCTCCCAGAGTGAAAGGTTAAGGTTAATTGTGAACAGGATGGGTCAAATGCAGAGAAGCAATCTCCCCAACAAGTCTTTTCCCTGTGGGAGAGAGAGAGAGAGAGAGGTAACTCTGTTACCTCTGATACTTTTTAGCTGAAATGTGAATTTCTTTTTGATTTTGCCTCAAAAAAGAGGACCAAGATTTGATTGGAGATGTAGTTGTTTTTTTTGTTTTTTTTAAAGATAGAAGTTTCACAACAAAAACAGCAATATTTTTATATGTGTCTATTCAAACGGCAATGTTAATCAACCGCAATACTTGTCTAACAACAATAGAGGCTGCGGTGAAGACAGAGCACCAGCACACAACTTTACTGAGAAACATGATATCAAACTGATCATCATAGATGGACTCCTGGCAGAAGATCCACGACTCGCTGTGCCAAGGACAAGAGAGGTCAGTCCAACGGAACAATGTCCTGAAGTCACCGTTTTACCCCCGGATCAGCGGCAAAGTTGACTGAGGTCCTGAGAGAAGAAGCCCTGAGAGCCAATCAGATCATCTCATTTGATTAAATCACTTTACAGTTCTGAGTTACCTCACATTGATTCTTTGGAATATTATATTCATTCATCCAATCATTCATCTTTTATAACCGCTTATTCCTATTCAGGGTCACGGGGTGGAATGTTATATATCACTGACAAAAAATGAACATGCTGTAATTCATGTAAATCACTGAACAAATCTTTTCATTGAGCTTCTCTTAACCTGAACTGTTTCCATTGTGCTCATGTCAAGTTTGAAGAAAAATTAAGATAATTTATATGTCGAAACATCTGTATCATGTGACCCAATGGCATTAAATATCTACCAAAACTCTTGAAGATGCTTGATTTGTTTTAATATCACTGCAACAGTAAATTTTTGAAAGAACAATCTATCAATCAAGACGGGTCAATCAATCAATCAATCAATCAATCAATCAATCAATCAATCAATCAATCAATCAATCAACTTTCATTTTCTTTAAGATTTTAGTATTTTTTTATTTTATTTTTTAAAATAAAGTTCACCAGCGACTCTCAAGGGCAGTCATCTACTTTGATTAGAGGTCTGAAAATGGATGCGTTATCACAAGGGACATGCACAGATACACAATATGCCACGTGCCCTTTTTTTGAAAATTCGTTTGGCACGTTTTTTTTGTTTTGTTTTGCTGTTTTTTGTTTTTTTTTTTTTTACAATGTACAGTATGTGGCCTATGGCGTCATCGTTCGATTCTGGATTAATATACATTTATGACCCAAAATCTCTCTCTCTCTCTCTCTCTCTCTCTCTCTCTCTCTCTCTCTCTCTCTCTCTGTGTACATTAGCCTAGGACGTGAAACTAGTTCCTCGCCGTCGACGGGGGTTGTGGCTCCTCTGTTGGGGGTGGGGGGTTCCAGCGTGACAGACGAAGCGCTCGTGCATAAAGTGGGAGCCTGCCCGAGTTCCCAGAGCGCACTCGACTCTCTCTCGAGCGCAGCGTGCGCGAGGAGGAATGGCAGGCTTTCTCTTCTCTCTCCTCAACTACAAGACAGAGAAATACGTCATCGCCGAGAACCGGAGAATCGGAATATTATTCAGACTCTACCAGCTGGCCGTGCTGGGATACATCATCGGGTGAGCTTGCAAAGTTTGCCCCTCTTTTATATCGCATGCACGAAACAGGCCCCCTAAAGTCACCTTTTAGAAAGTGATTCACAAAGTTAAATATAGCCTCAGCATTGACTGTGTTGGTTTCTCCGGGGAACCGTTTTGCTGTATTGAGCTTTTTGTTTGTTGCTGTTGCTTGTCTGTTTGTTAAAGCTAATTAAAGCACCGAATTACTACATATGACAGCACGTCGCCAGCCCGGCGCTCTTAAGGGATACCGACAGGTGTCTGGGACGCTATGTTGAGCGTTTTTAGTATCTGCTTTGACCTTTACAAGTGTTTGTCCAAGTTAGCCGTCTCCTGCTGTAAGGGGAGCCTTCAGGCGGGTTTAAGTGTGGTGGGGGAAAAATGTAATGTAACTTTTGCATACCATGCAGCTTGCAGAGACCGAGCGCTCCTCGTACACTTGTATAATTAACTTGTCACACCTGAAGCTCGTTTAAGTGCCCCGCATAACGTTACAAGGCCGCTCCTGCTTTTCACGTCTGTCTTGTTGTGATCAGTGATGCACGGGCCGCTCTCACTGCACTTTGAAGTCAACGACGGGATCCGTCTTCTAATTGGGAACCGGAACCGGAACTAGAGCCTGATTGTTTTTTTTTCCTTCCATCATTATTATTATTGGTTTTATTTCTCTGTTATCTATTCAAGCTGCACGCGATTGGTCTACATGTGCAGTGTCGCACGCGCGCGTGCCCCTCCTGCTCAATACACTGAGGATACACAGGAGGCGCGCGGAGCGGACAGAAGAGAACGCGCGGGAACGCAACGTATAAAGAAAACAAAAGTTGAAGAATTAGGTGATGGCCGGAAACGCGGCATGATTTGGAGTCAGTGTGATCATATTGTCAACACGAGGCCAGAGCGTAGAGTCTGCAAGGTGGCACGGGGATTATATGCATTCCAGCGACGTCAGTCCCCTCAAAGCAGGACAGATCCTTGACAAAGGAAACCGGTTCAACCCCTCGAAGCTGAGGCATGTAGTTTCCCTTCATGCAAATGTCTACAAGTTTGAAATTGTTAAATGTGAATTAAATAAGATTAATATATAAATAATTAAAAGTTTGATTGCAAATAGTTACAAATTTGATTTTTCACATTTATTTTTGCAGCAGCATATAAATAAAACCATATAAATTACTTAAATTCTGTAGTGTGTGCTTTTAACATTGATGATTAATTTACACATAGTTTAACCATTTATCAATATTATGAAACCATTTATCATTTTCAGTGATAAATGAATTTAAGCAACAAACAACAATAAAGGAGCCAAAAGAGCCAGCTCTTTTTAATGAGCCCATCCAAAAGAATCAACTTACTGAAAAGAATTAGAATTTCTAGTTGTGAGATACACATATATATGTACGGCTCACACTGCATGTCCACCCTTCCTGCAGAGAGAAGGATCCCTCCTCTGCAGCTCTCCGAGGTTTCTTCTTTTCCCCTGTTCAGGGTTTTCCCTCACCCTTCACTCAAACCTGGTCGATGCAAATAAAATTTGATTGATTGACATGCACGCATGCATGTGTGTGAAATAGTCCAATATAGCCACGGAGGGTGTCGCTCGCACAAGGAGTCAGTCAAGGGTATACTTGCATGTCAACATGACTCCTCTCATGGTGAGGAGCCTCACTGACAGTTGGGAGGAGTGCTTGTAGACTTGCAATAGCCCCAACTGAACACTCACCAACTCACCAGCCGCCAGTTCTTATCCAGACTGAGCTGTTCACGTTGCCACAGATGGGTGTTTGTGATGAAGAAAGGTTACCAGGAGAAGGAGGAGGCCATCCAATCATCAGTCATCACCAAGCTAAAAGGTGTCACGCTGACCAACAGCTCTGACACTGGGCTTCACGTGTGGAGCCCCGAGGACTACGTTATACCTCCAAATGTGAGCCTGGTCACTTCTGTACATATTATGTATGTATGTATGTATGTATGTATGTATGTATGTATGTATGCATGTATGTCCATCCCTATTGTGTCATCAGTGCCTATGAAGCTCTATTTTAGTAGCCTTGACATCTGTCTCCACAGATTGGACAATATTGAATGCCTTTGGGCTGTAATCTATTTAACCTTTTGCTCCTCCATCGAACTGTCTGGATCTGATTTTGTTTTGTAGGGCGAGCAAGTTTTTTTCATTGTGACGAATTACATTGAGACGCCGAATCAGAGGCTGGGTTTCTGCGCAGAGGTGAGACTGGAGACCTGCCTTACTGATTCCTTTTTCTCGCCCTAATTTCTGGCATGACTGTCGGCCTGACTGTGCCCTTTTTCTGTTTCTGGTCATAGAGTTTAAAGGTGCCAGGCGGACAATGTCGTAGTCATGATGACTGCACAGAAGGGGAGGCTGTAACTGGTGGGAATGGTGAGATTAAGCAGTGTGTTGGAATCTTGCAAACATCTGCATAGATGTCAGGTTTTAGTCTCCTTCACAGGTTGAAATCTCTTATCTTGCTATTCACATTTTTCTCCGTAGGATAAATGCAGACAGTGCTTATTAACTCAGGTGTATTGAATCACCAATATGTACATTAATTGTGTATTATGACAAAAGCGTCGCTTACTAATCCTTATGGAAGTTGTTCTCACTCAAAATGTATGTTGTTCGAATCATGTTTTTCATGCCCTAATAACCCGCAAACAAGTTGAACAATCACACCTTTACATTTCAAAATGTCACCGTTGACTGTCATATTGATGTGTCCAAACAGATTGTGACTCAGGTCCGTTCCTGTGACAGGATTTTATTAAAGCAGGGACTCGTTATGAAAGAAATGGAAGAATTTTCATTTCTTTTGGTCATTTAAGTGCAATGCATGAGAGTCCATAAATTAATTTAAAAATCTACTGTTGTACTGTATGGAGCTGCAAAAATGCAAAGGTCTGCAAAAGTTTGTTTCTCATACCTAACCTAACCTTTCACGTTCACTCTGAAATGGAGAGGATGTGCAAACAGTGGAAACTCTTTCTCTCTCTGTCTCTCTCTGTCATGAGCCATTTGTCATTTTTAACGTTACCGTAAACATATAGTATACAAATTTAATTTTAGTGGCATATTGTTTTTTTTTTAAATTACCATTGCATCAGGCAGTTTCTTTTAAAAAAAAAATGTGAATGAACGTAGACACAAAGTGTGTCTATTTCTCATTCTGACCGACTTGTGGTCATGAGGTCAGATATACAACCATAGTCTTCTTTTGGAAACATTTTTTCTCAAAGCAACTGAGGAGCTCTTGTCTTTCCATCAGGAATTAAAACCGGTATGTGCTTGAACAGCACTGGGACCTGTGAGATTCATGGCTGGTGTCCGGTGGAATACAACAAGAGACCAGCGTGAGCACTCTTTCTTTCTCTTACTCTGATCCCTCACATGGCTCCAGATATTTTATTGTTCTATTTATACAGCGTGTGAAGAAAAGCCATTTTATTTCTGCTCACCTCTGTTCTCTTTCAACTACAGTGAGCCCTTACTGAGTGAAGCTGAAAACTTCACCATCTACATCAAGAATTTCATCAGGTTTCCCAAGTTTGAATTCTCCAAGTAAGTGGCTGTATGTTGAAGTGATTGCCACTTTGAATATGCTTGAAAGGTGCGATGAAATACATCACAGCGTGAGTTCAGCAATATATGTGTCCGAATGGTTTCCAGAAATAACTTACTGGTGCACAGGCCTTTCTATTTATGACAGACTGCGCATTGCAGTCAGTGAGACAGTGAAGCAGTCATTTGAGCCGCCCTTCACTGCAGGCCATGCCCCGGACAGGTGTGAGATCAGATTGGGCTAGTCCAGGGAGCTGTGTGTATGTGCGTGTGCGTGCACACTCATGTGCCAAAGGGATCAGAGACGTAACAACCCAAGAAAGAAGTCATTAGTCAGCAGTCAGCCGTCCCTCATTGACGCAATCACCAAGTTTTGTCTGGTCATATGGGGGCTGGCGACTAATCCCTGAATGACTGATACTTCAACTTTGCTGGCACAAGACACAACTAACAGTAACAAATGGTTACATTCTATTTTTAGACGCAGAAGGTGATATAATGAATAGACCCGTGCATGAGTTCATGTTGTATTGGGTCCTGTTACTTTCTGCTGATATGTGTTTAAATGTACAGTCCCTGGAAAATAACTCTTTGTGGCATCACAAAGGAACCAGAGATACCCTTAGCCATGTGCTCATTCCACCCTCTGATCTTAACGACAAACAAAATAATTAAATAAAATCCATACTTGTTCATGTTTTTGTTTCAGTTAGAATGGAATTTAAACCAACTGATCTTTTGAGAAAAGAGCAGGCTTGCATTTATTTCTTGTCAGTTGGGAATTGGGCTGTAAACAGAGGGTTAAATATGTCTCCTGGAAGGCAACAAGATTTTTTTTGCATGACTGATTATCTGATTTTTTTTTTTTTTTATCTTTTTTGAGTTGTATTTTGACAAATAGCCATCCAATCACTGTATTTTGTGAAAGTGAAAAAAAAGTTCCTAATTTCAATTTTGCTATTTTGCATTTGCTAAAACAAACACTTCTGGAAATCAACCCATTGTGATGTTATTAAGGGCACTAAAACCTCACAGCCAGCTGTTGGTTCCACACTTTGACCCTATCTTGGGGTTTTTTTTAAACACAGATTTCACAGGGTTTTTTTTCTTCGAACCTTCTTACAGAATAGTCTTTCAATCATGGTATCTAATGAAGATGAATACAGGGCATACACAAAATGCACACAAGGATATACAGTATGCAAACAGATTTCCTTTTAAATGGGCCAAATTGTTGTTTTGAAGACTAAAATCTGTACTTTGTAATGTTGTTGTTTGAGGTAAAATGCATCTTAAAGCAATGGATGATTTGTAGAAAGAAAAAATTCACACCCAGTTATTGTAAGAGATTTACTGGAAATTCTCTGCCTTTCACAGATACAGGTTGAGGCTTCCTGTCTGTATAGAGAGACCTATATCTTCCTTCTCATGACATCCTGTACCATGCGCATCTGTTCCAAATGCAATGCACTGTTTTCTGTAAACTCTTGGATTTATCAACTCTTTGAGATCACCTGGTTCTGTGTGAACGTTCAGCGTACCTTTCAGTTCTGTGCGCCACCAACAGACAACAGGCTGTGGTTTCCTGCCTCTGTAGAAAGTTATCTCCCACACATTCAGCATGTATTTACGATTGCTCTGTGAAGCAAAGTGTTGACGCTCATTCAAATGTCCATTATGCATCTCTGGTGGCTGCATTGAAGTGAAACTGTCTTGTATCCGCTCTGTTTTTCATTCCACTATGTTGAGTTTCCAAAGAAGTAAGAAATAGTCTGCTACAATTTAGAGACAATATATTTATTGTTTAAACTTGAATACATTTACTCCAGTATTAATAAATTAGTTGTATTTGTGATATTTTTTTATACAATTAGTGCTAAAGATTGCTCCAGACAGCTTCTCAGCCAAAACTTTTAAAACAAAAACATGATTCCACAATATTGATGACAAATCCACTATAACACATATTTTAATATTGAGCTTTAACATCGATGCTTACTCAAAATGATTATTCAAATGATTGTTAAAGACAATTTATTAGCTTGTCTAAATATGTATAATCCAGCAATGCAAAGTTAGTGTCTAAAGTTTCAAAGTTTTTTTTTTTCCATTGCCTTTTAGGTCCAACGTCCTTGAAACATCTGATGAAAACTACCTTAAAAGATGCTCCTTCGACAGAGATAATGCTCGGTACTGTCCTATTTTCCGCCTTGGTGACATGGTGAGGTGGACTGGCTATGACTTCCAAGATATAGCTGTCAAGGTAAATCATATGTCAAAATTGACCCGTTTAATCTGAACTCGCCATCATTTCTGCTTACTTTGTCAGTCATTTGGTTGGTTCTTAAAGTGTAGCAGCTGTGTTGAAGAGAAAAGCAGACTTCTTGCTTTGGGTTATGCAGGAAGCATGTTTTCCACAATGCTTCCTTCTCACCCCTGATACATCAAATGGTCCCTGATATCACGCTTGTATAATGGACCTCAAAAAGATGTCTTGATTCCTAACTTCGTCCTGTTGTTACAAATGGCTCGTCTCCTCCACTTTTTTAAAGGTTGGTTCACGGGTGGGAGGGGCTTCTGAGCCGCACAATCTCCAACATTTCTCCCATCTGAAACTTTAGCTGAACAGTAAATCTCAGGCAGTGCACTAGACAGTGGGAATGACCAGCAAATACTTGGCAAATGTCAGCTTGTGCCTCATGTCTCTCACGTCTTCTGTGTGGTTGTCTAATGGGCAGACATAAGCATCGTACGTTTCCATGCCATGTGCTGCCTTTACATCAGCTTGTACCTTGATAATAGATCTGTAAAAAATTCAAATCTTTTCTCTTTAAAAGCAAACCCTATTCCATTACCACGGTTGGCCTAAGTTAAATGTTCAGTGTTTTTCCAGTGTTTTTCAATTTCTTACATTATGTAAGTTGACGGAGCTACAAGCAACTAAAAAGATACATTTACACCTCTTCCCCCTTCTTCTGGACAGCTTCCCCTTCCTTTTTTGTGAAACCTTACATCATATACTGATGGGGGACATGTATAGACTAAAACCTAAGCTTATTGCGTTTACAAATATTAACTTAACTTAAAAGTGCCTTACGCACCATTCAGGAAGAAACTAATTGTTTAGTATATTTTAAAGTCATAAACTTCATTAGGTCAATAAAGCACTCTGATTTTGTTTGAATCAACCATGTAGAGGAATATCAAATTGAAATATTATTGTTCTTATTCAAAATTTTCAACGTTTAATAAATGTAGAACCAAAACTTTCATCATCCAAATATGATTGTCAGACGTGTTGTTACCTCTAAGTTTTGCTTATAGGATTTTTTTTAAGGGTCCTCTTATTTCCCCTTAAATAGGCACATGATGTTCCATCTGGTTTGTTAGGTTATTTCCTACAGTTGTCAGTGATATCCTGAGGCCTTCATCATTGCATGTTGTTCAGAATGTTTGTTGGATTCACTTTCCCCAACAAATGCTTTTTTTGACAACAAATGATTTTTTTTTTGTGAAATTCCTTTTACCTGTTTCATTTCAGGAACCTACTGTTGTCTGTGGTGACTCAATGGCTTGTTTTACTTGATTAGCTGGAAATCTGAAGGTGTATTCATTGTGTCTGACTTCCATTCAATGTTTTAATCATTGCCACTATGTTCAGACTAGTCTGTCTGCTGTGAAACGGGCAAGGTTTTAATTAGTCAACATAGTTTGGTGACATTGCATATTTTTGGCTGAGCCCATTCATGGTTAATCTACCAGATGAGCCAGTATCAAAGATGAACTCAGAGAACAAAACATGTCTATGAGAGCTCTGAGAGACCAAAGCTGACGCCTTTGGCACCTTTTTACACAGTCACCAACCATTTTTATTGATATTTTACAGACTATGCCTTTTCTGATAAATAAAACACAAGCAGTGATGTTGACAGACGGCACTGCACAAGCCCAAGGTTCATAAAGCTAGCCTTGAATTAAACCAGTGGGCTCATGATGAAAACAGTTTGCAGGTATATTGAGATGTTTTTGTTTTTAAACTCAAATTGAAACTGCCAAATATTCGATTAGAGTCTTGTGTTCTGGCGCTTGAAAATAAATAAAAGTCCAGCTTCCCAGAAGGCTGGTCTATCGCCAATTTTAGATAGTACAAGGAGCCATAGTAATGTAATGCAGTGTAAAGAAAGCATACAACAACTTAAAGGTCCCATATTCCGTCCATTATTTTTAAATCATTTTTCATCACAGACTCCATTGTTAAAGCCTTATGTCCGGTTCACACTGGACGCTTCGCGGGCCTGCGAAAATCGCGCGCGAGTCGCAACCCTCCTGTTCGCACCAGACACGCATGTCTCCGTGACGGTCGACCAGCGCTTCTGTTCAGCTGCTGTTTACTCTCATTCAACCCCACTTCCAAGATCGATTTTACGTCGTCCATGTTGACTTCACAACAAATCCTTTCTGCCTCTTCTCTGTCGCTCTTTCCCTGTTTGTTTGTGACAACCAAAACCCCACCCCTGCCCTTTAGCCAGCCCACTCCATTGCTCACTTTCGTGCGCAGGTGTGTGTGTGTGTGTTTCATCTCTCTCGCACTCTGATACAAGATACTGACAAATATAACGTACACAAATATGATCGTTTTTTTTCATTCACGGTATTTAATTTGAAAATTGCCTTTATTTTGAAAATTTACCGGTTTTTCACGTTTTTCTTTGAGCGAATTCCCACCCAGTTGACACGGATTGCTCACGCATCGCGCACAAAATAGACCAGATGCCGAAACCATAAATGCACGGTGCGAGCCGCGAGCGGAGGTGCGTGCCGCTTCACATCTGGTGTGAACGACACCACTGGTTAACATGGGCGCCTAAAGGAAGCGGTACCCATTTGATTTTGTTCTCAACGTTTTTTTGTGAGAATTGGAGCTAGAAAAAGAAGGAAGTGTTGGGCTTTTCTGCTATTTGTCAAGTTTGCTGACGGCTTCCGATGATTATTGTTGGTAAATTGAATTTTGCTTAAATATGGGTCCTTTGAAAAGCACTTGAGCCAACTGCTCATGTGACCTTGTTGTAGAGCAGGTGTGATCAACACCTCATGCTGAGTTTGCACGTCATAGTGTGGTCAATCTGCACCTTTGCAACCACAAGCTGCTATGCTGAGTGTGATTTTCAACTCAAATCTCCTTTTCATTCCATTAGGGCGGCTCAGTTGGGATTTTGATTGAATGGAACTGCGATCTAGATAAGGACGCTTCCCAGTGTAACCCAGAGTACACCTTCACCCGTCTGGACAAGAGTCAGAACAACTCGGTTACATCAGGATACAACTTCAGGTTCAGTCTCTTGGCCTTCTCTGTTCTCTGTGCACCAGGTGTTCCATTGAGCTTCTTCATCCACTCTTCTTATTCCCACAGATACACAAGGTATTTCAAGGATAAAAACGGTCAAATGTCCCGGACCTTGTTTAAAGTGTACGGAATTCGCTTCGATATAATGATCAACGGCCAGGTACAGCAGTAACAAAGGCATTTTCTTCTAAATGAATATGCTGTAGACTTGCCTCAATTACCTGGTTTTGTTTTGCAGGCTGGGAAATTCAACATTGTTCCCACAATAATTGCCATTGGGTCTGGTCTTGCTCTGATGGGTGCAGTGAGTAATTTGCCAGTTTTAATTTTGGCAGTGGATATGTGGTGGTACTGATTGGCCTTAAGCTTCATAAACATTTCATTGTATCCTGAGAAAATGATGTTTATTTTTAGAAACAACACTGTGTGCAAGGCTCCAGCTGAAGTGATTTTATTTCCTACAGGGAGCCTTTGCGTGTGACATGATATTGCTGTACATGATGAACACCAGCTCCTACTACAGGGAGAAGAAGTTTGAAATCATCAACTTCAAGTAAAAGCAAAAAAAGCAAAAACAAATATTTTTCAGAGCCCCAGCCCGTCGCATTCACCAGCATTTCTCTGTCGCACCATTAACAGGAGAGACAAGACGAAGGAAGGGAAGGAAAGACAAAAGAGGGACAAAGCATCCAGGAAACCAGCTTCAGAGAGACGGGCCAACCATTCTTCCTCTCAGCCGAAGGAAACCGAACACCTTGCATCTTCAGACGTCACGGAGAGCCTGCCCCCGGTGGACAAACGGGGTCCCACCATTCCACGCAACACAGGACAACGTTACTCTGCTCCCTCTTCTCAAGGAGCGGAGCAGAGGCATAACACTTTATCCTCACACAATTAAGCCTGCGGTGACTACAAGACGCTGAGGTGGTTGTGGTTACAAAGAGCCACAAATTGGACCGACGTCCTCTTGTCACCAGACAGCCACTCTGCTGACATGCCAAAATCAGTGCCTGACCTGAGACAAGATCAGTTCTGAGAGAAAAAGTGATTGAAAGGAATGTATTATGCAAGTGGGGCAAATAGACAGAGAACTACTTTTTTCCCCTTTGTGGCTTTATTGAGGTCCAAATGTAAAAACAATGGAAACTTATGCAAAAGGTACGATTGTGATGTGAATTCTGTTGCCAGACGGACCTAAATTGATTCAATGACTTGAAGCGAATAAATTAATATTTCTGCTTAACCAGTTGGGGAGAAAAATACCGTATTTGTGTCTTCTTTGTGTAATTTTTTTATACAAACTTTACTGTTGATCAGACATTTGAGGATAGTTTTATCATCTTGTTTTGTTTTTTGTGTATAAAAACAAAGTGTATATTCTTTTAAATGCAGCTGTCACAATATTCCAACATTTTACCTTGAAGCAAATATTAAAGGCGCAGTGTGTAATATTTAAAAAAAAAATGGAATCTAATAAATCTAACGTAAAACGCATTTGTATGGTTTAAGTCAAAAAAATGGTAAAAGTTAAAAAGCTGTCATGTTTTCTTTTGTCCATTATAGTGATCATATAGATGAAAAGTGGTTCCAGATGAAGCCTGTCTACAGCAGCGCAAAACATGGATCCGTTGGTGTTTTTGTTTTTTTTGGTTAATTTTAACCTGACATCAAAAATCGGATAAGAGCTGAGATCAAGTGCGACAGAAAACAGGGATTAACATTAATTTGTTTCCCCATATGATTTCTTATTCAATGTAACAAAATCTTAAACACTCAGCCTTTAAGATTTGGGACGGGTAAGAGCACACCGTGGTAGCGTCAGTGAGAGGGAAAAAGTTATTTCTGCTAAAATAATCTGAATATTCATATTTTGCTATTTTCTTCAACTTCTGTTGACTGCTTTTCAGAAATGAAACAAGTAACTTACTGATGCTGCTATTTACTGCATTTTCTCTTTTTATTTCATTTTCTTGCTTATTCATGCCAAAATAAAGATTTGAATAAAATACATTCATTCATCTTTCATACCCGCTTATTCCTGAGCTCAGGGTCACGGGGGTCTGCTGGGGTCTATCCCAGCTGTCATAGGGCGAAGGCAGGGTGACACCCTGGACAAGTCGCCAGTTCATCGCAGGGCCACATAGAGATAAACAACCGTTCACACTCACATGAAACATTTTTTCTCAAAGCAACTGAGGAGCTCTTGTCTTTCCATCAGGAATTAAAACCGGTATGTGCTTGAACAGCACTGGGACCTGTGAGATTCATGGCTGGTGTCCGGTGGAATACAACAAGAGACCAGCGTGAGCACTCTTTCTTTCTCTTACTCTGATCCCTCACATGGCTCCAGATATGTTATTGTTTTATTCATAAAGCCTACTGAGCTCTTTTTGCTTTGTTTTATTTCCACTCATCTCTATTCTCTTTCAATTACTGTGAGCCCTTACTGAGCTGAAAACTTCACCATCTACATCAAGAATTTCATCAGGTTTCCCAACTTTGAATTCTCCAAGTAAAGTGGCTGTATATGGTAGTGATTTCCGGTTTGCATACGGTTTAAATGGGCCGTGAAATACATCACAGCGTTCAGCAGTTCAGCAATATGTATCCGAATGGCTGCCAGAAATAACTTGCTGGTGCACAGAGTTTTCTATTTATGACAGAGTCAGTGAGTCAGCGGGACAGTGAAAGTCAGCGAGACAGTGAACAGTGATTTGAGCCACACTTGACAGCAGGCCAAGGACAGGACAGGTGTCAGATCAGATTGGGTGAAAAGTCCAAAATTTACTATATAGCCAAATTATTGTCTACACATGTAGAACAAATACCTGAAAATAACATGACAGTTAACTAAATCTTTACTTATTAATGTTGTTGTTTGAGGTCAAATGCAGTTTCAAGCAATGGATGATTTGAGAAAAAGTTCACAGAGGTTTACGGTGCAGTTTCCATGCGCATGCTGCAGACGCTCTGCTTACACTTCTGGTGTGAATAGGGGATTTGTAAGACAGAGATTTACTGGAAATGCTACACTTTCCATACAGACAGGTTGAAGCATCCTGTTTGTATAGAGAGTCCTATAGCTGTCTCATTGTGGTCTTTTTGTAAACTTTCAGTTTTGTTTTTTTGCGTTTCGATTCTGTGCTTCACCGACAGACAACAGGTTTGAATTTCCAGCCCTGCTTAACGAAGTTGTCCTTTTCCATTACCAATATGACTTCCACAGAAACCCAGGACATTTACAGTAAACCAGCTTAGAGTTTTCAAAAGTTTCTTTCTCACCTTTATCCCTCTGGATTCACTATGCATGAAAAAATGAGTAACTGCAGCTGGCTTTGTGGAGCATTTCCAAAGTTCTCTGGCTTTGAGCATTACTCTGTGTCAAACGATGAGAGCATCTTCTTGCTATCCTGTAACCACATTTCCCACTGATGTTAAATGTCTGGTGGTATAACATCGACCCACCCAAAGCTTCTCCTGCAGAGCTGTTGTTGTAACATCTTAGCAGACAGCGTGACTGGTGACAGAAATCCTAAAGAATCGTAAATAGAACTGGTTGTAGACAACATCCTCGGTGTGGTCAGAGACGCCTGGTTCACGTCAAACTTGAACTGAGTCTGGCTAAACACGCCAGTGCAGACCGAAAGTCCTCTCCATGGGAAGTCTGTCTATGTCCACATCAAGGTTCTTAATATCCTCTGCAGCACTGATCTCCAGACTGTTGCTTACTCATTTTTCAAAAATATCTATCGTGGAAGTCTTCGTCTGCTGGTCAGCCCTCAAGCTGCTTTCATTTTGGCTGAATAAGCAGTGCTCGACATTTTTGCTTGTTAATTGAACTTGCAAATTTCCCCACCGTGAGATCAGTAAAGGTCTTCTTCTAACTTTTGTTTGAAAGCCTACCCACCAGAAACACTGCCATTAGGATCTTTTGAAGATCTTACATATTAAAGGAAAATAATGAAATAAATGACAACAAAAACTAAACTCCTGAGCTGAAAACAGGAGAAAAGGGTTTCAACAAAAATGTCTGCCCTCCCCTACAGGCTAGTGGACTGTTTAAAAGAAGAACTCAAGACATTACAGTAAGAACAAACTTAACATGACAAACACTAATGCTGCTGCTGCTGCTGCTGCTTTTGCTGCTGCTGCTGCGCATGGCTTCCAGTTGATAGTGAGGAGAATAAAGAGAAGGATGAGCTGTGGTCCTCCTCCTTAAATAGTGGCACCAACCAATCACTCTCCAGCACCTGGAACAAGGAAAGAAGAGGCACACAGGGTTGACTGCGCCACTTAGTGCCTGAGAGGACAGGTTGCGGACGGGAAAAAAAGAACTGACAATGAATACATACACAGACATAATCTGGCTAGGTCGGCGGGTGACGATCAGCTGATATCCTTCAACCTCGGCCATATGTATACCCACCACCAAACAGCAAATAAATAAATAAAAACCTTCTTCTGGCGGAAGCCACCTTATTACGCTTCAAAACAGTACTTGACTTGTAGAGGCTAAGCCAAAGCTTTAAGCTGCTGAGGGAATTGACGCGCTATGATGACCGTGATAGATGAATGAAAGTCCAAGTCTTTCTCCTTGCAGTTGCCCTATAAGGTAAAATAGGCGCGATACCAAACAATCATCCGCATGGTAGTCTCAGCATGCTACTGAACAAAAAAAAATCCCTTCCGACTGAAAACACCCCACCTGACCCACCAAGGTTCCTACCTCATATAGGTAAAATTGTTTATCAACCTATTATTCACACCAAACAGGAACAACATTTATGAATCTGCTCCAACAGACTTCTAAATTTGTCCTTGCAGGTCTGTCACTAAAAGGACGTTAATGTTTCTAAATGAACCACATATATTCTGATGTGAAGATGCTGTTGAGCAATAACTGTTGGGGAAACAATAGCACACATAAAACAAGGTTTACAGACATTTATTTCAATCAGTTATACTTTACTCACAGTGATATACATGAAATGTAATCTCAGGTGCATCAATCTTGTGCGGATATTGTCTTATCATCTTAAACTAAAATTGCTCTGGCTCTCATGAATATAAGTGAGTTAAAGATTGAGCAGGCTCAGTCACTGTCTAAAGGAGGGAAGTAAGAAAACATATCTGTTGATAAATCCTCTGTTTCATCGACAGTTTGTAAGGAGAAATGCAAAGTAATTCACAAGTGACTTATCTAAAAAAAAAAAAAAAAACAGCAGGACAGACTGTGTGTATATATATCTATATATATTGTTTTTACAAAGTATTAGATAAGGTTAGCTTGGGGTTGTTTTGAATTAGAGCATTTTAGTACACATGCACCATCCCGTACAGGAAAGTCCAAAATAGGATGTAAGTAAAAAGACCTCCCACAAGACCTCCAGTAAAGAGAGGTCGTCGTGATTTGAAAAATTTGTTCCAGCGCCGTCCAGCCTTGAGAATGAGCAGCACGGAGAGAAGAAACGCAGAGAAGAAGTAAAAAATAAAGCCATAGAGTCCAGTCAGCCCCAGGATGCCAGCTGTTGCTCCAGACAGGGCCGAGACTGACGTGCGACAGTAGTCCAGGACAGCGGCGTTGCCCCTCACAGCTACTTCGCTGATGAACTGCGGTCCCTCGCGCTTGGCCACAACTCCTGCCATCTTGGCTCAGGTCGGCAGTCACTGATGGGCGTTCCTATCAACAAGATGGAGATTGACACATTTAATGATAAGAAAGGTATTACCCCTGCCCCTGTCCCATTTAAAACAGCAACAC
This sequence comes from Thamnaconus septentrionalis, assembly GCA_009823395.1. Taxonomy (NCBI): domain Eukaryota; kingdom Metazoa; phylum Chordata; class Actinopteri; order Tetraodontiformes; family Monacanthidae; genus Thamnaconus; species Thamnaconus septentrionalis. The sequence continues at coordinate 8,200,205 of CM020504.1, forward strand.
ATTTAAAATGCACAACTTTATAGTACTTTCAATTAAAGAATCATAAATCAGACATATGTATATGAAGACAATTTACAGCTCAAGGTTTTAAGCACAGAAATCTAGGATCACAAGAGTCAATGTATTGACAATGAAAATTAAAGCTTCACCTACACGTCTATCTTAATGTATAATTACACATAAAGGTTAATAACATGTTTTGAAAACGTTTCATCATTGCAGCAGCAGCACCCAGAGATGTTGTAGGGTGAGCCAACTTGTGACATGTAAATGAGCGTAAACATAACACGTCATCCTGGTGGTTGAAGGAATAATATATACATAAATGTCCTATATTTGTGTAACAATAAACCCAACCCACTCAACAAAGAAGCCAAAGGCAAAGAGCACTGGTCGCACAACGGCTCTAGGCCATGTCTTCAAAGGCTACATACAGCAAATACAACTAGCTCGCATCGGATACATGGTAAGGCTAGCTTTAGCTAGTTTGCATAGACAAACGAGAACGAGTCTTTACAACGCGCCCTTGGCAAACTCACTAATCCACAAAGAATGACAAATAAAAAAAAAAAAAAGAAGTGTATCCAGCCATCAAAATGTTAGCAATTTGCTTATTTTATAACAGTGGATTTGCAAAGCTCGCTGGCAAGCTAGCGGTGAGGGCTAGTTAGCTCTGCGGGCTGCTGCCCTGACGGAAAGACACGAGTTTCTTACCTAAGAAAATACAACCAGGTACTTCTGGTACTTCGGTCTGTCACAGGACTATTAGAAACACACGCGAGATACTTGAACTTGAACAGAAGGAATATGAGATGTACGCATTACAATATCAGCTGTTACGACACAAGTACTGCTCATTCATTCCAGCATAAACGTCGCTCTTGAGAGAAGCCGTCCATGATCCTTCCCAGTGCATTGTGGGACCTGGCGTCTAAATAGAGCGACGCAGTGGTGCGTTGCATTAAATTAGAAAACGCGGAAAATAACGTATTATTGAGAAATTTGGTCGTATTACTTTGGTTGTACTTATCGTCGCACGTTTCCAAAGTCAGTGTGTTGTCGGTGACAGGGAAATTTGATTCTGATAGTTTGATTGGAGGTTACAGTCAACAAAAGTTTATTGAAATAGACGTTATCGGTTTTACAATAATACCTAAAAAGAGTCACGCGTTTTGGTGTCAGTGACAAATATCAAATTCCCCTTACCTTTTTGATCCAGAGTGTAAAACAACGCTCTCGATTGTCGTTTTGTTTTACTCAAAAAGTCGAGCGCAAAATTTCCTACGTTACATAAACATAGCACGTTTGGCTTTGTCATCACGATACGAGACACGAGAGGGTCAAAGTCCCGGCCGTCTGCAGGAGTGATGTCTCCCTATATTCTGGGTATAGACGTCGGCACTACTTCCATAAAAGCAGTTTTATTAGAAAAGGTCTCCAGAGCGGTGGTTGCCAGTCAGACTTTAACAACAGCGGCGGATGTAGTCGACAATAGCGGTATAAAAGTGAGTACCTTACGCGACCAAAACTTTAACCAGCGGCTGAGTGTCGGATATTGACGTGAGTGTGACCCTCCTTTCTTAAAATGACACCGCAGGCAAAAGAACAGCAAACCTCCCACATCATAGATGCTCTGAACCGCTGCGTCTGTCTGCTGCCCAGAGACAAACTTGAGAATGTCAGCAGCATCGGACTGTCCGGACAGATGCACGGAGTTTTATTTTGGAAGGCAAAGAGTGGTGAGACTCATTGTTTCCTGTCAGACAGCTGCGTGGTGCGGCATCTCACGCAGTGTCTGTGCTGCGCATGAGTGGCGCAATAACTGCCGATCTGATGACACCATCACAGCAGCCGCAACAACATGAACTGGATTTGTTCAACTTAAGTGTTGTATTATTAACTGCACCTCAGGTTTTAATAAACTATTAAAAGGGACATGAGCATTGGTGTTTAGTAGTGGGGCATTAAGGACACGTTGAAGATGCAGTCAGATGAAATCGGATTTTCTCAGTACACCAGAATTCGGATTCAACTAGAATCACATGCTTTTGTTGCCCTCTGCTGGTCAAATACTTACTAGAATTAGTCTGTAAACAAACAAATAACCCCATTTTAAAAAATCATGTAAACCCAACAGGCAGTTGTTTTCTTTAACGGAAAAGATTAGGCTAGGTTTTCTGCTCTACATTTTTGTATTTCTTTCCCTCTTTCAGGTTGCGATTGGCGTGATGGGGAGTGTTTCACAGCCAGGGACACCAGTCAGTTGATCACCTGGCAGGATGGGCGCTGCAGCAGTGACTTCCTGTCATCTCTCCCAAAACCAGACTCACATCTCAGTGTGGCAACAGGTTTTGGCTGTGCAACCATTTTGTGGTTAATCAAAAACAGGTCAGAATGCACTGAAGAAAACAAAAAACAAGAACAATACCATCTGGTTGACACACAAAACTAATAATAAAAATAATATTTTGCTCCATGGCAGGCCTGGGTTCCTTGAGGACTTTGGAGTTGCAGGCACCATCCAGGACTATGTGGTGTCCATGCTGTGCGGTTTGGATGGCTGTGTGATGACACCTCAGAATGCAGCCAGTTGGGGCTTTTTCAACACTACTTCAAATCAGTGGAACACAGACATGTAGGTGAAGTGCAAAGGTGTCTGTCTGAACAACCTGCATAAATATTGTGCTCAAGTTCTCCATAACATTTACACATTTTAAATACTAAATGCATGAAAATGTGCTGCTTGTGCATGAGTTGTGTTAACAACTACAACACTGGAGAACACTTGGAGCTTATTGTGATCCTGCTGTTTCAAACTGGTTGTGTGTAGTGTGCTTAACACGCCACTCTGTGTGCATGTGTCAGTCTGAGAGCTGCCGGCGTCCCTTTGCACCTGCTTCCTTCGTGTATGCCATCTGGTGGCTTGGTGGGGAAGACGCGTTCCAACTGGCATGGCGTTCCTGCTGGTACGCCAGTAGGGGCCGCCCTGGGAGACTTCCAGTGCTCTGTCTACTCCTGTATGAGTGATCAGACCGATGCAGGTGAAACAGGAAGTTCAGTCTTTGTCTCAAAGGGACAGTCATCCCATTTCAGTGCTTGCAATCCCTGACACTTATGCACCCTGTAACCTTGAAATCAAGGAATGCATTATGCTGGATGATCCATTATGTTGAAATGAAACAATGTGCTGTAACTGAAATAGAGCATGCAAGAAAAATAATTCTTAACAATGCAGATGATAATTCTGTCAGCGTCTCTTAAGGGCTTTTTTTTTTTTTTTTTAGCAATGTTGGACATGTGACAGATTGAGCTTCTGTCTTTCACAGTTCTCAACATCAGCACCTCTGCTCAGCTGACCTACGCCATGCCAGCTGACTTCAAACCTCCAGGTTCTCCACAGCCCGCCTCCTCCATTTCCTACTTCCCCTATTTTGAAGACTCGTATCTTGCGGTGGCCGCTTCGCTTAATGGAGGGAATGTGCTGGCCTCGTTTGTGGAGATGTTGAAACTGTGGATGAAAGAGTTTGGTATGTAACTATAGTCATCCGTCCTTGTTGCAATGCCTAGATAGATTGCAATGCTCTTTTAAAAAAAAAAACAAGAAAACAAAACTCTTTTTTGTGAATAAATTCTTAATCAAAATACAAACCAACCCCAAAACATTTGTTAATCCTCTAAGTTGGACTACGGCAACTCCCAAAGGTCTAAAAGATTTAAATTTGAAGCTACATTTTCAGTTTGTCATGAACTCCTCATGTGAACCAGACAGAACATAAACAAATGTAGACAAAAACAGGTTTTTCCTGTTTTGTTCATGTATGTTGACATTTTCTTGAAGAGGAGTTTAAAAGTAGAAAAGAATTTGCTTTAAAAAGCCAGTAACACACATAAGAGTCAATCCCCAGAATGTTTCCACATGTTCCATTCAAGCCTCTAAGCCCCCTTACCGCTTTACCCACAGGTGTGGAGGAGCCGAGTGATTTGTGCCTCTACGAGAAGCTGATTGGCTGCGCCCTGAATCAGGAAACCAGTGACCTCAGAGTGAGGCCAACCATCCTCGGGGAGCGACACAACCCCATGTGCCTGGGTCAGGTGACCAACATCTCCTCTGCAAACTTCTCTCTTGGTCATGTGACCCGGGCACTGTGCTGCGGAATCCTTGACAACATGGCCTCCATGATGCCGGCTGATCTTCTGCAGCAGGCCGGGGTCAGAAGAATCGTGGGCAGTGGGAGCGCCATCGCCCGAAACCAAGTGCTGAGGCAGGAGGTGGAGCGGGCGTTCCCCCTGCCAGTGGTGTATGGACAGAACGCAGACTCTGCCGTTGGAGTGGCTATGGTCCTCTGTGATCGATGTTGAGTGCGGCTCAGGACTCTGTTTCTGGGAACAACTCTTAAGTTGCACCACAGAGAATGCTTTCATGCGAAATGAAAGAAGAAAGTTATTGTCAAAGCCGGCACTCACCTGATGGAGCTGTGTGATATCACTTCACCACTAGATGTCTTAGTTTGTGCCCTCTGTTGTCCAAAGTGCATGAACCTCCACTGGGAAAGGAGGTTTGAAAGCTGTTGTTGTTTTGAGGACCTGTGAGCTCGTGCCACATCTAGACTACATCATGTTTTACAGCTTCATGGTTATAACCTGTAGTGGTTTCAGTGGTGAGTCACTTTGATGTATCCAGGAAGTTTACAATGACCGAGAAGTACATTCAAGATTGTGATTTTGGGATGTTGGATTTTTAAAAAGCTTTTTTTAATGACATTGTGACAGTAGAATACAGTCAGTAAAGCTGCTTTGAAAGATTTATTTTTGTTTTATGGGAGGTACAATTTCAGTCTCAGTTACTTGTGTGTCACTTTATATAGAACAGCTCCTGATTGTTTTCTTCTTAGTCGTCTAAGTCCAGGCTAAGTTGCCTACAGGGTTTCAGATTTTGAATATTAATTTGCAATAGCAGTAATCAAACAGTGAAAAGGTTGATATTCACAACCTCTGCTGGATTAAATTCATTGATAACATACATTTCCAGGGATAAGATTCCAGCATTTACACACAGTGTCAGTTCATATCATCAACAGCAGTAATGGTCACGTAGTTGCTAGACTTTCATAATACACAATGCATCACGTTGTACTTCATAAATAATGGCATGCGAAATGGAGCAGTACCATAAATATTATAGTTCAGTTATCAAGAGTTCACAAAATATGTGAGGTAAAAAAATGTTTACCTTATGCCAGAAAATAAATACATTCAAACACTGTCTGTGTTCTGATTCGGGTTTTAATTTGAAGAACCACAGAAATTCTAGCAATACACACACACTCATGCACGCACGCACGCACGCACACATATAAATGTGTGCGTGTGTATATATGTATATGTAAGAATTGAAAGAAAGCATTGTATCTGGGCTGCTGATGACTAGGTTTATCCTACAGAAATCATCCAGTTAACTGTTCAAAAGGGAAGTGATCCTAGGAGGACATCATCAAATGTCTCAAACACTGGCGTGAAGTTTTACAAGAGTAGACAAAAACCCTGAAACCACAGAGACAGTCACAGGACTACTGCAGCTCATAACAATGGAGCTATATAACACACACACACACACACACACACACACACACACACACACACACACACACACACACACACACACACACACACACACACACACACACACACACACACACACACACACATACACATACGCACACGCACACACAAAACGAGAAACAAAAACCCACACATGCTAAATTGAAACCAGTGGCAAATGAGACAGGAAGTACACTGACACTGTTTTGGACTGAAAGGCAATGAGCTGAATTTATCTTTCTCACAAGCGGTGCGTTGACAGGAGCTGTTATTTAACAAAGTAAGTCCGTCCTCGCCTTGTCTTCGATAGCTGAGAAGGAAATAATGTTGAAGCTGCCATTTATTTGCCTTATCTAAGTAGAATTAAACTTTACAGTTTGTTTTGGTGAACCAACATAAATTGATCAGCGTTGTGGCGAGGCTTGTGTGTTTGTGAGCAGAGGTGTTCTGCTCTCAGCACAGCGGGAAGCCACAGATGTAGGACATTATTACATCTGTTGGGTTTTTTTTTTCTTGCCACCTTGGTTTCAGACGGTCAATACAGCATCCTTTCAAGCACTCAGGCTCCAGTAATGTGCTCTCATGTCCTCTTGGGATGGTCACGTTATCTCCCGCTCTCTAGTGTCTGCTAATCTCAGCAACCGCTGTGTTAAAGGAGAACCAAAGCACTCTCTGCAGGACGCCTCCGCATGTGCTGCGTGGATTCATATTATTTAAAAAAATATATATATATATATATAAATGTATATATATATATATATATGTATATATTGGTGACTGGAAGAAAACAGAATCAAGAGGAACAACGAGCCTTTATTCTGGTAAGTCAAGCAATGTCCTAGAATTGATTTTCAAGCATCACAGTGATTCTGATTCCAAAGGAGGGGTTTTGTGTATGAACTGGATCTAGGTTGGTAAAACAAAAAATAGAAAGATAAACAAATCTTTGTCCTCTTTGGGTGAACAAGGTCATTACATGATATTTGTTTCTAGATTAGATCATGCAAAGACAAATAAAACAGGGTAGGCTCACAGTTTTTACAGTGTTGACTGTCTTGTTGTTTTCATTGTTCATGTGTAATTGGAGTATTGAGCTGCAATAGCCCATGAACATTGCCATAAATAATGAAGCAGGACGCAATGATGTAGTGTGGTTGAACATGCTTCTGCAGGCTCACTGGAAAACAACGGACATGGGAATGCTGCGCTGTAAATGTAATCAAATAGTCGACCAATGATTGAGTTGTTTGTGTGATAGAACAAATGATTTAACACTAAATATACTCCTTGTTTTTTCATGTCTTCTATACCATGATAACCACAGTCACACAGTTATGACTAACCTATTCCCCATTTCGTAAGAAAAAAAAAAAGAGGAACCAAAAGCTCCCCTGTGTTCCCTAACTCGGCTTTCTTCAGATGAAAATACTATTTTACTGGGATCAGCTGGGATCTGGGGGAACATTACAACCTAATCCCTTCAGTGAAAAGTGTGGGAATGGTGTGAGATCGTTCTGTTGAGAAGTAGTTGACTGCACAAGTGCTGTGAGTGTTGTTGCTTGAGACGCATCTTCTTAACGCGCTCCTTTGTTGGTTGTGGGTTTTGAATCATCACATGTCCTAAAATATGTCTATTGCATTTAAAGGTCAGTGAGATGGTAAAACTTGTTTCAGACTCACTGGTTTAACTCAATGCCTCGCCTTTGTTTACGTCTTTTGAAAACATCTGCTGTACGATGCATGAAAACAACGATGCTCTGATGAAATTTAGAGAAAAAGATTTTAAATCTTTCCCATTAAAGTACTGTGTGTCAGTACATTTCTCATTTCATTTCTGTCTGCACATAATGATATAAAAATGTTTTGATATAAATTTATGTAATACATGTTTTAGCTTTTTTTTCTTTGCGGGACTGGCTGGTTTTCTTTTTGCTGCAGGAATCTGGGCTGGAAAATTAAATCTACCCATGCCACATTATATGTCCTGCTGTCCAATTAGCTTCGCTCAGCTCCTTGTTTGCATGACGTTGGACGACACCTAAGCTAATGTTTCTTGTTCGCACCACAGCAAAAAGCAACCCGAGATGGACAAGTCGGAGATGTTTGGCTTCTCCCTGGAGACGGACGACAGGACGGAGGAGGAGAAGGCTCGGCAGAGAGCCTTGAGGAAGTCCACGGTGGCCTCCACCCTGGGTCTGGGCCAGGAGCAGCCCAAGGCTCCAATGGACACTGATTACCAGGAGGAAATGGAGCCGCACAAGCCTCAGATTAGATTCAATCTCAATTTTGACAAGTGAGCTTCTGCACACACGTAAATTGGGTGATGCGCACCTTTATTTTTGTCTCTATTACAGCGCGCTGTGTGTTGTCAAGATGCATGGTGGGAGCCAACGCTTGTGCTGTGTGCGAGTTCTAGTTTTAGCTCAGAGTTGATTCACACGGACCATCTTTGCCTATTTGTACAAACTGGTATTCTGGTTAAGCTAAACTATCGATTTAAGGATAGCTTTTGTTGTTTTACATTACATGTATGTAAAACCATGTGTTGTCATTGAGTTTTAAATGTTTAAGGTATGAGCCGAGGACCTTTTATTGTGAAACAATTCAATATCTACAAAGTGTCAGAAGGGGACATGAGACTTAAGACATAAGATATTTTTCCACATGTGACTTTTTAAAAAAAAAATTTTCAAAAATCCTTTCAGCCTAGAAAACGTTTTAGGCTGCATCAGAGTTAAAGAAGTTTCCATACACAGTCAATCATTCACTTCATTTTGGCCTTGAAGACATGAGTCAGGAGGAACTTCATATTCGTCAGCAAGGGTAAAAATAACTTCAGCAAACCACTGCATGGAACCAAGAAACAAAGAGACGAATACATCCTTGTTTAACCAGCAGCAAGAAAACAGCTCACGTTTTATTATTATCATATTATTATGTGTAACAATATGCCTCTGGAAATGACCAGATATGGTTCCTCAGCCAAAAGTTTAAGAATTCTTTTCCGTTTTGACGTTGAGGAGAGGGCAGACGTCTCCCACAGTTTCAAAAAATCAGCAGCTCACATGAAAATAATGTGAACAAGCAGTAACAGAAAAAACTCAGCACTCTCGAGTTTGACACCAAATGTTCAAAGATGATTTAAGATGTCTAATATTAGAATGAACTGCTGATTATCAGTTTTACCACAAATCCCAGCTAATGGAAACAAGATGAGTTGGAAAAATGACATTTCGCTAACTGCAACTGGCTCGCCTGCTCATTTTCTGAAGTCGAGCCATGTGTGTGAAGTGCCACACTGTCGTCTGCAGGGGGATTCAAGGGGAGGCGGAGAACCACGGCAAGAGGAGCAGCAGGACGTTTGACATTGACAGGCTGTTTGAAGCGGTGGCCAGCAGGGACGTGGCACAGCTGGACGGCCTTGATCAGTACCTGCACCGCAGCATGAAGAAACTCTCTGACTCCCTGTGTGAGCGTGGCACCTCCTCCCATCCCTGCAACCACCACAGTGGACGCCAGCGCCCGGCCCTAACTGTGCCCTCACACTCACAGATCAGTCCTATGGCAAGACCGCCCTGATGAAGGCCCTGCTGCACCTCAAAGACGGCAAGAACGAGACAGTGGAGCGGCTGATTGACATCTCTGAGAAGACGGGCGACATTGGAGAGTTTGTGAACGCAGCCTACAGCAGCGCCTACTACAAAGGTACGACATGCGTGAAGCAGAGAGTCTGGAAGAACGCTCTCTTGCCCTTCTGAGCGGTGTTGGCCTTTTATTTTTCCCTTCCTCAGGTCAGACTGCTCTCCACATCGCCATCGAGAGGAGGAGCATCTGCTATGTGAAGCTGCTGGTCAGCAAAGGGGCAGACGTCCACGCCAAAGCCTGCGGGACCTTCTTCCAGCCTCACGACGCCCCAAACTTTTATTTTGGTGAGTCTACGCCCTTGTTCGGAGGCGACGGCTTTCCAGCTGGATTCTGTTACTCCACATTGAAAAGCATCACATGTTTTGCCTCGCGTGATTTCCTGCTCCATTACGTGTCTCGCTAAGTGGCCAGATCAGCATTCCATTCGCTCACAGTGCACATTATTGCAAAGTGCTGCGAGATGGATGTTGGTTCACCGCTCCATTTAACAACACCTCCACCAGCTGTTGGCATGTAAAACTGCATCATGCATTTTCAACGGGTGAGCTTCTGCAGGCTCAAAAAGAGAGATGCTGTTTTAAGAGCCTCATTAGAGAGACATACTGCGGCAGTGGGCACGTGTAATTAAACACTTTGGCCTGAAGGATTTGGCCTCAATTACTGTATCAAAATGTATGAAATGACACCCTCTCGTAATGCCTAAAACAATTCTCCCACTTAAAATAGTTTGACTGCCCAATACAGGATCCTTCTGACTTCAGTTTGAACTTGTATCACGCACTCGTGGAAATTTGTGTTCAGATGCCCTAAAAACTGAACACAAGTTTATATATTATCCTGAAATATTTGTTTGGGGGGGGGGATGTTTGTGTTTCAAAAGGTGTGGCTGCATCAGACATCAGTAATTAAGTGTGATTGTGATATATTACAAATATATTGGGTGTCCAGGACTTTTGGCCACCACTGTATTATTTTATTCATTCCTTTTATCAAGCCACTCTATGCCTGGTTATTTGTGTACAGCATTTGTTGTTGTTGTTTGGTATTTGTTTTTTCACTGCAAATTCAGCTCCATTGACTCCCTTTACACTAGATGATCCCATCAGTCATATGGCATCTTGCTAAAAACACAAAAAAAACAATCTTAGTCTAGGATAATGCTTGGGATCTAACCAAACACAGGTTTGAATCATATTCAGATAAAACACAAAGAGTCCATGAACAGAGCCTCACTGTGTGGCCCCTCCAGGCGAGCTGCCTCTGTCTCTGGCCGCCTGCACCAACCAGCCCAGCGTGGTGGACTTCCTCATGGACAACCAGTACCAGCTGGCCGACGCCAGCCAGACGGACTCCCACGGGAACACGGTGCTGCACGCCTTGGTGATCGTGGCGGACAATTCGCCGGAAAACACCGAGTTCATCACCAGCATGTATGACTGCGTCCTGGTGACGGCCGCCAAGCTGAACCCCAAACTGAGGCTGGAGGACATCGCCAACAAGAAAGGGCTGACCCCTTTCAAAATGGCCGCCAAGTTGGGGAAGATCCAGGTGAATGCCACAAATACATCCAAAAAGAATAAATAAGTGAGGCGGCCATGTTTTAAAGGGCCAGTGTTTTGAATTTAGCAGCATCTGCTGGTCAGAAAGCATAGTGCAAACAAATAATGTTGGGATGATGGATTGCAGTCCACTGTCTAAACAACAGGCTGAAGCAGTGTGAACGCCTCCTTTACGAGCAGACCTGCTTCACAAACACATTTAAATGCTTACAAATAGCAAATGGAGTTACACATGTGTGATTTTCCCACTGATTGTCACACCTCATGCAAAAAAATTGTCCTCTTTGAACGTTACATCCATCCAATACCCTCTTCGTCTTGGACTCAGGGTTGCGGGGGTCTCCCAGGTGTCATTGGGCGAAGGCAGGGTGACACCCTGGACAAGTCAGCAGTTCATCGCAGGGCCACATCATAAGACAGACAACAATTTGCTCTCTGTCTCTCACACACACACACGCACACACACACACACACACACACACACACACACACACACACACACACACACACACACACACACACACCTACGGACAATTTAGAGTTTCCAATTGGCCTCACATGCATGTTTTTGGACTGTGGGAGGAAGCTGGAGAACCCACGCTGACACAGGGAGAACAAGCAAACTCCACACAGAAAGACCCCAGGCCCAGACTCGAACCCACAACCTTCTTGCTGTGACGTGACAGTGCTAACCACTGCACCACTACCTGCTCTGGCTTGTGATTATCTCTCACGGTGTCCTTACGGTAAAGTGTCTTTGGAAAGGTGATCCTCATGAAGCAAACCTCATGAGGATGATTAGATTAACTTGTTAGCGAACTTTCTACCAATTAAAATCAAGCTGGCCAATCAGATTCTTCAACTCTTGCCAAACACAATTAGCAGTAAAGCAAACCATGCTGCACACTGAGAAAAGCATCAAGTGCTGTTCTTAGTTCTCTCTTAAAAAAAAAAAAATACAATGACATCCTGCCCTCATTAAACTGGTGCCACGACAGCTTCCATGTTAATGCATTTCACAGCAATTTAGCCTGCTTTTACTTCCTGTGTGCAGTTATTTGTCTTCTAGTTAAGCTTTTAAAGACAGCGAACAGCAGCTGCCTCCCGGTTTAGTCACAATTAAGAGCTGGCTGATGGTTTATTGAATTTTAGGGACAAACTGTAAAGGCTTTGAAATTGAATTTGGCATCACCCAAGATCTCAGAAGTGAAATCTTTTCAGTGTAGCTGCTGTGTAAGTCACTGAACAATCAGAGGTCTTTTTTCCCTCTGACTTCCCCTTGATCTTGTCCACAGCTTTTTTCACACATCCTCAAGCGGGAGTTCCACGAGAGTTCCACCAAACACCTCTCCCGTAAATTCACCGAGTGGGTTTACGGTCCCGTCACCTCCTTCCTGTACGACCTGGCCGCTCTGGACTCCTACGAGGACAACTCGGTGTTGGAGATCCTGGTGTACGATAGTGGCATCCCTGTGAGTGTCAGCACGGTGAGCCCAGTCAGCGCTGCAGATGTCTGTTCCCCCGGCTCAAACAGCTGTTTCCTGTCAGAGACGCCACGAGATGCTCCAGATGGAGCCCATGAACCGGCTGCTGGAGTCCAAGTGGAAGAAGTTCGCAGGTCGAATGTTTCTTTTCAACTTCCTGGCCTACCTCGTGTACTTGTGCATCTTCACTGTTATAGCGTACAACAAAAAGAGAGGAAAGGTGAGCTTTTTGCCCCTCATTGCATCATTCTGCTCTTTAACATCCTGAACTTTGCACAATGATGCTACGTTTTTTCCTCCTTGCTACACAGACGCCGTTTCACTTTGACCACTCCGTACAGGACTACCTCTATGTATCAGGCCAGATACTGACAGTACTGGCCAACTGCTATTTCCTCTTCATGGGGGTATGGCGTTTGCCTTATAAAAATGTGATACAGAAAACTACACTGAAAATTGTGCTGTGATAGAAAAAAAAACATCTCTCTGTGAATCCCCAGATTGTGGACATGAAGAAAAAGCGTCCCAAGCTGCAATCGCTGCTGGTCGATGGATATTATGAGATTCTTTTGTAAGTCGCACCCTTCTTTCTTAAAGTACAAAGTTAATGTCTCTCCATTCCACACAAGCACCATTTTTTGCAAAAACAAAAAAATAAATCTAAACAAGACTTTTTAATGGTGCATATTAATCTTCCAGCTGGTATATTAAAACATTAAAACATATTAAAACATCCAGCCGGTGCTTTAGGCTGATATCACTCGTATATATATACATATGCATTTATATGTATATATATACATATATATATATATATATATATATATATATATATATATATATATATATATATATATATATATATATATATACATATATATATATATATATATATATATATATATATATATATATATATATATTAATGGATGAATTATGTGCATATGTTTACATATACCTACATAAATATACATACACATGTCCCCATGACCTGCATCTGCATGCCTATTTTTTTAGGATTTAATGACATGATTTCCACTGCATCTGTTCAAATTTGGCTTATTTAAAAAAAAAAAAATCAGCTTGAACAGTTTTCTATATTTTTTGAGTCTTGGGAGCAGCTGCAGAAAAAAGCTTCTGAAAGACAGTAGACAGATAAATCTCGCAGACAGATGACAGAGGCCACAACAACAGAAAACAATTTTAAAGGACTTTTATTTGGACTTAAAAAAAAAATCTAATACTAGATTAGTTTAACACACCCACAGATTTCTATTGAGAAATGGGTCAGAACCCCAGGCAATGGTACGAATCCTGTGATTTGTGTGCCCTGTGCTATGTGTGTGCACAATCATGCAGTGTGTCTTATGTGAAAAAGTGTACACAGTATCCGGCGCTGATGCAGTAAAGTCTTTGGATGTGCTCTTTACAAACACATGCAGTGCTATCAGTAAACATGGGATGAAATGTTATGATAATTATACTCAAGAATGACGTGAAGCAATGGGAGTCTTCTGATTTACGTTTATGTTCAATGCAACGTGATGTAACAGGACAACTAATTATTACTCTGCTACTCTTTCAAACCATTCAAGTGCCACATTTTCTTTTTGTTTTTGGCGGTAGGTCATGTAAAGCTCTCGATTTGTACAAATGGTGGTGTGCTGTGCAATACCGCCCCCCTTCGTTCACATGGTGGAACTGCGAGCACCAGCGCTTCTTTGGAGATAGATAGATAGATAGATAGATAGATAGATAGATAGATAGATAGATAGATAGATAGATAGATAGATAGATAGATATTCTTATTCTTATTCTTATTCTTATTCTTATTATTTTTATTATTATTATTATTATTATGTCAGACTGTGAGTCCATGTCCAAGGACCTGGAGAGACACCAGGCAGACCCAGGGAGAATATGGGTATCAAACCTGTGACCTTCCTTCTTTCTCTGAGAGAAATATAGATTGAACATCAGAACAACCCGGCCCTCCTGCTTTCATTAAACCTTGTCATAACACTGACAGCCCCAGTCTATTATTATTGAATCAAATCTGTTGACGGTAAGGATTCTCTGCACTAGAGCCAGATGGAGAAACGGACCTTTATTTGATATCTGGACAGATTAGGGAGCTTCTTTTCATTCCACACACAATTCTGGAGAGACATGTATGTGAATCCATATTACAGCTCACAGTATATTGGTTACTCGAGGGTAAGTGTAATGAACATTAGGGCGCACAGGGTGGTACAAAGAAGCGACAGCCCAGCTAAACGAATTTTTGATTAAAAATGGAACATATTGGACCATCTTTACCTGACAGCACTTCCAATGTGATGGATAGTCATCATTAATACTTCAGGAAGTGCCGTGACTGGCAGCACACCCAAAAACCTAAAATACCTCTGAGATTTGGATGGATGGATGCATGCCATTATGAGCAGGTTTTGCTATAATCGTAGAATGAGGGGGAATAATGGGGAAATTGTACCCATATAATGTATTTAATACTGTAGATCTCATGTGTCTTTCAGAACCGTTTCTTTGACCAGTCGCACAGGTGGTTTTTTTTTAAAAAAGGAGACTTTGCAGCTTTTCAAAAAGTGAGAACTCTGGCAAGCCTGAATCAAGATATGATGAATATATGAATTACTCATCAGCCTGTCATTTATTTCCTTTCTTGTGCATATTATAAAACCATTGTTATTGTTCTCTGCTGCTGACTCCAGTCTGTTCCAGGCCGTCCTCTTCCTGACCGCAGCAGGGCTGTATCTCAGCGGCTTGGATGAATACCTGGCCTGCCTGGTGCTGTGTCTGGCTCTGAGCTGGGTCAACGTCCTCTACTACTCCAGGGGTGAAGAACACATGGGCATCTACAGCGTCATGATACAAAAGGTAGGTCACGCAGGACGGCGCCAGGGCCCCAGGGGTTGGGGTGGGGGGGGGAGGACTCCCACTTTGTAGCCCCGGCCCTGACGGAGCTTCGTCCCCCTCTGTGCTTTGTAGATGATCCTCAGTGACATCCTGCGCTTCCTCTTTGTCTACGTGGTCTTCCTCTTTGGATTTTCAGCAGGTGTGGCTAACTTTGCATTTTCAATGAGATAATACAGCGACAAATGTGAGCCTTTTGTACCATATATAGTAGTAGGAATTATGTTAAAATATCATTGCTTCTGACTAAGAGGTGAGTTAATCTTGTCACATTTTGTCCCAGCGGTGGTCACCCTGCTCATCGAGCCTCCGGAGGACAACACCACGAAGACCCGACTCTTCATTGAGAACAAGAGCGGGACGGGTTGTTTCAAACCCAGCTACAGAAACATCTCCTACACCACAATGCAGCTCTTCAAGTTCACCATCGGCATGGGCGACATGGAGTTCACCGAGGACTACCAGTACAAGGAGATCTTCTACGTGCTCCTCATCTGCTACATCATCCTTACCTACATCCTTCTGCTCAACATGCTCATCGCCCTGATGAACCGCACCGTGGAGCAGACAACCCAGGAGAGCACCAGCATCTGGGGGCTGCAGGTACAGGACGGGGCGGAGCTGTTGTTTTTTGGCAAGATCTTTTTTCCCAAAGCGACTGACGAGGTGCTCGCCGCTGCTTGCAGAGGGCCATCACTATCCTGGACATGGAGAGGAGGATGCCGTGCTGCCTCAAGAAGGCGCTGCGCTGTGGGGTGAAGAGGAAGCTGGGAACCGCTCTGGGGGAGGACCAGCGCTGGTGCTTCAGGTTTGCTTGTTCGACAGCTACTTGACATTGTTGGCTTGCTGAATTTGTAGTTGTAGTTTGCAGTTGTTTCACAGTACTTTGCCATTCTAGAAGAGATTTTTACTCTATTAAGTAACAGAAAGAAAAAAAGAAAAAAACTTCAGAAGATCCAATGTGTACGATGTTGAAGCACCTAGTGGCCATTTATATATATATATATATATATATATATATACATATATATATATATATACATATATATATATATATATATATATATATATATATATATATATATATATATATATATATATATATATATATATATATATATATATATATATATATATATATATATATATATATATATATATATATATATATATATATATATATATATATATATATATATATATATATATATATATACGATATATATATATATATATATATATATATATATATATATATACATATATATATATATATATATATATATATATATATATATATATATATATATATATACACATATATATATACACACATGTATATACATATATATATACATATATGTATATATATATATGTATGTATGTATATATATCACAATATCACAATTAAGTGTAGAAAACCACTGATACTGTCAAAACTTACAAATAAAATATTTTAAGAGATTCCTCAACAAAGTTTTAATATGTCCGCCAAAAGTACTGTCATTTGTCCAGACACCAAGACAATAACAAAACAAACTATTATTATATTAGATATCACTATGTTAAATAATTAAACAATTACGCATGACAGCGGATAGGAGCCTGCAATGTTGATTCTGCAGGCCTAAGGCAGATTTCATAGAACCTGACAATACCAGCCAGCTGAAATGCAGTATGAACTCTACCATAATATAAAAGACTGGAAGCAGCAGAACCAAGTAGACATTATATGACGTGAAAACTATAAACTACGGCCAATAACCCCATTATCATTTTTACAGGAAAATGTATTTTTTAGTATGAGGGTGTTGCTGGCCCTGACGGCCCATCACTGACACACACACAAATATACATATACATGCATACACATATATACACACACAAGGCAATGAGAGATGCGGGCTAAGACACCAGATGCTCGCCCTGTAATGATAACAGTGTGCAAATGGAGGTGCGAGCCTGACGATTTAGCAGCAGTTGCAGCAGCGTGAGGAAGATCGATTGACACTCAGCACACTGTGTCCCTCACTAATTTGCCCTCTCTGACAGCAGATTGATGCGTCACCCAGCAGACAGTAATTGAAGCATGTGTCCTCTTGTTGTCTCAGAGTGGAGGAAGACAACTGGAACAAATGGAACACCAACCTGGGTAAAATCAATGAGGAGCCGGGTTGCTGGGATCGGCCTGCCGCAGATACTTCGCAGAGCAGATGGAACAGGCATCAAGGTTCACGTAACTACACTCTCAAGGCTCGGAGGAGGGTTTTGGATTTTTAAGGCGTCGGCTGCAATCTGTGTTTGTGGAAGGCGTAGTTCAGTGAAAACGGACATGTCATCCACTCACACCTTGTGAACGTTTTGGAGTTTCTCAGACAGAAAGAATTCCATCTAGCGTGCTAGTGGTGTTCCTCCAATGTAAAAAGAAATACTGGAAGAAAAAAATACAACACACATCCATTCTGCCGCTGTGGTGATATGCAAGTGCTCGGAGGATGCAGCACTCCAATTTGACTGGAAGCAGCCAAAAATATCAGCTTTAGCCTGTGAGCCATAAGTGTGTGCGCTGAGTGCACAAGGTCAGCGAGACGGCTCCCGTTAGCTGCTGTTTACAGCCTGCGTCAGTGTGAGAAAGCTGAGATTGCGCTGCGGTCGCTGCTTCTACAGCGAAATGACGCCACAGCAGCAGTATTGACACATGATGGAAGACAAACACAGCACAGACGTCCATCTGCGAAACTCCAGAATGGTCACATGGATTAGAAAATATCCCCGTAGCTTCTTGCTTAGTTGACAACAGGGAAAAAAATACAGAAAATGAGTGAAATTTCAATTTTGGGGGGTGACATTTTCCTCTTTGGTCCACAGGGAGGAGCCTGAGGGGCCTCTTCATGCCAGCTGGCCGCCGGCAGACTTATGACTCAACGGAGACGGATGACCTGAGAACCTCAGTGGTCTGAGGCCGCGTTCTCAGTCTGGCCGCTCGGCCTGGCTGACCCGAGTAACGAGGCATTCAAAGCGGCAGACAGTGCCGGGTTTCAGCGGCTCAGGAAGCCTCGCCGCCAGGCGTGATATCGGCCGGCCTCTCTAACTGACACATGCTCAGATGTCAGCCAGACTTTGAATGCAGCGCTTCCACCGACAGGAGCAGCGCAGGGGATGGCGGCTGACATGTCGTTGGGAAATAAAAAGTCAGATTTATCCCAGCTGAATGTTGCATTAAGTGGCGCTTCATTACCTGCGAAAGAAAGAATGCCCCCTGTAATAAATTGAAATTGAGTCTGAAAGCCTTCCGCATGCGTCTTTGTTGCTGCCAAAAGGATCTCTGGCTTCACTTGCTCCTTGAGCCTCCTTCCTGGAATAATACTGATCACCAAGCCGCTGATCCTGCACCGCCCCCTACAGCGTGCCCTTTAAACAAGTTCCATTTCCATCACAGCCAGACAAGCTAAATCTTCCGCAGCCACACAGTCCCGTGGTTCACAGCGTGCTCTGTCTGCTCAACTTCCTGCTCCTTCCTGGCACACTGCCGCTCGTGTAAATGGCATGAAAGCACGCTGATTGGTGCAACAATGAGCACCTAGGGCATTGTTAGGTGTCCTGATGACAAATCACGTGTTGTTATTCAGCCGCGTGCAAGGCCGAATGAGACAGAATGTTCAGCCTGGCTGAACTGACGGGGAGGATTACAGCGGACAATGCTCTCACGCTTCTGCGTCGGGTGATATAATATGGACACAGTGACACCAGTTAGTTTAAAATGGACACAGCTCACTTGGACGACAAAATATGAAAGAACTTCTCAGTTTGTGTTGCTGTTGTTTTAAGATGATAATTTCAGAGTTCCTGCGCAATAATGCCTAAGAAAGTACTTATTAAAACTGCTTGAAATCCTTTTGTCGACGGTGAAACCAAACTGGTTTTTGCACTCTGGCTGCTAAAAGGGGAAAAATAAATCAGTTTATATTTTCAAGTGTGAGTCACAGAACTGCCAACGACTCATTTTAAAGCTTAAATTAGAACTTTATTTTATTATTACAATATTACAAAAAGAGTAGCACAACTCTCACACTCTTGCCTCTTATCCGTCGTGCAGAATGACACAAAAGAAAGGCTCGCAGACCTTCTTCCTTTTCACAGCAATGGTACGAGAAACCGAGAAGAAAACAAAAAAATTTAAATAACAAGCAAATCAAGTATTATAAATAGTTCACAACGGCAAACTGAAGCTTTGAAACCTGGAAAAAAAAAGAGTTACAGCTCAGTAACTACACATTGCTAAAATATAATTACAAAATATTACTTGTCTCTGCTTTTCCATAATAAAGAATCTCTAAGGAATTGCTCTTTCTATTCAACCAAACATCATTAAAATAAAAAGAGACCAGGAAAAAAAAAAGAGAAAGCAAATCTTGCTGTTTTTGTGTATCCTTACGATCTTCCTCCTTATTATTTGGGGTTTTAATGAAAACCATGCTTGTTTTTCAAGGGAAGTCCAAGGACCAAACACTTAAGGCTTTTTAAGGGCTGTTAGGAAGTTAGGTGAACAAAACATGGGCGTTGTTGTGTTTGGACGCGCACACACACACACACACACGCACGCACGCACGCACGCACGCGTTCACGCTCACGCACGCGCTCACCCTTTACTCTACTCACATCAGCAGGCAACACTCACACACAATCATTTTTTTGTTACAGTAGTCTAGTAGGTAAGCCAGTGTACAATAAAATAAACAATGCATTTGCCGTTTCACTTGGAACTTAAACGTCAGTCTCGTTTTTACGTCAAAGTGATCTTGCAAGTGATCAATTTGGTCTTTTCAAGCAGACTTCGGATCAGAATCAGTAGCTACTACACAGAACTCAAATCACTCCTGTTCCTGTAACTGGAGTCAAAACTACAGGACGATATTAACACTTATTTCTTCTAGTCCAGAGTTTCGTCCACAAAAACCAACCGACCGACCGACCGACCGAGCCCACCATCCCTCCAACTCAAAAACCTGCAATTTAAAACAAATAATCTCAACATTCAAGTAATACATTTGTCATGGTTACAAAAAAACGTTCTTCTGAAAAGGAAAAAAAAAGAAAAGAAAAAAAAGAAAATGGCACATCCTCATAACAGTGTGTCCTTGTTAACCCGACTTTGGCCATTTTGGGATTATGACAGTTCATCACTGGACGCTGAACAGCTCACAACCTTGTCGCCAAAGACTCCTGGCGTTGACAAACAGTCCTTTTTGAACACCTGAATTCATTGCAGCATTGTCAGCAGCACAAAGTGTCCTATATATAAACAACCTGATGATGCTCGCCTTGGACTGACAAACTGAAATCAGTGTTAAATACTCTTGTGTTACATATAAATAAGTGTTATCGGGAAAGGAAGAATCCTCTTGTATACAGCCAGAGATACGACAAACATTTTTGCCAGTATTTTGCGCCGACTCAAGATTCTTGTTACCGAGCCGAGAAAATAAAACAGAAGAAAAATTGCATCGAATCGTTACTTCAATCGGATTCAATTTTCACACCAAAAATGAGAATTAACTAAAAGATTCGGTGCCGAGAATTAACTGTTGCTATTTTTCAGTGAGGCATTATCAGCTTAACATGCATAAAGAAACTTAAACCGAGTAGAAATAACACAGGACCGTCGAGATCCAGGCACAGGTACAGTAAAATAGAGGAGGAAGATGGGAATGACACACATAGTACGTGTGTGTACACACACACACACACACACACACACACACACACACACACACACACACACACACACACACACACACACACACACACACACACACACACACACACGGAAAATTCCCTAAAGTGCCGGACAAAAGCACTCGTTAACAAAAAAATAAAAATAAAATAAAAATAAGAGCAGCAATTGATCACTTGCAAGACTGATGAAAAGGAACAAGAAAGAAACTACTGTTCTTCATTAAATATATTAATTTACCCTCTTTAACATTAGCGCTCATTTGTTTTAAGTTATCAAGCTTAATTTTACTCATGTGTTTCCTTTCTTAAGACTAAACAAAGGGAGTTTTTTTTGATAACTGTGTGTCGTCGACAAGGCCATAGCTTATCTGTACCCTGGATGCTGGATGAGAGCGGCTCTGCCATCGCCAACCTCCGGGCCGACCCTGCACAGGGGGGGCCTGTGCATCTTGCCCATCAAGCCCAGATTCTGATCTCGGAAATAGGGCGTCTGGAAGTCCCCGCCCAAGTAATCTGCCGTTTGCATCAGATTAGTCTGGACGGAGGAGGAGGAAGAGGAGGAGGAGGAGCTGGTTCCTGGCCTGTAATGCGGGGCCCCGGGGGGCCCGCAGTCCAGCGCGGTGCAGCCCCCCGGGCCCGCGCCGTGGAATGGCATGGCTATGTCCTGAGAGCCGGAGCTGTCACTGTTGGGCGTGGGGAGGATGCTGCTGTTCCAAAGGTGGGACTGGAAGTAGTGGCCGTTGGTGTAGTGGGCCATGGGCATGCCGCCGCCGCCGCTGTGGGCAGGGGGGGAGGGTGGGGTGGGCCTCTCCATGGGGGGCTTGAGCGTGTAGGGTTGAGCCACGCACACCTCGGCCGGGTAGCCCACGGCCTTGAAGTGGAAGGCGGGGCTCTCCCGGGGGGGATGCTTGCAGAGGTGGCCCCCGCCGTTCTGGACGTGGGCGGCGTGAGCCAGCGGGTGCTGACTCCAGCAGCGCATCTGCTGCTGCTGCTGCTGCTGCTGCTGCTGCTGCTGCGCCCCGCCACCACCGCCGTGGGGGAGCGGCTGCTGCTGCTGCGGGTGCAGGTGTTGCAGCTGCTGCTGCTGTTGCTGCTTGGGGTCGGCGTGGCCGGAAGGCAGGTGGTTCATGTGAGGTGCGCTGGACGGCGGGTGTCCCCCCACCAGGGCGGCGGCGGCGGCCTTCTCCGGGGGCCCGATGATGCAGTTGGGCGGGGGAAGCCGGGCGTGGCCGGGTTGCTGTGCATGGAGACCCTGGAGCAGGCGCTGATGAGCATGTTGCGGCTGATGGGGCTGGGATTGGCGATCTGGCCCTCACACATGGACGTGGCCCCGGCGCCGTGGGCCCGCGCCTGGCAGAACTGGTTGATCTGATGCACGATGGTTCCCAGGTCGGACTGCCGGCCCTGGTGCAGCCCGGCGGCCATGGAGAGCGGAATGGTTGAGGTAGAGACGGTAACGTTGGGCGGGGCGTCGCCATCTGGCAGCTTCCTGCTGCCCCCCTGCAGGCCCGGCTGCTGCTGCTGCTGCTGCTGCTGCTGCTGCTGTGGGAGCACGATGGCGGGGGGGCCCTGCGGGGGTCCGAGGGCTTGGTGCTGAGACAGAGTCTGGAGCCTGGGATGGCCCTGAGGGTGTTGGCCCATCGGGGGGTGATGATGTCTGAGGCTTTGGGTGTGGTCCTGCTGCTGAGGGAGGGGCATCTGCAGAGTCTGAGGAGGCTCCTGCGGTTGCAGGAGGCGGCGGGGGGGCAGGCTGGCCAGCGGCTGGGGGTGGTGGTGATGGGGCTGGGGGTGGTGGTGGTGGTGATGGTGGGGGTGGTGGTGGTTTAAAGTGCTGGTCGAAGCCACTTGGTAGGGCGCGTTCAGGGGGTTCATGGCGACGTCGGGATGCGGGCGAGCGCGGCTGCCATCGAAATCCTTGAGGATGCCTTTGACCGCGGGCGCCTTGACGATGGCGAGGAGGCCCGTCTTGGCGCTGGCCTGAGAGGAAGGGTAGGGGCTGTAGCGCTGGCCCGACGTGTCCAGGCCGTTGACCGTGCGCCGCACGTGGTTCCGCTGCGGGACCTTGACGCTGTTGGGGAAGATCTTGATGGTGAGCGGGTGGTTGGCGATCTTCTTAGCATACGCATCCAACTCGGCGGGGGTCGGGAACGGAGCAGGTCTCATCCTTTGTATGGTGTCCCCTGGAGGGGCGGCGAGGAAACAATGAGTCAGGCAATCGATTCAAGCACAAGTGAACTGGGAGATCGGGGGGTGGTGGGGAGAGTATTAGGGGGCAATCTGAGCATCGCCTGCTCTCAGGTCCCGTAACTCGCCTCGTTCAGCCTCAATCAATGAATTTTATTTGTACAGCACTAAATCACATCCAAAGGCATCTCAAAGCACTTTGTACAATCAGAAGAGAACTAACTGTACTCTCCAGAGCAGCAAGGTGCAACTGTGGCCAGGAAAAAAACGCTCAGTAGGAAGAAACCTTGAACAGATCCGGACTCCAGGGGGCGCGCAGCTTTGACCCGGTCTGTTCAGGTTTTTCCTCCGAAAAGACGAACACAAGACGAAGCCCAAAAAGGACAAAGACGCCTCATCCAATCCTTTGACGCCATGATGGTAACGACGCATCGGCCTGTGACCACAAAGTCTGTGACTTTAAAGTCACGTGGCATTTACAGAGGCCTCGACGGCACAGCGACATGGGCAAGCAATTAGAACGCTCGCAGGAGCGGTTTCCGCTAGCGAGTAACTCACAAGTTAATCACGGAGCAAGCATGGCGGCGAGAGAGCGGGGAGAGCGAGGGTATCGAGGCAGAGAGCAGGGCTCCGTGACAGCAGACGAGTCATCAGACGTGGCGGCTAATCGGCGGGAGCAGCTCCCAGGCCTCAGCGAGCTCGCAGGCGTCTGTTCCACCCGCTAAACATTGCAGCTAAATTTAACGTCGGCGAAAGTAACGACTGTGTGACCACATCTGTGCGTGAGCTCACCGCTGTTGGATGACACGGCAGCGTCTCAGGTGCAGAACGGTCCGTTGGCGCTCGGCCGGGCACGACTCCTACAACTGGTTTTGATGTGTCGCTTTCCCTTCGGTTGCCGAACGGACGTCACGTCAGTGATAGTCCTCCGAGCGAGTGACGGGGTTCTGTCTCTATGCTAGTGCTGCGACCGCCACACCAGGTCCGACAGTCTGACCTACTTCTACCGCAGCCTTCAGGACGTGAGCCAGAGATCCCACTCATTTTCACTGAGAAAAGTGTGTAAACTTTTCTGTGATTTTTCTATGACCTTGCATGGCATTTCCAAGATGTAGGGTCTACAATAAAGGTCACAGATGTCTGGAGGTGATAAATTAGACTACAATGGCAGAGCTCATCGACAAGGCTTACTCTGGCATAGGCATTGTTGGAGACCTACATCAGGGTAGAACAGCAAACCGACTCTGCTAGTCTGTTAAGGGGCACCAAATTTCATGACTTTTCTAAAACTTTCAGTGAGTTTATAAAATTTCATGACTTTTCTAGGCCTGGAAAATGGTATTTGCAAATGCAATGACTTTTCCAGGTTTTCCATGACTGTGGGAGTTAAAGTCCCAGTGATTGTCACATCCCGAAGGATGCGAAATTTGTCCTTCCGCATTTGACCCATTATCCCCTGAGGGAGAGTGGTGGGCAGCAGTCATTGGCTGATCTAACCCCCCAATTCCAACCCCGAATACCCTTAGTGCCAAGCAGGGAGGCAATGGGTACCATTTTTACAGTCTTTGGTATGACCCGGTCGGGGATCAAACCCACAAGCTACCAGTCTCAGGGCTGACACTCTACCATTAGACCACTGAGATGGTAAGCAGAGCTGATTTGTGTGGGGATCACAGGTCTGAAGGTAACCTGGTTACCACTGGGACTTGGAGCTTGTCGGTGGAATAAAAAAACAGAAGAAAACCAGACGGTGCGCCAGCTACCTTTCCTCCGTTTTCGCCGAGTGAGCAAGCAAGCGCTAATCTGAAGCAACTGAGCTGCTGGCACGAGCGTGCGGTTTCATGCTGCCGCGGCTGTTCCACTCAGCCTTTGCAGCACACAGAGCCGGCGGTCGGGGGGCGGAGGGTGTGGGGCCGATCCGCCAGCGCCGGCACCAAAGGCTTGCGCCAGCCGGCTAATTAATTCCCGTTTTTATTTGTGGACAGAAGACAATGAGCGGCGATGTGCGGGGCCGGCGCTGGGCGGGCGCACAGTGGGCCCGCTGTGTGTTCAGCCTGCTGATGGCAGCCTCATTAATGCCGAGTCGCTCCGGGCCAAGGAAGCGGAGCTCGACACCCGACATCGCCGGGGCCCTAAATGTCTGTCGCTGGACAAGCGCCAGTTTGGGCGAGCGAACGCTGACAGATGAAGCGTCGCCCAGGCCGCTTGCATCACAGCGAGGACGAGCTTCACCTGTCAATGGCCGGCGGTGATAAACGGCCTCAGTGGGAACTATGTTTTTGTGCGGTGTCAGGGCAGGATGCATTAAAACACACACACACACACCTTTGAACGTGAAGAGTCTGTCAGACGACGACCGCCATCAGTATTCAGTGTATGTTGAGGACAGTGTGAGATTCTGGCACTGGTTCCAATGCTTGTCGGCCGTATTGTGTGCATGTGGGAGTAGGAAGGGTTGCAAGTAGGTGGGAAAGAAAGTACCATCAGCTGTGAATACATTAGTACAACTAGGCTCCCGGCAGAAGCCTGATTTGAAGTGCTAAGCAAATCTGATTGTTTCATGAACGTGGTAAGTTTTTTTTCTTTATCTGTGCATATATACTAAATAAAATACAACACAGAAAAGTGTTTTGCTGAAAGCAGCATATAGTATCACTTCAAGAGCTCCAGCAGAGAGCGGAGCATTCGTAAACTTATCTTCTTGGCATCAGCAACAACTAATTATTAGTATTTGTATTCAATGGGACAAGGCTTTCTTTAGGAGTAAAACCTCTGCTGACTTTTTTTTATTAATTCAGTGAAAATATTTTCAAGCAAAACAGAATTCAATTTCTCCCCCGCCCCGGTTACTTTGGGGGAAAAAAAAAAAAAAAAAAAAGCACGGAGCGTGAAAGCAGGCACCCTGTTAGTTTCCTGCCACTGGCACTGGTGTAATGAGTTTTGTACTTAAGTTGTAAGGCTCGGGCAAGTAGTACACAAAGCAATGCCGACGTCTGGAGACTGACCAATCCATTAAATTGGAAAAGGGATTATATATTGCTAACAAAGCGCAGGCAAGCATTTTGGGATGAGGACAAAAAAAGAGGCAAATCAGGATAAAGAGTCCAACAAAAACCGGTAAAGTAAATTACTGTTTAGAGCACTTTGCCTTAATATGACCCAAATTAAACGTCCGGCTGCTTATAAAAAAGGGGCTCTGGCAGCTGCTGATTGTGTACCCTGGTAAGCAAATGCAGCTTATTAACATTTCAGCCTTAACCTAGAACCTGGATTAGTTAAAGAGCTTAAAGCATCAAGGGAGGGTTAATGAGGGTGCGAGTGAAGTTGGGAGGCGGCTGCGAGCGTATCATCCCTCAGATCTCCCGCTAAGCACGTTTCACAGGGAGGGAAACTGGGGGAAAGAGGCCAGTCTGGCCATGCGTTAATTACCCCGCTGCTAGCGCGCTAGCCGCAACACAAGTGCACAGTCAGCAGGCACTAATTAGAGTTTCTTTTATTGAAACCACTGCTTTTTATTGAACAAGGTTTGAGCAGCAGGGGGGCGGAGGGGAACTCACGCTGCTGTAAATTGCCATTTTCACACATGAGCAGGAAACTGGGTCTGACGCTCGGGCGTCAAATTAGACATGTGAAGAGAACTAACACCCCCCCACCCCCACCCCTCACCCCCACCCCCTCTGCAATGCCACCTACTTCCCTTTTCTTTTCTTCTTCCAGATATTTGAGCAGAGCGTCTGGTGCTGGTAGGCCTTTGAAAAATGAAACGTGTTCCAGAGGGGAAGGGGAGAGAAGCTGCTTTTGATCTCAGTGGGGACGGCGATGTGAAAATCACTGGCCCAGCTCCACTCTCTGTACACTCCGTCTTTCTTTAATGGCCGAGAGAACTCGGCACCTAAAGGACCTCCCACACGCCGCGGTCCCGGCCGTCGTCATCGCTGCACCTGATCTGCTCTCCGCCCGTCTCGACATTTCACGGCCATCATCAGTCAGCAGTCACGCCCCCAGGCCCGCCCCAGATGATGAACGGAACAGCTGCTCCGGCGGCAACCTGCAGGCTCATAACTTTAAATGACTCTCATACGCAGCGACACACCCGCGCGAGAGGCGGCAGAGCGCTGCAGCTGCGCTGTCGAATTAAAGGGAAAAGACCAGGCTCTTTAATGCAGGACTCGGCATCACAGTGCACAAAGAAATGGTAATAAACTGGGGGTATTTATTATTATATTAGCTCTCCATCCAGCCTCTTATTTCTTCTACTCGTCAGGGTTTTCAAAGTGGGGATTTCAGAGCCGCTTTAATGCACCCAAGCATCTCGTCTCTCATGAGCCAAACCTCCTGCTGGGCCACACACGGCCCTCTGCAGTCACTAACACTGTCTATGAAGGTCTACTGTGTAATGCATTAGACACTGCATTTATAAGGCATTACAATGTCTTCATGAGGCATTATAAAACACGTCATAAGTTGTCATAGTAATGTATGACAATTTATGACGTGTTATATAATGCCTCATGAAGGCAGCCTCATGCTTTATAAATGCACTCATAACGCATTACACCCGGGGTGGGCAAACTTTTTGACTGGTGGGCCACAGTGGGTTCTCAAATTCAACAGAGGGCCCAGAGCAGGAGCAGGAGCAGATGGATGGAGTGCTTTGGTGAGCCACCTTATAGGAGGAAAAAATATATGATGGGATTTGTAGTAAACGTGTGCTTTAATGTCAACTGAAACTGAACAAAAGCTATGTAACAAAATATGTCTTTGAAGCCCCACGGTATTTAGCTCTATATTGAAATGACTCTTAAAAGACTGAAAAAATGATGTAATACTTCTATTTTATAACTTACTATTAATATGAATTCTTTTAAAAAGCTTCATGGGCTGCATATGGCCCCCGGGTCGTAGTTTGCCCATGCCTGCCTGCATTACACAATAGACCCTCATTGAAAGGGTTACCGCTCAGACAGACAGGTGAGGCGCTGCGGAGCGTCTGGGATGTTTGTTTAAAAGTGGGGAAAAGAGAACACGTGACTTGAGGACGCAAACGGTGACTGAAATAAAAGGCAGCAGCTAATGACTGGAGACTGGCTGGCTGGCCGACACCGTTTATGTGAAGTAATTAGTAATTTCATTTTTCCTCTGACTCGCCGATAAACAAAGTGAAAACTGCTTCTCAGATTTGATGAAAAACTGCGATGAGGGAAAAAAAACAAATTAGGTAGGAAAGCAATGTAGACAAGCGGAGGGAGGGAGGGAGGGAGGAGGGCACAGATTGAAATTATACGTCTATGGCCGGCCGCGCTCTGTGCTGCACGCTCCATCACCGAAATAGATTGCAGCATCGGGCAGGAAAAACAAATTGCACCCCGGTCGCACCTCGTGCGCTGGCGTGTCACACGAAGACGGAGCGAGCGGAGAGAGGCTGCGGCTGAGGCTGATGGCTGAGCCAGGAAACAGACGCCAGCACTTAGCAGACACCCTCACGCTCGCTGATCTCCCGGGGCTCGGCTGATTACTGTGATTCTGAAATTACACTCTTGATGAGCTGGAGCATTTTACAAAAAGGAGAAGAAGAAGAAGAAGAAGAAGAAGGAGGAGGAGGAGGAGCAGGAGGAGGAGGAGGAGGAGGAGGAGGAAAAGGAGGAGCGGTGGCAGCAGAGGAAGAACAAGAAAAAGGAGGCAGAAATGGGTCAAGCTGAGGCAGAGCTGCCCACACTCACAGGGAGGAGATGCAGACTTTTCATAATTAAATAGATCAAAACGGCTAAAAAAAAAAAAAAAAAAAGAGAGAGAGAGAGAGAGAGAGAGAGAGAGAGAGAGAGAGAGAGAGAGAGAGAGAGAGAGAGAAATGTCTGGAGCCGTTTCATCCTTTGCTTCATCAGAAACGCACGAGCCAATTTGAGGAGTTGCGAACAAAGGGAAAGTGTCTTTCTGGTGAAAGGGGCCAGTTAAAGGAGGACAGAGGCTGTTTTCATTTGGTAGCTTGTTCCCTCGTTACCCTCCTCACTCATCCTTCCCTCCGCACATTAATCTCCAGATCAGGATGCCCACTTCAAGCCCTTTACGAGTCACATACCACCCCCCCACGCTCCCACCACCGCCGCCTCGTTTTGCTGCCGCTGCCCTTCACGCCACGAGGACGCCGAGCTTGTCAGCGGTCGGGTTGCAAAACCCCAAAAACACATTGAGCTGAATGGGCCGGCACCAAACGAGCTGCCGTTAAAGCCGCGCGCAGCAGATTGAGTCTTAAAAAATTTACTGGCGTCACCATGAAGTCGGGGCAGCCGGCGCTCGGCCGCAATCTGTCCGTCCGTCTGACGGAGGCCGACACGCTGGTGGCGGCGGCGGCAGGCGCATCTGACACACGGACAAATGTCACAGGACCACGCCGAGATCACCGGGGAGCAGAGGGGGGCGGGATTAAAGGCACAGTTCATGATCATTTCCCTCAGTGACTCATTGGCTGTCGACCAGTGGAGACTTTTTGTGGGTTGATATTCACTGTGTAGGTTGTCCAGTGCTCTTGGCTGTTGGTTTGTTTTTTGCTTATATAAGATCAACAAGTCTACTCCTACTACTACTACTACTACTAGTAATAACAATAATAAAAATTGCTGCCAATGAAGAAACATTCCCTATTTTTTTTTTTCATTTCCTTAGTTCATTTAATCAATATAATCTCCACTCTTTCCTATCATATTGTTGCTGTGGTTACGCAAATTTCCCCAATGTGGGATTAATAGAGGCTTCTTCTTCTTCTTCCTCCACAGAAAAATATTTGAAGAATCAAAACGTTTGCTGTGTTTTTAGACAACACATTTGGCACTTTGGTAATTGTTTAAAAATGAATTAAATAAAAATTGGTCATAGTGTACTTAACAATAACATTTCACACCTTGAACAAAGAGCAATTTGGAGACATCAGGCCAATTTATTATTTCTTTTTGAATTTTGAAAGCGTCTTCAGTGTGAGAGCCTCGGCCCAGTGCTGACAAAGTCCAAATGCCCCGATTCACCCCCCATCCATGACAAACTGAACACAACCTTCCTGGGGTGTGTGTGTGTGTGTGTGTGTGTGTGTGGGGGGCACTCACATTTCTGAAGTCCAGTGTTCATCTGCGTGTGGGGGAGAAGCTGGATGGGGAGGTCACCTGGCCCTGGCAGACAGGCCAGCATTTCACAGCGACACTAGTGCAACATGGGACGCGCACTTCTCCTCACACTGCAGAGAGAGAGAGAGAGAGAGAGAGAGAGAGAGAGAGAGAGAGAGAGAGAGAGAGAGAGAGACAGAGAGAGAGAGAGAGAGAGAGAGAGAGAGAGAGAGAGAGAGAGAGAGAGAGAGAGAGAGTCAGCACTCAGACATCAGCAGCAGCTAATCCAAGTGTTCCCGTCCCCCTGGGGGGTGATGGGGGGTTTAGAGGGGGTGTGAGGGGGACGTAGTGGCCTTTCAATTAGAGTGTGAGTCACACCTGCAGCGTCAGGTGAGCTGGACGCTCGGCGCCAATAACAACTTCAATTAAACATCAAACAGCTGGAGTGAGATGTGCGCACGGCGCTGGAGGCGCTGCCAGCTTTAAATCCACTCCCCCCTCCCTCACCCTTTCCCCCCCGCCCCCATCCCTCCCCATGGCGGCCCGTGTTTGAGCCAGTTAGCGGGACTGGGCCGCTACCTTGGGGGCAGGGGGGGGGGTTCGGAGTTTGTCACGCTCGACACCTGGCTCGCCGCTGCACCGGAAGCGCCACAGATGCTCGGCCTGATCAGCACTGAGGAAACAGCCAGCCAGCAAATCAAGAGTCGACCGACCCCCCACCGACACACACACACACACACACACACACACACACACACCACCCCCCGAACACCCCCGCCCCCTCCTCCAATAGCGGCGCAGACAAACGGTGGCAATGAGAGAAGCAATTACCCACTAAACAACCTTGTCTGTCTGTCTGTCTGTCTGTCTGTCTGTCGGTCTACTGTGAGGCAACACCTGAAGACCCCCCCCACACACACACACACACACAGGTAGGGGAGACAGTGGAGTGGAGGAAAGAGTGACAAAGCGGGAAAGAAAGGTTTGAAAGACAAGAGAGATAGGTGGGGGGGGGGGGGGGGGGTGTTGGTGGTGCTGAGCTCGCTCTAAAAAGCAGGAGCTCAAAAAGGTTAGGATGACAGCTCATTTAAATCCTCCCAGCGCAGGAGGAGCAGGAGCAGGAGCAGGAGCAGGAGCAGGAGCAGGAGGAGGAGGAGCAGGAGCAGGAGCAGGATCAGGAGCAGGATCAGGAGCAGGATCAGGAGCAGGAGGAGCAGGAGCAGGAGCAGGATCAGGAGCAGGATCAGGAGCAGGAGGAGGAGGAGCAGGAGCAGGAGCAGGAGGAGGAGCAGGAGGAGCAGGAGGAGGAGGAGCAGGAGCAGGAGGAGGAGGAGGAGCAGGAGGAGGAGGAGCAGGAGCAGGAGGAGCAGGAGCAGGAGCAGGAGGAGGAGGAGGAGGAGCAGGAGGAGGAGGAGCAGGAGCAGGAGGAGGAGGAGCAGGAGCAGGAGGAGCAGGAGCAGGAGGAGGAGAAAGCAGCCTTAATGAAGCTGCCAACTTCTACACAGGTACCTGCGAGCGGAGCACCAGGGGGCGCTGCACGGGCAGGGCGGGGGAGGGGGAGGGCAGTATGGACACAGATGTGAGGGAGTTGAGGGCCTGGGTGCTGTGTCACCGCGGAGCTCCTCCCACCCCCCACCCCCCACCCCCTCCTCCTGGATGTCCAGGCTGGACGGCCATATGGCAGAGCTCCCTGCCCTGGATCCACTGTGTCACCATGCATTAACTTTAATTGGCCTGATGTGTTATTCCTCTGCCTCGGAAAGGAGTTTTTCAGGGTGCCGCAGTGCCTTGATGTCAGCTGGGGTGGGTGGGTGGGTGGGTGGGGGGGGGGGGGGTGGGTGGACAGAGCTCCGTCATTTATCACGGAACAAAGATTCGGCCGCGCCAGATAAAAAGCGGCAGCGACGGCGGGCAGGATTTTTTTCCGGGGAGGGAGGAGAAGCAGAAATCACAACACAAAAAGCTGCATCGTTTTTTTTTGTTGTTGTTTTTTTGCAAGCGACTTTAGCAGCGATGTTGGAGCAGAAGCCGTCGGTTCGTTGGTTTACAGAAACTGAACACACACACACGCACTATGGTCAAAAGAAATAAATGAAAATAAAAAATTCCAGTCAACAGGCCACGGGCCTCCTCCTCCTCCTCTTCCTCCTCCACCCCCTCCTGGCCCTGGATGTCAGCAGGCTGTGCAGTGGGGGGCGCTGCAGCTAAAGGTCAGCCTATGGTAATACTGCGGCTGACACGGCGCTCTGCGGCGCCCAGCCGGAGGAGATGAAACCCAGCAGACACCCATCTGACGTCTCCGACCGGCGGAGCAGCACCACTGCTGCTGCCACACACACACACACACACACACACACACAGCAGTTGCTCGCTATGAAAGGCTGCCGCCCCCACAGAGGGTTTTTTCTTCTTCTCTCCTCCCAACATGTGGACTATCTGTAGTTTGTCAGCTCGATGACGACACCTGATACAAAGTCCACACAGGGGACGGCTCGCTAAAGTTGGAGGCTCCGCCCCCTTTTAAATGACCTTGCATGAAATTTCCATGACCTTACCGCAATCTATACAAAAAGTATTTTCATGCTTTGCCAATGAGCTCATAGTAATCATTTGCTTTGCTTAACTGCAGGTGAAATGTGAAGGTGATCAATTGGACTAAACTACAGAGGTGGCGCTAGTAGACGAGGCTTATTCTGCTCATGGAGTTGTAGCTTTGTTGGAGACCAACCCCACGTCAGGGTAGAACAACAAACTCTGCTGGTTCGTTAAGGTGCACCAAAATTTCACGACTTTTTCAAAACTTTCCACGATTGTAAAAAAAATTCCATGACTTTTCCAGGTATGGAAAATGGCATTGGCAAATTCCATGACAATTCCACGTTTTCCACGACTGGAGCAACCCTGAGAGTGTCAGGCTGATTAGCAGAGTCGGGTTCGATCCTCGTCCACACGGAGGAGAAAACATTTTACGGTTGCAAGAAACGCGTCTGCCCGCGCGAGTGCGCTGAGAGGTCTGCAGCGCACATGTCTGGCCTGCAGGTGGCGCTGCACACAGAAATAGACTGAAGATGGCGGAATAAGACACGGCCCACACGCACAACTCATCGTGTAACCAAACACTGGAAGAGGTGGGAAAGACGAGGAAGACAAGGCGGCCAAACACGAAGGTGGTGGAAGAGACATTCCAACAACACCATCGTCTTCATCTTCATCTTCTCCCAGAGCAGCGTTTCAGGATTTGTTCATTCTGGGACCCGGATTCAATCAAGACCCTTTTCAGGCACCCTGAATCTCCAGAATCTCCCCAAATGTTTGGCAGATTCTCCTGAAATCATCTGTGACGGTACAGCGACCTGCAGGTAACTGGCTGAACAGGTGAGCGACCGCTGAACAGAGTAGTGACGGAGGAGGAGGAGGAGGAAGAGGAGCAGGAGGAGGAGGAGGAGGAGGAGGAGCCAGCCGTCCCCGTGAGGCAGCGAGGGGCTCGGTGGAGTTCAGCCAGGAGTCTCACACTATCAGTCTCCGCGCAGGCAGACACCACAGGGTTCGCAGAGTATTAAGCAACCCCACCACCCCCACCCACCCCCCACCCCACCGCCCCGTGACTCGGCAAGTCTCCACCAGCTACTTATAGAGCGTGCGCAAACGTGCGCAAATAACCAGGCGGCCTTCGCGGCAGACAAAGCAGCGGGACTGAAGCGAGTGATGCGCACGGCTGCCGTGTGTCATGTGTCAAGTTGCTCCCATAAAAGCTGACCTATATATTTCATTTTGTTCCCTTTGGGTCCTCCTGGGGGAAGGAGAAAAGGAAAAGACGGCCCAAGTTAAAAACAGTTGCAAAGAAGCGGGGGGCGGGCGGGGTTGATGGAAGACATTTTGACCAGCCGACGGCTTTTATGCGGAACTTTTTGATCAGCCTCCTCCGACTGAGCCGCTGTCTGAGTTTGTTGGGAAGTTGACAAATGAGTCAGTCTGACTGCAGAGGAGGGGATTTATTAAAAGGTCCAGCAGCAGCAGCACGTGCAGAGCAGCGAGGAGGCTCCGAAAACAACAAAATAATCCCATTAAAGAGGAAACATACATTACATATGAGAGGGAGGTAAAAAAAAAAAAACAACAACAAGAAAAACAAGCGTATGTGGTGGATGTTTGCTTGCTGGTTGAATATTAACAGCATTTCTAGACCAATTAAGAGCAAAAGCCATTAGCGGAGCAGAGTCACTGTGCTGTATACTGCCTGAGCTAACGGCTGGAGGAGCGAAGGAGGAGGAGGTGGAGGAGGAGTGCTGCAGAAAGCCGGCTGCTGTTATTTTAATTGCATGTTTACCCCCAGGTTATGGGTCTGAAATAGAGCCAGGAATAATAAAGGAAAAATGTTGTAGAAGAAGAAATTCAATGCGAGCGCGTCGTGTTGGTTCTCTCAGGGACAGGCGGAGTGAAATGACTTTTCTGTGACCAGGCCGAAGCCTCTGAAAGCTGAAAGGTGGAGGAAGAAAAGGAGGAGGAAGAAAAGGAAGAGGAGGCCTGAGTGGCCGGCTGGAGTGCTGCACTCATGTTAGTGCACGACACATTAAAGCTGGGCAAACAGAGGGAGGGATGGATGGACGGACGGATGGATGGGTGGATGGATGGATGGTTCTCTTTAGTTTGTGTTGCTGCTAACAGGGCGGCCGCGGGCTAGCTAAGCTGCTCCGCCGTCCCGCACAATGGATCCTGATGACTCCAGCACATCCAGCACCAGCACCACTCCGGCCAGCGTAGAGCCAGACCCAGTCACATGGTAAAACAACAACAAAAAACAGCCTCTCAGTCAGGTGGAAAGTCAGTCAAATAAGCAGCAGTTTCCCAGGTGGCGAGTGCAGAGAGTGACAACTGTCACTGGTTGCCGAGTGTGGCTGAGAGGACGACAACTAGCTAAAACTACCGCTCTTTTAGAGGGAGGGAGGGAGACAGAGCGTGTGTGTGTGTGTGTGTGTGTGTGTGTGTGTGTGTGTGTGTGCGCGTGTGCGTGCAAAACAACTGGGAGGCTGTATGAACGCTCGGTAACTAGCTGATGAGAAAGTGACAGTTCCCTGAGGTGAGATGGCGGATGTGGAGCGGAGAGAGAGAGAGAGAGAGAGACCCCTGGAATAATGCACCGTCCACAGCAGCGCAGGCTCAATCTGTGCACACGTGTCAGTTACAGTGAGATGGTTTGGCAACCGAGAACATACAGGGGAGCCTTGGAGAGGAGGAGGAGGAGGAGGAAGTGGAGGAGAAGGAAGATGAGGATGAGAAAGAGGAGGAAAGGAGGAACAGGAGACACCCAAAAAAATATCCAAGTGAAAGTTCATCCCTCCACTCTCATCTTTACATGGCTGGTGGAGGGGGGACTGGGGGAGGTGATGATGGACGATAGCGGTGGCGGCGGTGGCGGCGACAGAGAGAGAAAAGATATGAGATGAAGAGATATGGGCCAGCAAATCCTGGGCTATCTTCAGCAGGGCCGCTGTGTCATCAGCATGAGCCGTCGGCCACGACCGCCTCCCATCCCTCAACCTGCGCTCACTTCCACTAACAGCCACTTAAGGCCACTCGGCCTCCCAAAGAGCTCGGCAAGAGCCGGGAGGCAAAGCTGAGCGCGCTCAGTGACGTCGGGCCGGGCCAAGGTCAGGTGGTGGTGGTGGTGGTGGTGGTGGTGGGAGTGACGCGGTCGTGAATGCCAAAATGCCGGTGGCCGGCTAGCCGCGCTAGCTTGACGGACGTGTTTCCACCTGATAGGAACGGCGGCGCCGACGGCCTGCCAGACCAGAGGGGATCCAGTGTGAGCGCTGCCAGCTCCACTTATTTATTTATCCGCTGCAAATCCATCCAGAGTGCAGACACAAGCCCGGCACGGCTCAATGAGGAAGAAGTCAGCCCACTCCACAAAACATGACAGCTTCAAAAAATAAAAATAAAATGAAACTGGTGGGTGGTGGGAGGATGGAAACAACGTCGGTCATAGAGCCAAAGAAGAAAGTTCAGATGTCATGAATCTGCTCGCGAGATCAGATTTACTCAGGAATATTTCCATGGTTTGAAATTAGCCGTCTTAATCCCAGTCTAAGAGGGTGAGTATGCGAGAATTTAGGAGCTCAGTGGTCTAGTGGGAGAGTGTCCACCCTGAGACTGGTATGTTGTGGGTTCCATACCCTTCCGGGTCTTACCAAAGACTGTAAAAATGGAATCCATTGCCTCCTTGCTTGGCACTCAGTATTCCGGGTTGGAATTGGGGTATTAGATCACCCAATGATTCCTGGGCGCCGCACCTCTGCTGCCCACCGCTCCCTCAGGGGATGATGGGTCAAATGCAGAGGACACATTTCGCATCCTTCAGGATGTGACAGTCACTGGGGCTTTAACTTGACTTCTTTTGACTTTAGAATCAAGCCAATGACCTCGCAGTGCTGAAAATGCAGCGGGCATCGCGCTCACCCTGCTTGCTGTGCTAGCTTAGCTTGTTGGTCGGCTAGTGTGAAGTTGAGCCAGGTCCATGGATGTATTAAAAGAACTGGATAACGGACTTGCAATATGGCGGCGAACCGATTTTTCCCAGTGGCCACTCGAGGTACTGCAGCAAAAAAAATCCCACAAGCCCAAAAAGCATTTTCCCCGCCAACGCCTTTAAAACGGCTGACAGGACAGCTGTGGCCTGAAACGCGATTCATAGCAAATCTTTCTATTGTAGATTTTTCAGTTCTGGTCTTTAAGTCGTTTTAAAAAAAAAAATGATAAAGGCCAGAAAACCACCAGAAAAGAGTTTATTGCCAGCGTGACGTCACAACATCACGATGTGTCTCTAAGTGACGTTCTCCAGAATCGTTCTGATTGGCCAAATAGATCATGTGAGTTATCGAGGCATGATGGGAAGTGACACTACTGTGCACGCTCTATGGGCCCATTAATGCAGAAGTCAAAAACTTTTTTCGCCGTGTGCGCTGGGTGAGCAACTTCATTGAAATGAATGGGCCGCCACCTTGGACTCTGGGGGTGTGGCCAGGTCTGATGGGAAGAGCGCCACCACTTTTCTAAAGCTCGGGGACAACAGGATGAAAATGAGGAGGTCACCTAAGACCCACTGGTTCATGATGAACGTGTACTTAAACTGCACTGTATATTAAGGGGACTGTATTGTACCGACAAAACACCAAATGCAGAAATAATACATTAACAATAAATACAAATCATTTAAGTGTTCTCTATCATTTACAATACAGGGATGATGTTAACAACAAGGCAGATACAGTAGTAAAGAAAGTTAAGTAATGTCATATCAAATGAACATGGAAGGCGGCTTTCAAGACAAAAATGCCTTTATGGAAATATAATTTGGGGATTTGTGTGTCTGTGCCCAAGTACAAGGTGTGCAGCCGGTGAAATTTCCCTTTGCGTAACTAGTTTTCCAAATAGCCTCATTGGGTTGTGTTGATAATATCCCATGACAGAAAGCCACACTCACAGAAGAAGCTGTTGGGTCTGGAGTGTAGACGTCTAGATGTCGCTCTGTGGACCAGAAAAGCCTGACAACATCACCACGGATGCAGAAAATTGGTTGATGAACAAGATTATGCAGCTCACACAAAAGAACCCCGCCGCCGCCGCCACACACACACACACACACACACACACACACACACACACACACACACACACACACACACACACACACACACACACACACACACACACACACACACACACACACACACACACACACACACACACACACACACACACACACACACACACAGGCCCTAGGTAGAAACGACATAATTGGCTTTCAACACCGCCTTCCTTTCATGTCTGAAACAAACCAAAAAAACCTGTGCGCCTGTTTGTACACGGAAGGTTTTCAAGCAGACGCGCGAGCGTGTTCCACGGGCCGGTCCTTGGCCCAGCCCGGGCCCTGCCTGGAGAAACATCTCAATGTTCTGAGAGCTCGAGCGGGGCAGCATTGTTCCAGCTGGCAGAGAAAAAGGGGTGGTGGTGGTGGCGGAGGAGGAGAAGATGGAGTGCTTTGATTTCATTTGTTAGCAGGTGCATCCATTTTGCCCCACCCCCCCCCCCACACACACACACACACACACAGCCGCCCCCGCCGCTTTCAGTCAAAGCGCTTATCAGAAATTGGACGCCCTGGTGACAAATTGAGCCTGCGATTAAAGGGAGAAAGAGGAAAGCTTTGTTAAGTGCTGCTGATTGGGATCCCAGACTGGCCCTGTGTGTGTGTGTGTGTGAGTGAGTACACGCACGCTTGGTGTAACGAGCGGACACCGCCGGTCAGTCCTCCTCCTCCTCCTCCTCCTCCTCCTCCTCCTCCTCCTCTCCGGCCCTTCTCCCTCTCTCTCTTCCTCCTCCTCCTCCTCCTCCTCCTCCTCCTCCTCCTCCTCCTCCTCCTCCTCTCTCTCTCTCTCCCCCCCCTCCTCCTCCTCTCTCTTTCTCTCCAGCCCCCCCTCCTCCAGGTGTTCCCACGTCCCACACGTCCGCTCAGAGTGCTCGGCAAACACAAGCCAATCGATGCAGCCGCTTCTCCCATCACACCCCTCTTTAGAGAGACACACACACACACACACACACACACACACACACACACACACACACACACACACACACACACACACACACACACACACACACACAGGTGAGCTTCCTGTACAGCAGCAGCTCCTTCAGCTCCAGCTTCCCTCCTATTGACAAGTTCACCGTGTACGACTGTAGGGAAGGGAAAGAGAGAAAAAACCCGAGTCGGTGCACGTTCGCGCCACACGGACCCATATTATTGACCCGGCATTAACCAGCACCGGCCTGTTAGCGAGCGCGTCCAGGCTGATTTAAGACCAGGGGGGGTCGGGGGTGTGCGGGGGGGTCAGAGCGGAACCGAGAGGCTGGAACTGTGCGAACGCTGACGCTTGCAAATCATCCTGAAAGGGCTTAACTCACAAAAACAGCTTGTTACACGGGCGCTGCTGCGGGAGATTTATCCACCGGGCCATTACAGTAACTGGCCTCGCTCCCTTATGACTTGTACAGAATCCCAAATCACGCAAGCATAAAGTCAAACATATATATTTCTTTTTTTTTTAAAAAAACAGCTAATTAAAAGCCCCGGCTGCAGATTGCGTTTTTGGCCTGCTGAGGTGGTGCTGGTCCAGAGCTGTGACTGGGAGTTGTGCAATGCTGCGGGGAAAAACGCAATTTCATTTACACCATTGTAGTCAAGTGAAATGAGCACAATCTCTTTAAATTAAAGACCAAATAGTTTATCAATTAGTTTAACGTTATATTTCAATATTTCACCTGATTGGCGAACCATTTTACTTTATAACTCTTTTTTCTCCTTGTTGTTTTTATGTAGCACTTTGAGATTTCTTTTCATGTAAAGTGCATTCCAAATAAAATGTATTATTATTATTATGCAACTTGTGACATCCATCCTTCCATTTTCAATACCCACTTCGTCCTTCACTCAGGGTCACAGGGGTGTGCTGGAGCCTAAACCAGCTGTCACAGGGCGAAGGCAGGATGACACCCTGGACAAGTCGCCAGTCCATCACACACACACACACACACACACACACACACACACACACACACACACACACACACACACACACACACACACACACACACACACACACACACACACACACACACACACACACACACTCTATCTAGAGTTTCCAGTTCACCTCACATGCATGTTACTGAGCTGGGGGAGGAAGCTGGAGAACTCAGAGAGAACCCACGCAGACACAGGGAGAACGTGCAAACTCCACACTGAAAGGGCCCAGGCCCGGAATCTAACCCACAACCTTCTATCTGTGAGGCAGCAGTGCTAACCACTGCGCCGCTTCTGTGACATAAACAACCAAAATG
Source organism: Thamnaconus septentrionalis (assembly GCA_009823395.1). Lineage (NCBI taxonomy): Eukaryota > Metazoa > Chordata > Actinopteri > Tetraodontiformes > Monacanthidae > Thamnaconus > Thamnaconus septentrionalis. The sequence continues at coordinate 8,240,333 of CM020504.1, forward strand.
TTGAATCAGCTTCCATCGAGCATCTGAACCCACAGCGGAGCACACTCCCCTTCCCCCCCTCTTCCCCGCAGTGTTGAAGCGCCACTGGGCAAAATGTCAAAATGTCGCTGCGTGCACGCCGCCGCCCTGTGCACGCTCAGTAAAAGCTGCTGCCCCTGCGTCTCCGTCCCGTGTCGGCGGAGGAGCGCCGAGGTCAAGCTCCTCCGCGGCAGCTCTGACATTCTGGGCTCCCTCCAGCGTGTTTGCCGGCTGGCGGCGCTGCTGCAGGAATAAAAGGGCTCTTCATCCTCCCGACTGGACGGTGCGAGACTTTTGTTGCCCCCCCACCACCCATTTTGTGGATGCGTCCCTCCGTCTCCTGCGCCCAGCGAGCCAGCTGGAGACTGTGGCGGAGAGCCGAGCAAACACCAGCCCTGCATGGCAAACATCTCACCTCTGTGTCTGCATGGGAACATCTGTCCCCCCCGGCCTCACACTCCCCCCCACCCCCCCGACCCCCTACCCTCCACCCGCCACGTCTGTCTGTCTGACTGACGCGAAGCGCACACAGACTGTCTGTGTGAGACGGGGGCTCGTCATGGTACCAGACCTCACAGTCGCATCACACCTACACAGGTAGGGAAAGAAATCAACACTGGCAAAAAAAAGGAAGCCCAACAACTGCAGTGGATTTTGATAATAAATCAAAGGTCTAACAGTCTCTGAGCTATTTAGCACACTAGAACACTTGGTTAGCGCTGCTGCCTCACAGCAAGAAGGTCATGGGTTCGATTATGGGCCTGGGGTCTTTCTGTGTCGAGCACGTGCTGCCTGTGTCTGCGTGGGTTCTCTCCAGGTTCTCCAGCTTCCTCCCACACTCCAAAAACATGCATGTGAGGTCAATTGGGAACTCTAAATTGACCGTAGGTGTGTGAGTACGAATGGTTGTTGGTCTTTGTTTGTCTCTATGTGGCCCTGTGATGAACTGGCGACTTGTGAGTGCAGGATGAAGTGAGCATTGAAAATGGCCTGTTAAGCTTTGGAATCTTGAAGAAATTATATTAATAGTAAGTAAGTCATAAAATCGCTGTATTTCATCCATTTTTCCAGTGCTTAAAGAGTCATTTCAATAAAGAGCTAAATACCATGTGGCTATAAAGACACATATTTTGTTGCAACACTTTTGTTCATTTTCAATTGATATTAAAGCACCAGTTTTCAACCCCCCCCCCTGCCCCTCGGTCAAATTTCAGAACCCACTATGGCCACAGGTCAAAACGTTTGCACACCCCCGTGTTGGCTCCTCCCTCTGCGAACGCCTTGTTTTCGTACAGCAGTGCAGCGGTTTTGACAGGATGCTAAAGCCAAACGTTGTGCCGCTTTGTGTGGGACCTGCAAAGGTTTTTTTTTGCGTATAATTGATTGTGCAAGGACGCTCGTCTGCCCAGCGTGCGAAATAAAGATCTGGAAACGTGTGGAATGTATTACCTTTAAATTACACACTCGGCGGCTCACTGGCCATTGAAACAAGAGTTCCGACATGCTAATCTCTCCAGCGCTGGCGCTTGATGACCCGTAGTCGATCACGGTGCGGAAATGTTTCCGAATTCATTCCTTCCCTCGGTGATGTGTGCGGCTCGTCTGTGTTTGGTCTCGCACAAAGCTAAAAAAAATCAATATATAAATCCAAAACCTTTGCTGGCGCTCTCTCGGCTTTGCTATTGGAGTCACATGAGCAACAGAGTTGGACCGGCTCATAACACAGAAAAACTCCTCCTCGCAGTCCTTCCATTCCTCTATTGCATCACGCCCGCTCACACAGATCTCATGTGGCCGTCCAATGACTCAAGACTGATGAGGCGTGCTCAAAGGTCTATGCCATTGAGCACAGCATTAATGCACCCGGCAGCGAATTTTTTGCCATCGACCCCCCCTCCACTCCCCGTTCCCCGCAATAAGGACAGAACCATCAATCAGGCCGAGATAGCCGACACCAGACACTGGCTGATGAAGTGGGGGACTTTGGAGCTAATGACAAATGGATCTTGGCGATATGGCCACAGTATAGTGTGACAATCCGCCGAGAACACTTGACCTTTAGAGGAATCCCGGAGCACTTTGTGCCAGTGCTTAATAAGAGGATATGCAAGCTGCTGTTGCGGTGCGAAGAGAGAGTGGGGACTGTGCTGGAGATCCTGCAGCCCTCCGACCCCACCTGGCCCTGCCACCACAGCTCCAGGAGTGACCTTCGGGAGGACTATAGTCTTGCTAATTGGGGTCTTTGCAAAACAATCCCAGCCGACATGGCTCTGGAGGAGGGTCTGGGGAGAGGCGAAGGCCAGATAGCAGGGGTCTGTGTTGTCTCCGCGGCGAGGAAACGGGCAAGAAAAAAGCCCTTTGAAAGGAAGAATTTAGATTAGGCAGCACTGATAGCAAAGAGGCAAAATGGGTCTTTCTTTACAGGAATGCTGACATACAGCAGGTCAACAAAGATGCACTGTTATATAAAAAAAATCAGTTTACTCGAGCAGTTGAAATCACATGTGGAACTGCCTCTAGCCGGCAGCAGCAAGAGTTCATTATTTCCGTATTTATTTATCCCAATATTTTGTCTTTGCTGTTTTTGAGCTCGTTTTGCTTCTGTGAAAAAGTCCAAATCCCATCATGATGCAGTCACATCCACTACTATTCAAAAGGCGACGAGAAAATTTGGCAGGCAAACAATAATCAATGTTTTATGCTTTTTTTCTTAATTCGACATTTTTCATTTTCACATCCTTTTCTTACAACGGTTTGAAGTCTTAGGATATTTTCAAACTGGGGTCCCCGAGCCTGGAAGCCACTCGCTCGACCCCAGACTCTAGTTCATGACCACAATTGTTCTGTGCTCAGAAAGCGTGCCCAGCTCCATTTGAAAAGGTGCTCTCGGCCACAGCATGCAGGAGGCGTGGAGGCAACAGTGCCCAAATAAGGAAGTGGGCTGCTGTCGACCAGCGGCATCCGCTTTGCTTAATGGCAAATCTTAAATGGGAGGAAAACAACACAAACAATCATTTAGCCAATGAAGCGGTTCCATTTCTCTTTGTATAGAGTTTCTAAACCAACTCGGTGCGTTCCTCCTGCTGTCTGATGATGCATAATTTGTATATATGCGATATAGGATTGTATATAAGAGTGTGAATATATACTGTAGGTTCCCTCCATTTTATTTTATTCATTTTACTTCATCTATTTTTATTTGTATCTATTTTACTTGCACAGTGCTGGAGTTGTTGCCATCGCATTTCACAGCTGCTGTACCTGTACATTCATGAATGTGACAAATGAAATCTTCAATCTTGAATCCTCCGCCTACTGTACAGCTGAACAAAATTGACACCAGGAAAAGCCGTCAATAAGGACGAGGTGTCAGGAAGTGGATCATCATTTATTTGAAAGGGACGTGTGGGACCTCGTCAGGCAGGTGCATTTTATGATGGCTGCTCCTCTTACAGAGGCAGCCTTTCGAGCAGAGCCTTGGCCCGGCTGCAGCTGTGCACTGTGGCTGCCAACACGTCATCGTATCAACGCCGCTTCCTATCAGCGTGATCGCCCGGCCCGAATAAAAGGGAAAGAAAAAGTACGGGAAGCCGATCCTGTAAAAACAAGATACCAAGAGGCTTTATGGTGGGAAAGTGCAGCTAATTTACCCTCCGTTAACAGACCTCCAGGACGCCGCTGAGAGGGAATCGGCGGCCGACCCGGCCCACCGCTGTGGAGTAGGTTCTGCGATTGATCCGGGGGAACGAGGACGAGGAAGGATGAGCATGAATAGAAAGGTCTGCATTTAATTTGCTAATCCATCATTCCAATTGTGCCTGGTAACAAAGGGAGTGGAGAGTGGCGGGGCATTCAGAGGCAATGGAGCATGCTGAGGGGTGCGTGTGTGCTTCTCCATGGAGCCGGAGAGGCCGTGGCCCTTGGCCCTAAGAGCCCAGCCGGCCACTGGGCAGAATGGGATCTGATGAGCTCAACGCAGGCAGGGCTAATCCCTCCGCGTCCAAAGAATTGTTTAACTACGTTTGACTGATTAGCCCAAACCCCTCGACTCCACTTACTATCTATTTGTCCAATCAAGGCCCCTGCACTCATCTCGCTGCAGTGTGTGGGTGGTGATGGAGAGACAAAAGGAACAGGAGAGGAAGAGAGAGTAAAGGAGGGCGGGGAGGGGAGTGGGGGGGCTACAACGCAGTGGTCTTGGAGGAATCCCAGCCGAAGCAGCGAGAAAGGACGGCTTTCTTCCTCCACTTGCTATTCTCCAAATGCACTCGGCACAACACGAGTTCCTGCAGACCAGCTGTTGCAAACATTCAAAGGTCATGGAACTCCTGCCTTGGGAGAAGTCGACCATGGTGTGTTAACATACTGCACTGGCATGCTTTCTTTCCTTTTTTTTAAACCAACTTCATGATGGGGGTAAAAAAAAAAAAGGAAATTTAAAAGGCACTCTCCCCTGTGTGGAAAAGAGGTTGCCGGGAAGATTAACCCAGCTTCCTTTTATAGCCTCTGACAAGAGGTTAAATCACACATTACACAGCCTGAAATGTCTGCTAGTAATTAGATCAAGAATATTAGTCTCTCTTCTTTCTCTTTGCAGGCTGCAGCTGATCAAAGCCTAATGATGGTGTCAGTGGCGTAGCGAGCGCCGCCTGGGTAAATCACCCCATCGGGATGGCAATCTGTCAGGGCCGCCAGCCCTGCTAAACAGCGCAGGACACGGCTACAATGGCGCTCGACACAGAGTAGACTAAATGAACCATATCTCACAGCGGCGAGCTTCCCATCAGCAATGCACCATTAAAATCCACGCTAATGATAATCCGTCTCTTTGTTTTGAGTCTGGGAGTCTGTGTTTATATGTACACAGGCTGTTAAGATGTATACAGGGAGAGATGTTGGCAACGTCCAGAAGTTTTATCCCGCTGACTAAAAAGGGGGGGAGGGGGGGTCCCCCACCGCCAAAGAATCTGAAACCTTTTCCATCCTGCTGCAGATCTTTTCAAACGGATGTCAATTTCTGGTGACACGCAGGCTCGACAGAGTGAAGTTGACGTGTTTTCCATTTCAACGCTTTATTTTTAAACAACCTAGTCCATTTTTTTTATTTTTTTTGAAGTGCGCACAAGTAATGGACGATTTCTTTTTTTGTTTCCTTTTTGAAACTCAACGGGAGCAAACAAAAGGGGGAGAACGGCAGGAAGATGTGTCAATCATTTACCGCTGAGAGATGCCCGACAAAGGAAGCCTTAAAAACCTGACAGCTTTTCTTTGCCACGTCAGTCGAGGACACAGTCGGCTCCCTAAAAAGAAGGGGAGGCCCCCAGACAACAGACTACCGCAAGAGGTCTGACCCCAATCCTAACCCCGTACAGGTGGCGCGCTGCGAACACTAGGAAGCAAGAGGGCCCATTGACCGGGCGGCAAAGAGAAAATTCCGCTCCCGACTAAAAGGCTTGCTGTCGGAGATCATTTAGACAAGCACAAAGACAGCACAGTGCCTGTACAGACTGCTCTAATATGCTGAAAAGAAAATCCCCTTGAACACATTAATAGTTAAGACTCAGTTCTCAGCCCAGACGAGGAGGATTTAGCTAAGGGCTGTTTCAGGGTTCGATTTTTGGAAAAAGAGAACCTGTGTGAGGCGACGGTGAATAGCAGCGTACGGGCGGCACGTCTTTAATTCTCGGAGGCGCTGGCTAAAGTTTGAAAAGGAAAGTTTTAAATCGCTTCAGATGAGAGAAAGAAAGGATCAGCTCGCTCAAAGTGACCTACACTCTCAGGTCAGGGGTGAACCTCTTAGTTTAGGAGAATAAAGGGCCTCTAGTCCAAATGCCACTCAGCTGAGTCCAACTACAGAGTTGAACTACGAACTGTGATTACAGGCAACAACCACCGCCACCCCTCTCCCCCCCAAGCTGAGCGACAACTGCATCTCTGCACATTCCAGGAAACGCAGCCAGTTGAAGACAGCAAAATACGCCAGGGAGGAGGAAACATAAACAACGTAAGCTGGTTCGAGAGCCTTCGCCGATGTTTACGATCCCACTAAGTGCATTTTCAGCCTCCTCCTCGGTGCTTTCGCGGCGGTGGCGGTATGCGGCATGGAGGGGCTGCTGATGCCGCGGACCGTCTGTGTGTGTGTGTGTGTGTGTGTACAGAGGGCTCAGTCACCAGCTGGAGAGACTGTTTGGACAATGTAGGTGTCAGACACGCAGCTCATCTGGAATAAAGATTCGGTTGTGTCGCTCCCAAACACCCACTGGCTCCATTAAAGTGATGCTTTAAGTTTAAAAAAAAAAAAAAAAAGACAAAATAAAAAACTTGTCTCGTCTGTTTGTTGGAGTGCAGCTACTGAAAAGTGAACGAGGAACTGGAGCCGTGTTTGACTTGGTGCTTTGCTATCAGGCAGAAAGGTCTGCATTTGTTTCATGGGGGCACTGAATGACATGCCAGAGATTAGCCTCTGAAGGTCACAGTCTTAGCCTATCCTTTCAGCCGCCTTTCACAACACAACCCCGGGCCCTTTTGAACAACAGGAAGAATGTCATCTGGTTACTTTTCAAGGCACGGAGATACCATTCACTGCGGCCAACAATGGCTGCAAACAGGCACCAGAGGGTGAGGAGGTTATAAAGAGAGCCATTCTGAGCGTCGGTCCATCTCCAGCGCACTGCATGCACGCAGGGGAGGGAGGAAGAGGGGAAAAAAAGAAGGAGAAGAAAACACCCACACACTGAGGCCTGGAGAAGTGGTGCAACTGATAACGTGAGGAGGGTCATGGCAAAGTGCCGGGGCCACCGACCGCTCATGTCTGCAGCAGCCTCCGCTCCTCCCCGGCACCCAGGGTCAGCCTCCGAGCTCTGGCTGTCATTTTGGAGAAGATAACTGTGTTCAGCTCTAAACTTTATCCTCAAGGTTAACAAATCCCTCCATATTTATACAGATATACATATAGATGCATTATTTTCTGACAGATCAAAATATAGTTTTCATTTTATACAGTTTCCACTGTACTCGTATTACTCTGTGGATTAAGGGCTCACAGATAAGCACAATTTGCGAAACGGCGCCGTTTAATAAAAGGAAATACCTGCCATAACAACACAGCGCCGTTCCCAGGAATGAATGAATGACCTCAGCAAACCACCGGCTATTGCTCAGGATGTGAGGCTCGTCCCAGAAAGACACTTCAGCCACAGCCGCGGCTGAAATCCTTCACCACTTCAGTCTCTAATGAACCCTCTGAAATATTAAAAATAAAGTCCAATTAGCCGACAGCATTTCACATCTCCTCCCACTATAATCCTCTGGTAGCTTAGCCTTATCTAATGTCTGCGCCAACTATGACACTTTGAGCTCTCTCTCCTTTCTAAACCCTCCACTTGATATCCCCTCCAGCTTTACCGCCGCTTTGTTGTGGCATTCTCTCTGACCCCGCGGACCAGGTCAGAGTCTGAGCCGCTCCACTTGGGCCTAATGAGGCCCCGATATGCACAGTTGGCACGGACGTTGGAAAAACTGCGGCAATAACTGCAGACATGCTAATGACGCTGCATCCACTGGGATTACTTAAGAGTGATGCGGGACTTGCCTGGCAACCTCTTATTACACAGGGCTCCGGTGCTGTGGGTGGAGAATGTCAAGGGAGGGTCAGCGATCTGGTTGAGACGGCCTTATCTTCCACCATAAACAGATAAGAGCGTGTGTCTGCTCTTCTGCGAGATGGAGGAGGATAAACAACCCTGTTGTCTCCAGTGCCTCCGACAAGCCTGATCAGACAGATGCTGTCCTAAACCTAGCCTTGCCCCCCCCCCCACTCTCGCTCCCTGCTGCTATTTTTTCTGGGAATGTCACCGGGAGGCTTAGATTATTCCCAGATTGTCCTCAAACTGAAGACAAAACAATTTCAGAGAGCCCCTTTGGCGTGTGTGACTTCAGGTTGCAGCACTCCCTGACTTAAGGCCTCAGGTTTGCTGATTACGCAAAAGCGACCAGCAGAATCAGTGGTCTAATTGGACCTTCTGGCTATCATGCACATCTACGCAAAGAAAGGAGGACAAAAAAAATCGGCGCAAACAAAGACCGAAAGTGTGTGTTTGAATCGGGTCGAGCGCCCACAAGTCTTTTGGCACTGAATTAAACAACTCCTGTGAAAAGCACTAAATACCATGGAACAGCTGACCCACACCCTGAGCCCTGCAGGTCATTCCCCTGATGTCAGAGGTATCCCAAAGTTGCCAGTGGTGTCCTCAACGCCAGATATGGGTGTATCATGTGAGCGCAGTTCTTTTTCTCCGAGCCTGACCCGCGTCTGACCCTCGCACTGGGTTTCCTCACTTTGCCAGCGCGCACAAAGGCTACCAAACATCTGCTCTGTGTCTCAGAGCCGACTAATACGGCGGCGAAGACACTGGGTGGCCTCGCGGAGAGCCTCTCCGAGTGGTGGGTGGCTAAGTGGGAGAATGTGGGCCGACAGCTGCCCTGGTGACTGGAGGAATGAAAGGTGGAACCGGCTGGCAGATCAGCGCTACCTGCCCTGCCGTCCAAGGCAGACGGAGGGCAGCCTCATTTAGCAAATGGATGATATTCTAACAAATGATGCTCATCTGAAAGCAGCGGCGGAAGAGGAGGCGGAGGGAAGGGGGATATCTGCACCACGCAGAAAATTCAGGCAACACCTGCAAGAGATCTAATGGAGATAGACCCCTGCCAGCAAATGAAAGGGACAAATGTATTGCTTTGGGAAGAGCGCACGGTTACACATTTCCAATTCAAGTAGTGTCTCCAAAATGCCTCATCAAATGACTGGCTTTGAATAAACCAAAGTGAGCACCAGCCAAGTGGCTCATTCCAGCACGGGAGAGAGGGAGGAAAAAAAAAGTCATTGCATGAAAAATATGCTAGTTAGCCGAGCCATTTCACAGACAACAATCACAGAATCGGGACTGTTGCTAATCAATGTATTTTAATGAGCTCCCTGTGAATCCTAACAACAGCCGAAACATAAAAGCTCCTCAACTTCTCTATTTCAGTCTTTGTACCTTGTGATCTGTTATTCATAGTCCCGCTCTGAAGTCTGGAAGAAATAAAGCAGAGCTTTGATGTTATCCTCTTATTACGGCTATCTGAGATGGGCCTAATGTTGGAAATCAGATTGTTTGGCTGTCACGTGGAGAACTTTGTGCAACACAAAACATCCTGGATGCAGTGTAAGGTGCCCACTCACCGGCCGACATCTGCTTTGTTGTCTGCTCACAACAGGACGTTTGATACAGGGAGGTTAGTACCTGGAATACTGAAGGGCTGTGAATATCACAATCAAACCCTTCTCAACACGCTGCTTTAAGCCTTCAATCACCTCTGCTTATAGACGTGGGTGTGTTGCGGTCGCAGCTTTCTGTTAGTTTTAATAGTTTAATCTCGTCCGCGGGCAACAATGGACCGGGAGGCAAAGCACTTTGGAGGAAATTACCCTCCTCTACCCACACTGTAAATAAATACCTTCAAATGCAGTTGTCAGCGCTCGGCTGAAAAAAAACAACAAACAATGTAAACTTGCTTTCCTGTCAGTTTGCCCTCAGCAAAGGCTCAGGGCTTTGTGGTGACAGGTCAAACAGTCAGCCCATGACTCATGGGAAAAGCAGGAGAGACACGCTGCAAAGCCACGCAGAGCATGGCTGCTTAACACGAGCATTTAAGTGGCATTTCAACACCGTCATTTTCTGCACTGCTGACCAGCATGACACAAACTAATGAACTAGACTAGTATCTGACATTCAGGCTCCGCTGCAGCCGGTGCACCAAAGAGGAAAATCATTTGAAGCTGCCATGATTAAGGACTAGTTTTTAGGCTGACAGAAAAGGGGAGTTTTCATCTTGAAACGCGGCTAATTATTTCAGTGAATTTGAAAAAAGCAAAATGAATGTCAAACCGAATGGGTTTGTTGCTCGGTTCGCCGTTTAGAATACTAAAAACTGAAATCAGCAGTAGAATAAGCAGAAAAGCTGAAAAATAAAGACGTCAGTTTGGGTCTGAGAAGGTCTGTCCCAATTATCATATCTCTTAACAAATTAGCCAACAATAAAAAAAAAAAAAAAGACCAATATTGGCGGAGTAAATATGAATACAAAATTTGTCTCTGAGGGGAGAAACGGCTGAAGAATTAAGCTTTTAACCCCTTAACTATTATGCTGCTGGCCTCTGACGCTGGCCCTCCAGGGCGTCGCAGCCACTTTCCTCCAGGTATCTATCGGATAGCTGTCAATAGAGGCAAACAGCTTTTTACAGATGGGGAGAGGCCTTACAGTCATTTGTCTCCGAGACCTAATTAATCTTCATTGTGCTGGGAAACATAGCGCCCTGATGCAAAAAAAAGGGTGCCTTCTACACATAATTGCTGAGAGTCGAGGGGCCTGAGTTTCCTAGACAACAATGTCTGAAATTTAATTATCTGCTCTTTGGGAAAATGTAGGGGAAGGAAGCTACATTGCAAAAAAAAAAAAAAAAAAAAAATGCACTTTTGCGCAAGTACTGCCAGGCTTATGTTGGAGCGAGCCCCGGGCAGTGCTCAATATATCCTCCCTTAGAGCAAACAGTCACACTAAATTTGCAGTAGAAGGAGGGAGGAGGATGGATTCCAATTTAGAAAGAGGAAAAAAAAAAAAAAGTAGGACCGTCTGAGCGCAACTGCTGCTTTATTATGTCGAAATGTCATCGCTTTGTCATCTTACCATGCGCAGGGCAAAATCACTTCCATAATACAGATAGCGTCGCTTCTTTCATCGTATCCGTGGGGCTCCACGACGTTATAGATCGACTGGGGTCATAAAAGCGGCTTCCAAACACAACGCGGACTGGTTGTGGAGACATTAACATTCCGCCGTTCAAAAAAAGGAAAGACAGATCAGGCGTGGAGGAAGAGGAGGAGGAGGAGGACAGGCATCGATAAGACCCCATTAGTGAAGTGTGCCCTTAAGAAAGCCCAAATGTGATCGGAGACTGTCTTCCTCCCTCCCAGACACCAACCATTAGGCGATGTGGCAAAAACAAAGCTGCTCTTCTGCTGCTCCTCGGGAAAACTCCTGCACTCCTGCTCCTCCTCCTACTCCTCCGCCGCCACCTCCACCTCTTCATCGGCGGTCGAGGTTGTGCGGCAGGATCAGGATGAGCCCGGTGACGTCAACCTTTTGTTATCACCTTTAACACTTTGCCTTCGCAGGTGGAAACACTTTGCTCCGCCGGCGTCTCATCTAGAGGTGCCATTTGCAAGACGCGCACCGGAGCGAGGGAGCGGGTGCAACATCTGTCCACTCACTGCTCGTTGAAAAACACCCGTCGACACCACACGGCCGAGCGAATCGGGATTTGAACGCCAGATTTTTGGATGTTGTGAAATTAATCATACTTTGAACGTGTGAAATGGAATAGAGATTTTCAACTTCCTGGCTCGGGTGGCTCCAGGGGAGGAACTATTTCTCCCTTCAGGTGTGGTTCAGAACTATATTTTTAGCATGACAATACAATTTACGACTATTAGGAATAATTCGGATATTATTCAAAGACAAAGGTAACTTCGCCTAATCCGAATGTGGCTGTTTTCATTTCGCCAGAAAAGCAATTAGCAAACCGGTACAACAACACAAAACCTGGTTCCATCCAGTTAACGCCAGCTGTACTTCAGATTGTATGCCTCAATTCATTCCACAGTACATTACGGGGGAAAGAAGCCAGCCGTGCGGTATATTTTTATCAGCTCAACAGACAATCATTAGCAGCACAGGATGTTAAAAGGTGTATGCTGCCAGTTAGTCTGTGCCATCTGACTGGCCAGGCTCCAGGCTAGCTAACCTAGCCAGTCAGCCTCAAACACACATACACAGTCCCATTGTTGCCTCATCAAGCTTCCCTGATATCTTTGTCAGAATGTAATGTGATGTCACACACCATGCGGCGGCAGGCATCTCGTTATAACACGACTACTTACCCTCCGTTCACCTCGGCGAAAGGCATCATTAGTACGTCGCCATGGTTTAAAATGGACAGATTTTCTCCCGTTGCCCTGCGTTGCCGAATCGCTGCTGCTGCTGCTGTCTGCGGCAGCAACTTCCGGCGCATGCGCACTATCAGTTCGAGGCTTCGCCGTGTGCTGCGCAGTACGGCGGAGTGGTTTAAAGGGACAGTCAGCGTGAAAGGCGATTGGACTGACGCACACTCACGTTTTTGGTGAAGTGAAGTGCTAAACTGATTAAAATAATTGCTAACTGTTCTGTCATAGGATGTGTAGACTGATGCATGTAAAAATGCATTGCAATATAAAATATTGGTGCGAAACTAGTTAGTAAAATACTGTCTTTGGTAAAGTGTAAAGGAAGTCTTTCCTAACGATAATAGAATTCAAGAGAAAAAAAACATGAATGTCTCTGGTATTGAGTGGGATTTTTTAAATTCCTTTCAAACGACTAAATTTTAAATAAGTCAAATTACCACAGAAGAGGGACAACAGCTTTTTATAGAGTACTGAAATGTAAATATACTTAAACAAAATTGTACATGTATGTAATGCAAGTATTGTATACGTTAGATATATTGCCACTGAACAACAACAAATTGAGGGATGCGGTACCTAGAGGGAGGTCTATCCCATGATGAAGTACATAAAACAATTCCACTCTTGAGCAGCCATGTGGTGACAATGAAAAACACATATGATATTGGTGATTTTGAATTGCAAATTTACTCTTCTTTTTCAAAATATAATTTGCATTGCACTAATTTGGTGCAACAAAAAATTGTTTAAAATCTTATGCTAAGCATCTGTTACTATACCGGCATATTTCCAGGTCCAGTGTGTAAAATTAACTTGATTTATGATTTCTATATTGGTAAAAGCTGAACATACTGCCCATAAATGCATTAATAAAAGTTTATACTTGCAATACAATAAAATGAATTTGGTTTTCCTACCCTTAGAACGGTTCTTCTATATTTAAGAATATACATAGAGCGAAGGTCTTGCTCCTATAGCTGCCATCTTGTGCCACCATTTGTTAAGGAAGCCCACCAGACAGTGGCCCAAATACAAAACACACCATCAGACGGTCTTCCTTGAATAGTGGGGTTCCTTAAAAAATGTAAACACTGGACCTTTAAAAGTCATGTTTTTTCACATATCATATTACAGCTTCTGTTCTCAGGGGAGAAAACCCGCACAAAGAAGAGCTCGTGGTCAATAGTGTCACATGCTTTGTGATTTGATGAAAAGTTCAATTTCTGCAGCCTGGGTGTGTGTCTCTCTAATCAAAGACTTATATTTCTGTGACAACGAAAATAAATTACTCTATTACGAATGCCCACCTGCCCTCTGAACAATATTGATGTCGTTTTATTACCGGGTGGAGACAAATGGACAACACAGAGAATTCTGGCAAGTTATGGGAATGCTGGAAAATGTTTGCTCAGTGTCATGTCAGGTCGGAGCCTGCACACAAGTAATCAGATACAATGATTAGAGACACAATTACTCATTCTCAGCTCCACAAACCATTCTGATTGAGAAGGTTACTGCTATGCCTCCGGCTCCAGTACGGACCAGGCTTATTATAATGCTCCAGCCAATTTTGGTCTACAAGCTTCACTTCCCGCATCAGCAAGTGAAAGAGGGGAGAATTTGGTCTGAAAGCCCAATCACACATAGCGCTCCGAGTTCAGCAGGTGGGGAAGTAGCAGCAGCAGGCTCCATCAAGCAATAATACAAAGTTAATGATGCAGAATGGCGTCTTTCTCCATACCAAAGAAGACATCAATACAGGATGTTTAAGAACGCTGTTCCTAATTACGCTTTTTAAATTCACCACAGACATGACTGATGATTTTCAAAGAGAGGCATTATTGATCCACTTCACAGACAAGTCACATCGATTGCAAGTCTGGAATGAATAAAAGTTTTTTTTCCCTCCCTTTATCTCCCCCACTGTGACAGAGCGCCTGCACAATCAGTGCACCAGTGCGACCTATATGGGTAGTTGCGGAGCTAAATTACCTCAGTCTGCGACGGGACATATGGAGCAGTGATTGCTGAACCCAGGGGCCTCCAGGGCACCTTCAGGGCACAAGACCTGACAGTTAAACCTCACTGCTCTTTCAGAAATTCATCCATCTATTCATTAATCCATGGGAGCCCGCACAAAAAAAGATTATGTGTGTCACCGCCCTCAGCATGGAGAAGTTCTGGAGCGGCTGCTCCACAGACAATCAGCCAGCTGTGCAGCAGTGCGCCTCTCGCTGCAATCAGCGGTGATGGAGTGATGGATGCTCTGACGCACTGACACATTGTTTTCCCCACCTCTGCTCCCTGTTGACATGCCCCATGCCTCCTGCTTATTATTCCATGAACTTTGTTATTCCTCAAGAGCAGCCAGATCCCCCCCTATTAGTGCAGTAGACGGCAGTTATTGCATGCTTAATTCCAGCTGGTGGTATTAGCAAAATCAACGAGGGAGGTGTGCAAAGTAAAGCCTGATCTTGCAGACAAACAGTTTGACACCGCCTGGTTTGGCAGTTCACGGATGTCTTTCTGGTGGTCTATTGACAATATAATATAATATAATCCCTTTAAATGACAGAAAGTAAGAATGATTTTGAATCAACAGCACGCTGAGATGCAATGAGGGGTTGGGGGGGGTCCGTCACATGCTGAATTTCATTGGCAAATGTACTTTGAGTGGCAAAGTGGGCTACAGCTTATGATTAAATGGTCTGCAAGCAAAACCTTTTTGTCTTTTTTTAGAGAGAGAGTTCTTTTTGAAGGCCAAAGTTAATGCAGTCATAGAAAGAACTCTGATACACTCCCACGTGAAATGGCCATGTGAGGAAAGCCCAGAGGGAGAAAAGGCCTTGAATGAATTTGAGAGGGGGAGAGAGAAAGCAATTGTGTATGTGAGAGAGGGAGAGAGTGAGAGAGAGAGGGAGAGAAAGAGAGAGAGAGAGAGAGAGAGAGGGGGGAGGATGGAGGCAGATAGAAAGTTCAAACATTACTGATCCTCAAATATCCTTTTGGGTTCTGGTTCAATTGGAACTCAGCAGTGAGTGTCTGCTAAAAGCTTCATTTTTGTTGCCCTTCCATTGCTGCCGAGCTTTTAGAGTTAGATGATGACAGATTGTGAGCTACCTGATATCCTTCATCATCCTCCCCAGTGGAGGTGTTTGTTCCGCCCTGAGCAAGTCCTGGAGGACTAACAAACAGCCGGCATGGTTTGATGGACTACAGGGAGACATCTGCTCTGCTGTGCAAAATGAAAACAACATGCTACAGTAATCGCTCAATATGCAAACTTTGTCCTTTAAGCCTGATGATTAACCTTACACGGTTCATGGATATCAATTTGATCTATCAGCTTATCATTGCGAATGAGAGGAGTCATCGCGTGTGAAGGCGGTGGAGCTTTTTTTTCCAAAGGTTGGCATGGATGCTCAATACAATGCTTAATAACACTGTCCCAACTGTGCAGCGAGCACCCTGGGGGATGAGCTCTGTGTAGTCGAGGGACAAGAGGAGGAGAAAAGGTCTGCGCATCAGCACAATCTGATTTGTGGTTACAGGCTTGCCATTCCTCACAAAGCAATATATGGAATATTACCCGCACCAACTGATCATTTTGAGCACCGCCCTCCATTTTAAACTGCCATGTGTTCCAGTCGGCAGATGTGTTTGTGCATGGTGATGAGCTGATTTAAAATTGCCACAGGCTGATTTTAGCCTCTGAATATCCTGCAGACAGGTGGATCCTGAAGAAATCCTCGGGGGTTTCCGGACGGTTTGCTGTAATATTATACATGGCTTTTTTTTGTAATCTTACATATAGCATGTACATGTAAACACAGTCAGGGGACCACATGAATAATTTCCTGTCTGCAGTCAGTGCATTTCCTTTGAACGAACCAACCTCAATTTCATATGCTCTCCTGCCCCTGGAAACCTGCTCCTTGTGATTTGTGGTCGCTAAGTCCTGAATATGTCATTCTTGTTCCAGAAACTGCAGATCATTCTGCCGACACAGACTTTATTGAGTGGGAGTCTAAATGACTCAACTAAATCTTTTTCAAAGACGGATTTAAAGATGACAAACCGCTGCAACCACGGGCGGGTGATCAAGATTCCATCGCTTTAAAAGCTTTGAAAACGACTATTTTTCACGAACGTGGCAGACTACACGCCTTGGAATAAATGTTTAAAAATAAATAAATAAATAAATAAATAAATAAATAAATAAATAAGAAGATTTTGGCCGTTAGGGGGCAATGTAGCTCGTAACGAAGCCAACGTCGAGGCGCTCTTTAAAGCGGAAGTGGTGTCTCGTTGGCGAGGACAAGCATGGCGGCACTCTGAGGGTGAACGTGAACGTAAACAAGCGCCTCACCTGTCAAACTCTCCGTATAGGCAACCCAACTGACAAACAGCAGCGACACACATCGAAGCCCGATGGCTCTCAGGGTGTGCGCCCGGTTTGTTCGGGACTCCTGCCGCCTCTCCGGACGGCTCGTCGCCTCTGCTCGGCAGGAAAGTGCGTCACGGTTTCCCTCAGCAGGTCAGCCAGCAGCCGCCGCCTCTCCAACACGATGTACTTACTGCCAGCATGCGAACATTCAATTCAATCCAAACAACTATATTGATTCCCGAAGGGCAATTCAGTTAACCCTAACCCTCAAGTCACAAGTACAACAAAAAAGGGCACCGGATAACAAACAACACAAACAACATCCACTCTTTCAGTACCACAGGTTGGCAAGGACAATCAGCGGTAGCATCAAATAATTAGATCGTAGAATAAATACATATACAATAGATACACAATACGGCTCTCGGGTCACAATGCCTGGCCTATGTTCGTCATTGATCTGTCTCAGCATTCAGAAGCATAATGGCTGATTGAGTAAAAGAGTTTGAGGGCCTGGGACCTTTCTGTGTAGAGTTTGCATGTGCTCGCTGTGTCTGCGTGGGTTCTCCTCCGGGTTCTCCGGCTTCCTCCCACAGTCCAAAAACATGCATGTGAGGCCAAATGGGAACTCTAAATTGACCGTAGGTGTGCCTCCATCAGACCCGTGCACAGACCCCCCCTGAGTTCAGGAAGAAGCGAGTATTAAAATGGATTTATGGATGGAATTAGCGTTTGAGGAGGATGTGCTAAAAATATACATCATAATCTTATCAAATATCAGCAGTAAGCAGAATTTGTTGACTAACTGCAGAACAGCTTGCAACAACGTGACAAAGATGTGTTTGTGTTTGAACAGGAAATCTTGCCTGCAGAGGAGGAGGCACGAGTGGGGTTCTCTTCACTCCTGCCTGTCTTATTACATCGGAGGCGTTTCTCGACAGACTCAGGAAGGGCAGAGCTGCAGAGGCAGACAGCAGTTTGTGTCTCTCCTCCGCCTGGGTTCCGCCAGACAGGGGTAATCGCACAACCGCCTCATTTACATCCCCGAACACGTCAATGCAACAGCATCTGTCCTCCTTGTTCATTATTTTACTGCTGATGTAAGGCCCTCTCCTACCTGTCTAATGACCCACTCCGTTTGTGTGTTGTCAGGCGAACATTTATCTTTATTACTGAAGGATCCGGATCAGCCTGACGGCTCCAAGGCCTTGAAAGTCGCTATAATTGGCCCCCCTAATGCCGGAAAGTCCACATTATCCAACCAGCTTCTGGGCAGAAAGGTCTCAGTTGCCAGTTGCTGAAGCCTGCATATCACAACAAATCAGTCCAAGCATGAAGGATGTTATCATAAGAATGATTTTTCTTTTCTCACAGGTGTTTGCCGTTTCCAAAAAAGTACACACCACACGGAGCCGTGCCTTAGGGGTCCTCACCGATGATGACACACAGATTGTAAGCATGCATTTGTTTTGGTGTCAATCAATTCTGCACTTGAATAGCCAAAGGTCACAGCACTGCTATTTTTCTAGGTTATTTTGGATACTCCTGGACTCACCACCCTATCAAAAGTTAGAAGGTGTGTTCTTTAATTGCATTTTTATTGACAGTCTGTCTTCTGTAATAAGTTTTACTAATATCTATATTGGCTCCCTGTGTCCACAGACACCAACTGGAAAAGTCCTTGCTTGTGGACCCATGGAACACAGTCAAAGAAGCTGATCTAAGTATGATTTATATTGGCACATTCAGTCTACATTTCTTTTAACACCTGTATGTCAAAAAACAGTCAGTAGCTTTAAAGTTTTAAATACATTTTTGAGCGAAGTTATCATGCTATTTAGGTAGAGAGCCATTTGTTTTGCTGTTTTTAAAGTCAAAAGTCAAGGTGTCTGCTGGGGTTTCCTACTCAACATTTTTTAAAACACATTGATAGTTGCATGTTTTAATAGTTACACTGATAGTAACATGAGTATTTATTCTTGTTCCACTCAGCTAACATATGGCTGTTTTTCTTTGTTTTCAGTCGTGGTGATGGTGGATACAGCTGACCGGTGGGCGTGCAACAGACTTGATTTTGAGGTGCTGAAATGCCTCGCACAGCACCCCGACATCCCTGCAATACTGGTCCTCAATAAGGTATCTTGGATTCATTTTTCATGTCTTCCCTATCAGAAGGGATCTTTCGCACAAACAAAAACCCAGAATTTTAGCTTAAAGTAAAGCTATGATGACTACATATGTGTACAGTGATGTGGTTAATGTACAGTGGAACAGTTTTTTTTAAGCATCATTAGTAGTTTTTGGAGTACAGGAGGAGTTCTGTTTTGCTGATAATATAGGATTAGCATTCATGTCTTATTGTGCAAACTGTAATTGTTGGGGAAAAAAAAGAGAGTGATCATGGCAACATTAGAGTTTTGTGCTCACTAATGATCTTGTCTTCTAAGGTGGACCGCATTGACAATAAAGACAGACTGCTGCATATCACAGCAGAGCTGACTTGTGGAGTGGTGAATGGACACAGAATGCGGATCAGGCCAGTGATTAAGCCCCCTTGGGCTGAAAAGAAGGAAGACGCGGTCTTAGAGTTGCCTCCAGAGGACGACGTGGCTGAGCCCGCCGGCAGCTCTGATACCGGATCAGCGCTGAGCAGAGAGCAGCTGAAAGCACTGAGGATCCAGCGGGGCTGGCCTCACTTTAAAGATGTTTTCATGCTCTCATCTGTGGACAAGGAGGACGTGGATACTCTGAAGGTGGTGCACATATTGGTGTTTGACACTCTGTTGCTCAGTTTAAGTTTACAAGTACACTGAAGCCGCGTTCAGACTGCCAGCCAAAATCCGATTTTTAGCCCATCCAGATAGAAACCAGATGGCCTCTTTTGTAGTCTGAACAGTCACTAATCACACGAAATCCGATTTTTGCAAGACGGATTGAAACCACCTCCGGGAGGTAGTTTCAGATCACATTTGGACAGATGCGTCTCAGTCTGAACAGCTCCAAACACACCGATGGGTTCTGACTGTCCGTGACGTCACTCTACGCGATGCATGACCCAATGCGCCAGACCAGAGAGCACCATTGCAGGTGCGGTCCTGTCACGTAATGGAGCGGACAGAGGAAGTAGAAAACAGCAGTCCCTGGATAGAGGAGGAATCTCATTGGCTCATCAGTCTGCGGGGAGATACAGTAGCTCCATTCAAGCCAAGCTCCAGGGCATGTATGGCAACAAGTGCCGCTGTCGCAATTATATGACGTCACACACTGCACGCGCTGGACGAGGCCTCCGCTCCGACGTCGTTGCTGCAGCAACCTGTTAGATCGGTTAATGATGTGGCCCGGTCTGAACAGAGCCACATCCCATGTGGACACTTGCTAAAAACAGTGTGGACAGTTAGCCCCAAAAATTGGATTTGAGAAGGAATGTGATCGGAATCAGATTCGCCTGCAGTCTGAACGCAGCCTGTCAGGAACTGTCACAATACAAATTAAGGAGCCTGTTTATTGGTCAATTTAAGCTGAATTCAATATTAAATAACTGCCCTGCCTCAGTTAGGTTTGCATGTTGTCTTCTCTGTGTTTGTATGCGCTCTCTATTGCTTCTCCGGCTCCTCCCGCAGTTCAGTGACTTGCTGTGGCAATTTTCTAAAGGTATAAATAAGTGTTGCTGCTTGACTACAGTATATATTAGCCCCCATCTTGACCTGCAGATAGCCAGGACAGCTATGAGTGCAGGATAAGCAAGCAAAGACTGAAAATGATTTGATGAACATTCTGTATTATAAGCTTTACCTCAGTTTTTTTTTTTTTTTTTTATTGCCTCGGGTTTGCATTATTTCATAATAATCGTTTTTATATTGTTGCCGTAGAGCTACTTCCTGGCTGCAGCTAAACCAGGCTCATGGCAGTACCACAGTGAGGTCCTGACAGATCAGAGTCCTGAAGACATCTGCAGCAACATCATCAGAGAGAAGCTGCTGGAGTATCTGCCCCAGGAAGTGCCATACTCAATGTCACAGGTGAGCAGCAAATCATTGCAACTCTTGATATCGTCGGTGAAATAATTGGTTTCAGTCCTTTTCTGTTCTTTTTTTCAGTGTGTTGAATACTGGCAAGAGGAAGAAAACTGTGAACTCCATATTTCTGTTAAGCTCTATGCCAAGAAAGAAACTCACATGGTAAGAGCTCTGTTGCCTTTATTAACACACTTAATTTTTTTTCTTCTGGTTTATGTATCATAAACTTTTGCTTATGATTGCAAGCACTTAAGTGAATCAAGCACAGTCAACCCCCTCTGACTCTACTCCAGGAAAAAAATATATAGGTGGTCTAAACTTTGGGAAAAGGTATGAAATATTAGTGGAAGCGATGAAAGAAAAGCCTTCTCCTCCCCCCTTGACACCGGCGGCCTCTAATGGCTTCTCATAAATTTTGGCTGTTCCCTCATACCTTTGGATTTCTTTTCTCCTCGTGTTTTAGCTCATAAATATTTGATCAGCCTTTTCAAACCCTGCATATTTGATGCCGAAAAATGTTTAAAGCCGCACTTGCTGTTCTGAAATGGTTGGAGGCCCCTGACCTCCAGCCCAGAAGAGATTCAGGCCATCTCAGTTCTGAGGTTTCCACATTCAGCTCTGGAATAAGTGCAAAATGTTGAACACTGTGGTGACTGAATGAGAAATCACACAGCTTCTCATAAATATTCCATTCTTTTGTTTCCGATAGAAAGCCTGAATCCTCGGTTTAGTCTTTTTGATGACAAGTCACAGCAAAAAGCCACAACAATTATACAAACAAAGATTTTTCATGTTCCTGTCATCAGATGGGGGGTGAAATATTACCTCTCAGACATCCAACTGTAACGTTTCTTTCCGTAAAGTGGAGACTGATGCATTTTGTCGTCGCAACAGCGGATGGTGATCGGCACGGCTGGTCAGATGGTGGCTCGGATCGCCCGCGAGGCAGGCGAGGACCTGAGCCGAGTCTTCCTGAGGGACGTAAAGCTGAAGCTGTCAGCCAAGCTGAGGAGTTAAAGGGATTGCACAGAGGTGGAGGGCAGGTCCAGAGTGAGGACACAGAGTGAGGAGTCGACCACAGAGGAGGACCTAAAGCGTATGAGTCTGACCTGACGCTGCTGTGAGGCGCCTGCTGACGGTGCTCCACCTGTCGGACACTGAAGACTATGTGAACTGTGACTCTAGCATCCTCTCTTTGTAACTTGCATATGAAACTGTTAGTACCTATAATGTAGACAATATTATAACATGCTGCTGTTGTTGTCATGCAAGACTGGTCAGTCAAAAAAAAAAATTGTGTTCAATAAATTTAGCTTCCAGCAGCTGTAGAATCAACCACATGCACTTAGTCCACACAGCAGAGTCTCAGTCGGCAAACATGAGACGAACTCAAATCCGATGTTTTGACCTCAACCCGAGGGCCGAGCAGCTTTTGGCGAGCTGTTAAAAGGCTGCCGGTTTATCTTTGGCTCTCCCTACTTTTTGCTCAATGCCGGCGTTTCAGCGGCTCCACAGCCACGTCCACTCAGATGTCCCTGATGTACCATCCTAGCCCTTGTTCCCTCTGCCCTCACATCACTTTAGTCTCCTCCACGGCCTTTCAAGTGCGGCCATCCATCCCCGAGCTTATCGCATTTTTTTTTCCAGCTGCTTTCTTCCCCGACCCCCTCCCCCGTCCTTGTGCTTTTTTGGCCCTCATAAAGCCCCCACTCTGCCCCCCCGAGGGCTAAATTGTCTCCCTAATGGACGACAAAATGGAGCACTAACCTGGTGCTAAAATGGGTCGGATAGCGGTGATTGGATTCATTCCCGCTGCCTTGCGAGTTAACTCGACGGTTACTCTATCCGGGGCATCCCAGCCCGTGGCCTGAAGCGAGGGCAACAAGCGGGGGGGGCAGAGGAGAGGAGGAGGAGGAGGAAGACGGGGGGAAGCAGTGGGAGCGGTCTCGAACGTCTCGCAAAGAAGCGGCTTGGTCCCCCCCCCGGAGCGTCTTCCTCCTCCCTGCCACGGCTGCTTCCCAGTGATTAGACGAGCCGGTTGCACAGCAGAGATCAGCACCCAGACAAGCCAACTGCTGCTCGGAGATACCACAGCCGATCTGCCAGCACATTTTACTATCCCAACCTTCACACTCGCACGCAAGCAAGATACCCAGAAGGCACCGGCGCCGCTCTCGAACGTTTTATTTTCCACTAAAATAAAAGAGTCGAGTCGGTTGTTTCAGAGCCATGTGCTTTTATTTTTAAAATGGCAGCAAAATCCAGCTAGTACACCTCGCAGCCAATGACGGTCCTCCACCTCCTGGCGCCGATGACATGGAGCGAGGGCCATGGAACCCTTACCATTGCTAAAAACTCAGTAATGGTAACGGTTTGACGGCCCCCCCCAGTGGCGGTGCGGCCACGGAGGATGGAGTGAGCGCAGAGCAGGCCAGGAGTTGGAGAGGGAATGAAACCCTGGATAGTACATCATCTATACTGTAGTGTCTCTTTATTAAACTTACAGTATAAGATGATATCCTGTCCAGGGCACAAGGTACAAGTGTTAGCAGCGAGAGTCCACTTCCTTCCTTTTTAACCTGAAAGATGAGGGTAAATAGCATGAACATTACATACATTTTTACATTATTTACGGGGCAGAATTGGTGAGTGAATGTGATGCATGAGGAAAAATAAGCTTTTTAATGTCAGTCTGAGAAATAGGACCTGATTCATTCTGCCTCGCTCACCTTTTGTCCACCTGTTCATGTTGCGTCCATGTCTGGCTGAGGGGTTCCGACTCCTGTGTGCTCCTGCTGTGCCCCTCCACCCTTTAAAGACCCCCCTCTCCCCTCCCACCGACCCACAGCTCATTAGCATACTGCGATGACATCTGGCTGGACCAGACTGCACAGGGTGAGCTTCTGCTTATCAGGCTCTAACCTGGCTGGCCCCACCCGTATTACAGCTGGCCGACATGATTATAAGACAAATGCAGCCAGTGTGTTTTGTAGCTTAGCTTCATGTTTTATGCTATTTCAGTTGTAAATAAAAGGTTGAGGTAACAATCGGCCAGCCAGCCTTTTCAACGAAGGTTCCATATGTTACTGATTTTTAGATCTTTTTGTGTGTGTGTGTGTGTGTGTGTGTGTGTGTGCAGACCTATTGTGAATTCATGCCTTTGACATTTGAGATACTGTTCCCTTTCTATGGTCTCCAACCAGTCTGCCCATTCTGACCTCTGACCCCTTGACATAAATTTTCCTCCACACAACTGTCGCTCACTGGATATTTTCTCTTTTGGGGTCCATTCTCTGTCACCCCTAGAGATGGTTGATGAGCACTTTGAAATACTGCGACCAGCCCGTCTGGCACCAACGACCATGCCACGTCCAAAGCCGCTGAAATACCCTCTCTTCCCAATTGTAATGCCCGGTTTTGAACTTCCGCAAGTCGGGTTCACCATGTGAGTTGTGCGTTAAGAAGCAATTGAACAGTTAACCGAATAAAATGCCCAGTTTTAGCTTCCTTCTTGAAGTATAGTTAGACTTGATAGTATGTTGTACATTGAGCTCGTCTCAGAGACTGGAATTAACACCTGGCTGGCGGCGTGGTCAGTAATCAATAAAAGGTATCACTATGGGTTTAATGCCCTTTGGTGATGTCACAAAGGGGCTATAGCAGCCAAACTGGGTTTTAGCCCACACCCTGAAATGGAGGGCCTGTAAAATAAAGGCTGGACATTTGTCAGACACACTTTGTTGTGATTACATAAAGCAGTTATATGTGTTTTGTGTATGTGTGTGTTTATTGTTGTCACAATGTTTTTTCCTGCCTTTTTGGCCAGCTCACTTTTGGGAAAAAAAATAAATCTCTGAGTTTTTCATGTGCTTTAATAAAGAATTGCTTTGCAATTGTTTAGTAGCATAGTTGGTTTGGTTCTTTTTAAACTGGCACAGCGTTTCATGCCCGGACCAGTTTCTGCAGAATTGTGTCAGGAGTTCTGACCTTTCATCATCTCACAGTGTGATTAACAGAGCGCACGGCTGAATTCCTTCATCGTATATTAAAAGCCTTATCTCGCTGAGCTGTAATAGGCGACATCTAATGTTCCCCATCTCCCAAATCCTCTCACTCTCACATCCGTCTTTTGTGGATTTATGTGTGATGGTTTCACGGGCTGGAATTTTAATACCACAATGCGTCAGCTGCTGCCATGGCATCTGATTTATTAAACTTTTTTTTTTTTCATGCGCTCAGCTAGATTTTCTGATATGGAGAAGTGAAGTCTGTTTTTTTTTTATTAAATATGTCAAATAGACACCACATATCAAATTCACAGCATCAAATTATAGCTCAGGCTGTGAGATCAGGTTGTATGCTGCTGTAATTTGTCTATAATCCCTCACAGATTGCACTCATCCTTTAAAAGTGGCTCGTCTTTGGAAAAATAATAAATACCCAATAGGAGACTTTTCATTGACCTCCTGCCCACTGAACTCAGTTTTAAAGGTTTGTTAAATGGTCATTGAAGATCTTGCACTGCAGGATGCTCACAACACGCCCCATTTCCTCCAACACTAAAGTATTGTGACTTCTTAAGCAGCGCTGATGAATGAACCTACTTCAACACCAGCTCATTAACATAAAACTGCACTCCTCTAAGGTCAGGCTCATTCATCACAGTTAGTTTAACCTGCAGAGGCTGAACAGCGGCAGGTACTTTTGAACAACAGCCTCATCCAGTAACTCGGTCTTTGGTTATGGAAGCTGTGCATGAACTGTGCATCACATTAGTCCGGTTGTGGGTGGGAGACGATGGTCACCCGAGGGTGTGGGAGCTGGATCGGGGTGTGAAGGGTCCTCCTGGAGGCGCAGATAAAGATGGAGGTGGGACTATCAGGGTGGCTTGGTTTTACTCCAACTCTTTATCTGTTGCAGAAAGGCTGCCCCCCCCCAATAAGCAAATTTTCATTTGCTTTTGCAGATAACTTGTATGGTTCTCAACCAACTTGGAAACAAAGTCCTTGTTGTGTCGCATAGCTTTATCCAAAGCGTTCAGAATAAACGTTTGAGTTTGTGTTGGACCTCAGTATGTACTTAACACGTAAATGTAACTAAACACTGTTGCATCATGTTTCACCTCACCCTTCTGTTTCCGAGGCTAATCTCCCCTCTCTCCCTGCCATCGCTCACAGAAAAATGCCTCTCCTAAATATTAGTTACGAAATACGAAAGCTTTAAAGTGTGAGGAAAAAGGGATGGATCACTGCACTCACGACAAAGATACAGCAGGGTGCTGGGAATCTGGAATCATATTATACTGCTTATTGTGATCATTTGCTGACTGACACTTGGATGACCGTCCTCTGACTAAAAGAACTTGGCTTAACATCTTACAGAATACTTGAGGAATAAAAAGTTCAAAGCATGTCTGGCTTTCATTTTGAAGAGAAGACAAAAAGTTCAGTCTTACACAGCTCTGGCTTTTTCTTCTTCTTTCTGTCAAATATGGTTAAGTGAGGTCTAGGTAAAAAAAATTTAATATACATATATATTTTCCATGAGCTTTTTAAATTTGGAATGTGGAAGTGTTTTTACAGCAAGCATCATAAACACTATCTCATCAATTATGTTCATAAAACATTAAAATAATTAGATGTGTAATTTTTAAATTCAAATATTAATGGATTAAATATGCAATCTATATATCTATTATATTGCCATTTTTAACCCCTCTCCTTCAACCACAAAAAGGGACAGCTCATCATTATATTAGACAAATTTGCCTATTGTCATAATCCCTGTGGTCATATGAGTAGCTCACACCCTGTAGTTATCAGTGGCTGTTGTTTTGAGATGAGGGAACAACTCCAAAACCCTGTCCAAGAGTGCGACCTGTAAACTGCATTGAGCAAGCCATTTAAATGTGCAGTATCAAGCAATCCAGCCGGCCTGAGAGCGAGTTTCTTATGTGGACTGGAGGAACATCGTCCTCATATATGCCAAAAGCTTAACACAAACGACTATTCAAACAACTAAGTAGAACCTTTAGGGCACGTAGGACATAAATACTGTAAAGACTCAAATGTAATACATAACAAGTTTCAGTTCACTTCCAGTTGTTATGCCAAGCAAGCTTTCACTTCAACTTCACACCAGTATGCTAACAATAATAGTTTCCTGTCACTATCTCCGTGTATACATGACAAATAGACTTGATTTTTCCTCCCCAAAACTTCTTCTGAGCCATCTACGGTGGCTCAGAGGTGCAAAACAACATTACACAGGTTGAAACACTTTCACAAAGCTGGAGACAAATGAACGTTTTGGAACCTTTTTACAGACCTAAAAAAACGACATTACCACAACACATCTACAACTTTTACAAATCATATGTCTACATATAAATTGAATCATAGTTATTCAAATATTAAAATAGAAAACAAGACAATCTAACAATTAGCAACAAAATGGTAAAAGAGACATCTGCGGCTGTGTTGTGTGACATTGACCTAAGGTTTAGCTAACAATATAGAAAAAGGTGTGTTTATGGGAACATAATAGTTGGACAGCCTCGCTGTGGACAACATCCTTTCGTCACTGACAAGCTTAGGAGGGAGGGAGCAAATTAGCGTTGCAAACTAAAATCTAGCCACTGGACTTAATAGACTTTAAACTTCATACAATATGTTTCTGTTACAAGCAACCCCATCTTGCCATCAAGGCCTTCACACTTGGACCACTTCTCTGAGTGCATTTATCTTTCTATCTGTCTTTTTGACTGGTGAAAGAGTTGAGCACACTGCCTAAGCACACAGCGCTAAATCAAGTCTAAAGGCGTCTCAAAGCGCTTTGTACACTCAAGAGGAAAAATCGCCTGGGCCTCCAGAGCAGCAAAGTGCGACAGTCGCCAGGAAAAACTTCCCTGTGGGAAGAAACCCAGAGCAGATCTAGACTCCAGAGGGCTGTCATCTGCTCATGGCCAGTTGGGGTGCGAAGGAAATACAAAAAATGTAGAAAGAGAGAAATAGAAGTAGTAAGAGTGGCAGACAGGCCAGAGTGAGTTACAGGGTTATCAACAAAGCTCTCACAATAGAAATGTAGATATATTTAAAAAATAAAAAAAAAAAATATAAAAAATACAGAAAGACACACTTGTAACAGAATAATTATAATAAAATAATACCAAGTATGACATCAGTGCTTGTTGTGACTCCATGTGTCACGGGATGTTACTGCCCTCTGCTGATGGAGTATGAGGTAGCTGGAATCCAATTATATGTTAATATCAACTAACTGCTGAGCGTTCATATCATGTCTCAAATAAGCATATCATGTGCTGTTGGTACTCTCTCATCAGCCGTCAACCCTCCTTTGATGCCTCCAAATTAAACCATTGTAACACAGACAGTAAGTCCAATAGGAAGTGGTTTATTGTTTTATTATAGGTGTGGCACACAACACGGAATTACATGCTCAGAACGCCATGCTGGATCATTTTTCCAAAGGCCAGTGCAACATGGAAAGCAATAAGATAAATCCACTATATCATCAGTATAATAGAGATTACAGATTACTTTCATTATGGACAACAGAGGAATACAGTTTGAATGAAGAGAAGAGTTAAGGCGTGGGTCTATAGTGTTTGGTCTTTAACCACATTCACCTTTAAAAATGTCACCTGGATCTTTAGGAAATGTGAAATGGAAAATCAAGAAGTTGTCATTTTGGCACAAATGGCCAAATTGCAATCGAATCGAATCCAAACTGTAAAATAACACTCAAACCTACATCGATGACTATCATCTTATGTTATATGATCTGTTCCCCTGCACATTTGAAGTTTTGAATGTCAAACACAGCAAAAGCACACAAAACGGAAACATCTGATAGCTAAAAGCTAAACATTATAAGGAGAATTTTTTCTAAACTCTTGCTAAAATATCCCATTAAACTTCTACGTTATTTTTAATCTTTGTTTTTAAACAAAGGCACAGAGCACAGAAAAATTGACTTTTGAAACAAGGATAGTTCGAAACGATATTTCTAAACTTACCTTTGCAAAGTGTGAACATCATCACACATACGAGTAATAAACTACGTGAAATTTGTCAAAAACAATGTGATTCACCAACTGTTTGGCATTTTAAAGTAGCATTCCAGGAAACCAAATGAGTTTGTTTTTTTCCCCCTCAGACAGCCACAGTGGAGTATAAAAAGATCCAGGGCTAATCATGTGTTGAGCAGCTAACTTTGAAATGACATCAGTGGCTGGAGCCGACGCCACTGTTTACCGAGATGTAAACCGTCAGAGGGCTCCGCCAGGCTGTTATGAAACATCACAGCATGGGACTGAGGGTGGGATTTCTGTTTAGATTTAAAGTCCAATAGCCGACATCAGATACTTGTTAGAAAACACAGGACGGTATAAATGATTGTTTTCACTTGAACTGCAGGTGAAAAAGTCGATAATATTCCATTTTCAGCAACTAGGCAGTGTTCTCACCAACATTTACAGAGGAACAGCTGAGAGCTTGAAGGGATTCCTAAGATAATGTGGAAAAATAAGGACAAGATGTAATTAGCTCAAGACCAAACAAACCACAAGCCTCGTGTTTATTCACAGAGAAGAGAGAAAATGGCGACACTGCAAAAGCAGCATGAAAAAAAAAGTCACATTTTATAAAGTGGTTCCTGAACGTTCACAATGTGAATTAAATGGGCACGGGATACTAGATGGATATCAAGACATTTTCAACAGATTACAGGTTAACTTCCAGCCAGGTTGAAAAAGACAACTTGTTTCCTCACACAGCCAGTCGTGAAACACTCTTATCAACAACACAAAGTTGTCAGTGTGTCAGTGAAAGTACCGTACAACAACAAGTAACCACTGACTGGATCATCGACAACAATGTTGCAGCTGCAAAACTGGTCCGACCGCTAGACCCCGACTTTAATCCAACTGAACTCTGGCAACACACAAACCACCGCGGGTGGCGTTCACCACCTCGACACGTGCATAGCTTCCAACTTCTAACAGCGATCAGATGTGAAGAGGCAACACAGTGGAGATTTACAACCTGGCAAGGTGTAGAATTTAAAAACACTGTAATAAACAAAATAGAAAAGGAGTCTGTCCAAAGTTCAGTTTTACAGACACAACATATATCTGAACACCACTGATCCCAGACAGATGAAGAAGACACGGAGACAATGGAAATGAAAAGAGCTCAGACCCTGAATGTCTACCACGTGCTACATGATCGATACGAGATATATGTTCAGCGAGCCCGGCAGGTGTCCGGGCTGTCTGTTAAGGCTTAGGTATGGCTTTTTGTTAAGTGTTTGCTGAGCAATCATATCTGCCTATGTGGCCGAAAACGTGACTAAAGTAAAGAGTTAACACGACCATTAGTAGAAGCAGAGGTTACGTGACTGATGGGGCAGGGGAGGGGAACAGACTTCTAAATATCATCCGCCTAAAACGCTCTATTCTAGTCAGACATAACTCTAACTAAAGCCAAACCGCTGTCTTAAGGTTTGGGCACTTGAGTGGTCAACAGGCACTGCACATCAGAACTTAGAACAGGACAATCTGCCAGAGGTAAAAGTTTTCAGACATAGATCACTGACAGCCAACTGTTCGGTTGCAACAGAAAGTAATAAAAAAAGGTTTTAAAAGCAAAGAGGGATTAAAAACAGAGTAATTAGTTTGTGTTCAGTCTAATTGTAGATCTGGGCAAAAGATATGACTGCTTTGGAAAAGAAAAAAAGAGCTGGTACACTGAGTCCTGCTGCCAAGGTGAAGACGGGTCATTATACCTGACTGGGAGTGGTGATGCCCTCCAAACATCAGGCCGAACCCTAGAGAGAAACCTAGTGTTCACACACCAACTCCGCTGCAGACTAATAGATTCTTTTAGGTCTCTCATATTTATCAAGTTGACTTTTAGCTCTCAAAAATGCCCATATCTACTATGATTGGACTGAACAGGATTGCAGCACTTAATCCTGGCCTTAGTAGTGCAGTGTGCTAAAAATTAATGTATCTACAACCGACACCTAAAAATAACAAAGGGTACATATAGTCAGGTAAGAGTGAGGGCCCAGGGCTTTTTTTCCTAGAAAACTAGAAACCTCTTAAAAACATTAAAAAAAAAAAAAAAAAAAATCTTGTTTGGGATCACATGTTTCTGGTCAAAGAAAGTTGCATAAAAGGGTTTGAGGCTAAGAAAACAAGTGTCATGCTTGAGGCAGATATACGTTGACGGACCAAAGGAGCCAGTGTGTGGCCCTATTCATCAAATGGCAGCTTGGCTCTGTTGGCCGACCATCTTCTGCAGCAGAGGCATCTGTGGAGCACAGGACACAGGTCAGCTGCATGCTCCAAACTGTACAGCATTTCACCAGGTCTGGAATATACATTTGAAATGAAAGGGGAACACAATTCAAAAGAGCCAACAGCTTTACAAGCTTGGTGACAGCGGGAAATGGTTGAGTTTTTTGTTTGTTTTTTTTGGAGGAAGTTTGAATTAACATTAAACAGTAAGTCGTGGTTAAAATGGTGCAGATAATAAAATGGGTGGCATTTTGTTTGGCAACCACTCTGATTGAAAATGTGTGTGTATGCAACCAGTGATAGCCTCTATAAAATATATGCCCCATTCCCAGGAGAGCTGAGATTATTAGGGTGAAACACGAGAGCTCCATCTTGAAAACCTCCCAATTGATTTATTCATAACCTGTCTTCATATGAAATCAGCAAGGTTCATTTTAGATAAAAATTGGTGGCCACAGGTGGGGCCTATTGTCTTACTTCATTGATAGTTGTCTTTCATAGGGAATTTCCTTTTCCTACTAAAACGGTTTGAAAACTTCACCATCATCCAAATGTAAAGTGACACTCAAGTTAATGACAGGGAGTGTGTGTGTGTGTGTGTGTGTGTGTGTCTGGCGGGGTCTTACAAGGCCAAGGCTCGTCGCATCTTGGGGACGCTGCTGTGTTCTTACCTTGGTCAGATCTACTCCAGTGAGGGCATTAACTGAAACAGGAAGTTCAGCTAATAGACGATTCACCTCCCCCGTGACCCGGCTGCCCTCCCCACTCAAGATGACAATCTCATTGGTCCTGGAGAGGGGTGCAGCCACCTTGGCGGCAATCTGATCACACACACACAAGGAGGCGTTTTTATTATTTAACAAGTCAAGCACTGTGGCGACCTGCAGCAACGCCCCGCTGGAGCGTTGTCACTGCCGAGGTGACGGGGTCGGTGTGTAAGGCAGAGAGCAACAGACCTTGGGCAGAGCCTCCAGGACCAGGGCGGTCTTGGCGGCGTCGCCGTACTGATGGTAGGCCTCGGCCTTCAGCCTCATCTTCTCAGCCTCTGCCTTTCCCACCGCCTCGATGGAGCCGGCCTCGGCCTCGCCGATGAAGCGGATCTTCTCAGCTTCCGCCTGGGCTGTCAGCACAGTCTTGGTCCTGTGCGGAAGAAGAAGATGAAGAGGAAGAAGTGGAGTGAGTGGACACCGTCACTGGGAGTCCACCCACGACGACGCAGCGGTGGCGGCTCCCTCGCGCCGACCACTCACTTGTATCCCTCGGCCAGCTGCTGCATCTTGTAGGCCTCGGCCTCAGCGGGCCTCTTTACGATAGCGATGAGCTCCTTGTCAGTGCGCTCGATCTCCTTCTCCTCGATGGTGATCTGCTTCTTCCTCTGCACCACCTCGATCTCGATCTCTTCAAGACGGATCTTCTGCTGCTCCTTGGCTGCTTGCAGCTCGTACGCCAGCTGAGCTTCTGCTTTCTGGGGAGGCAGATTTTACAATTTTAGTTTGTTTGAAAACTCGCTTTCACGCGGAACTACGTTTGATGAACAGGTTTCGCCCGTTCAACTCGTCACGGCACCTTGGTATTGACTTCCTGGTTGAAGGAGGCCTTCTGCATTTCCAGCTCTCGTTTGGAGTCGGCCATTTTTGTGTCGGCAAGGAACTTGACGTCCATCATCTCTTTCTTGCATTCAGCTTCCTGTGGGAAGACATCGACATCGATGGGCATTGGGAGCAGTTCCATGGCCTCACACCGCGACGCCCACGATCAATGAGAAAGCAGAGGCTGTGATTTTCTCCTACCCTGATGCCGGCGTCTCTCTCTGCTTCTGCCACGCCGATGTCTGCGTCCCTCTTCACTGCAGCCGTCTGGGTTTTGCCAAGAGAACTCAGGTACTCCACTCGATCGTACACATCCTGCGAGGAGAGAAACCCCAAGGACGCACGTTACGATCGGTCGCAGCGATGCTGGTGTTGAAAATCTGCAAAATGAGGAGAAATGTGAGCCCGCCCTGACCTTGATGGTGAAGCTGAGGATCTCGATGCCCATGCGACCGACGTCGGGAGCGGCCACCTCTCGCACCAGGGTGGCAAATTTGTCTCGGTCTTGGTAGATCTGCTCTACAGTCAGGGTGCCTGAGAGAAGGAGACAGCAGTTACAACCGCCCTGTCCAAATGATGACTTTCTGTTCTGGCCGTCATTACCGGCTCCTTCAGTGTCCATTTCATCATCTTTAAAATGCAAGCTCTCACTCAGCTAAACGCAGTTCCTTCACACACGTCATCATTATTAGGTTTGAATTACAGTTTTTCACTCATCCTGACTAACCTGTCCCTTTTTGTTTTTGTTTCTTTTACAAGAAACTCAGTGTAGTGCAAGTGGAAAATAACTTGTATCTGGTGCATCTAAGTCAACCGCAGTTTGCCAGACAGGAAATGAAAGTGGGACAAGTCAGTCATGGTTAACAGAAGGTGCTTCAAACAGGTGAACCTTTTTTTTGCCTCAAATGAAACACAAAAGACTTGAACTAATTCAAGTATATTGAAATGCAAATATTGACAATTAATTGATTATTGATTAATTGTCGATTAAGAATTTAATAAATGAAATTAAATTAGTCGCAATTAATTGAACATTTTTTACATTGGTAGTTAATATAATTATAACAGTGTAGTGGCAGGAAAAAGCAATTCACCTGTAGATAGTGTGACGGTCATAATATACCTAGAACAAGTTACTTTTAAACAACCTTTTTTCAAAAAAAAAAGTTGAAATGTGACTTTGAAGTCAATTTAAAGTGAGAGGATAAATGTTTAGGGTGTTTTTACAGTTCTGAAATGTAAAGATTGGTCACATTGGACCCTCAACATTCGTTAAGGGTTAAATAATGTGTTCCTACACAACATTTTCATTGTCAAATTTAGGTTTTCAGGGAAAAAAATAAATTAAAAAAATTGCAGCTTATCAATTAATCGTTACCCACCAAGGATAGCACGCAGGTGACCCTCCAGGGTCTGCAGGATGACACTCTTGATCTCAATGACCGACTTCCCCAAGAACTGCTCGCAGGCGTAACCCAGCAGTTCCTGATCTGTCATCACCTTCACCTAGTGCCAGCATGCACAGATATCAGATCAGCTGAACACACATCACCCACACACAGTCTCAAACACAAATTCAACAATAGCGCAGCTGAGTGAGATATTATTAGCCTTTGGGGTGACTTTTTTTTTTCTTTCTGATCAGTTAACCAGACTCACATTTCAGTTTTATATCGAAACTAATTTTTAAGCATTAAAACATATTTAGAACTAGATAGGTCCATATAAAAATGATGATTGCAATTAAGATCTATATTTCAATTGGGCAAAACATCTGTTTTGCAGCAAAGTTTTATTATTATTATTATTATTTCTTCATAGATAAATAAATATACAGACATGTCACCCACCGCTCATTATAAACAATTCATAATTTTTCTAATCACTTCTTTGGACAGCTCATGATGAATAGACCAAAAAAAAGCAGTCTAAATTGCAATGCTTCTTTTCTGTCAATTAATAACAGCATGCTGACTAACTGTATCAGTGATCAGTAAGAGAAGGAGGGAAAATTGTAAACAAACAGACTGCTTTAACTGAAAATGTTTAACTAACACGGGGGGTACAATATATCTGCAATCAAACTCAGCAATCTACAGTACATCTATTAGATGGATGGAAACAATGAAAAGGATAATTAACATTTTAGGGAATTCAACAGGGAACACACTCGATGGGATTACTCACAAGGACAATAAGAAACAAAATCAATGACAACACCCTGTTTACAGGATAAGAGCGGTCACTGACAGGACAAGAGGATTATACAATTAATACAGTCAAAAAACAGTTTTAGGAAGACAAGGTTTTGGGAAATTTTTTATATTCCACCGGAGCTGTGGGGGGAAAAAAGACAGTGAGCTGGGTCCTTAGGCGAGAGGTCCGCACATAGGGTTGTGTTGCAACATGCACTCAGAACAGCAATGAGGGCAACACGTATACGGGGCAGGTGGACGTCATTCCATGGAAACACACGTCTGAAAACGGAAAAGGCTGCATGCCAGCTCAGGCAGACTGCAGGGGGAGCCGTACTCTTTGCTGAGGCTGGAATAAAGAGCTGGCTGGCTGGCTGGCTGGCTGGATGCAAGTGAGGAGCCTCGTCTCTCTACCCAACACCTTCTCCAAAACCCCCAACTCTCAAAACACCAGCTCCTTCAACATACTACTTAATGTAAAAACAAAAATAAAACTAAAATTGTTGGGTCCATTCAGTGACGTGGACTGCCAACTGACAAGCTGGTGGCCAAACTAAGGCCAGACTATGAGAAAGCTGCAAGTCAAAATGTGACTGAGGTGCTTTAGTATCTAATTGGGGGAGTTGGAATCAAAACACTATCTGATTTCAACATCCTGCTGCTGTTTCATCAACGAATAACCCCCCCCCCGACGGCCACCCAGTCTAAACAGCGTCTCTTTGAATTTGGACGGAGTCGCGGCGGCTGTTGCCGACACACGTCCCACTATGGCTTTGGCTAAAGGTCGGACCAATCAACTGGTGGCATGATGAGCCTCTCTGTGAAGGGGACCTATGTGAAAGTGAGGGGCTGTTCAGCTCCAAACAGTGGGCTCATTGTCAGCATGCATGTTGGGAAACAGAGGACAGGAACGCTGCAACTCAAATACAGAACTAAACACGAGCATCTCCTCAAAGGCCAAAGGAATCCTGGCATGCAGTCAAAAAAAGGGGAACAAATAACATTTGCAGAAATGCACAGGGGCGGTGAACTATATAAGAGGACCATAAAGGGAAAATCCACCATAGCTAAAGATTATACCATCCACTGCAATTGTTTAGAACTCAGTGAGAATAAATCAATAGGAGCACGTTCTCTCAAGTCTATTTTGGTTAAACCTGTGATCCAGAGGCAAGTGAGGGAAATATTAAATTTCTTTTGTTTACTTTTGTTATGAGGAGCAGGGAAGAGAAAGTTGGCTTGCTCGGAAAATGATAAACATCTGAGCTTAAACACCAGAATTGTGAGAGCAGTTTGCAGATCTGTTAGTCATTGTGCACACTGTTGACTTTTTAAAACCACAGTCAGCACCGAGCGGCGTTAATGCCATTTCCAAACCTCAGGTTCCACTTTTGAAGGAACAATCTACTAGAGATTTTTACAGTTCAAGCATTTGTTGATGAAATGAAATCTGATGGATATATTTTTCAACCAGGCCTTGATACTACATTTACTTTTCATTTTCTCTTTCGGCAATAATCATTAATTTCTTTATGTAAAGTCTGGTTATACAGTTTGGATAATCTACTGTTGACATTTTTTTTTTTTTTATAAGACCACACTTCTACTTTCTATAAATGCTTCCTTGAATTAAGCGTGACAGTCACAGTAAAAACTAAAACCAAATTCAGACTGATTTCATGAATGGAAACTACTGATTATCTTTTTGCAATCAGGCATAAGAGACTATGTAGGCTCCATTTTATTCACATCAAAGCCAGTCTGGAAGTTCTTGTGCCTGTTGTCTCTGGCCCAGTCAAGTGTATATGACCTTGACAAAGACTTAATCGCCCATGATTTCCAGCAGTTTCTTTCTGAGACGGCTGCAGTGAGAACAGTGCATTTAGAAAATGACAGTAGTGTCAATTGCTATTAAAGTGGATTTTCTCCCTCGTGTCCCAGATTGTTTCTAATTAATATTTGGATGATAAGTACAAACTAACACAGACAACACACACACAAAACACAAAGGAAATAACTATAAGCACCTATTTGATTAACACGAATAACACCAAGATGCACATCAAGCACTATGGACCCTCTTTGACTCACCTTGACCAAATTCAGACTGCACTGTACAAACAAGGGCGTTCATTTTCATAGGGGCTGTGACCTTGACCAATAATAAACACAAACCGGCTGGACTAGTTTGACAATTTAGGGGGAGACGAGGGCGCCAACCAGGAAGTGATTTTTTGAACTGATTTTTGAAACCGTGATCCCGTCAGTCTGAATGTGTCAGAAGGTTTTTGGGTGAAATGTAGCTAGTTCTGTTTAGCACATCAGGGAAAGGTGATGGTGAAAACACAACTCCTCTATGTACGACTACTATGATTTCCTTGAGCCCTCTGCGTGAGAGCCACCATGCCTGTGATTTGACAGTGACGCCGGAGGAGAGGATGGGAGGACAGGGAGAGAGGGAGTGTGGAGGTGTTTGTGGAGTCTGAACTGGCATTCCCAGACAAGTGTGGTGATTTACCTGAGCCACCCCAGTGACAGTAATAGCTACACCCTCCGCTGTCTCTACATCCTCACACTTGGGTTGCAGGGTCATAATCTCAAGCGTTATCCTGTGAAAAATGTGGGAAAAAAATAAAATAAAAATTGACATGTTCGGAGGGAAAGCAAATGGAGGGAAGAGGCTGGAACACGAGGAACAAGACAAAGTGAAACCATTCACCCAAGGACTCCAGATCACTAACAACGGAGCTAAATGAGATGCCAGCCACACTCAGACCTGGCAGGATCTGAGCATTTTGTTTCTTTTTTAAAAATTCTTTTGATTTAAAAAAAAAAAAACGAATTTTGTTCATTTGTTGGTTTTCCTGCATTTGGTTTTACAAATACTTTGTAGTCATTGCTCTAGCCTTCATTTATTGACCCCGTTGCCAATGGTGACTCAGAGTTAAGCATTTTAGTGACGGACGCTTGTCTTCCTTTTACTTTGCTGAAAGAGAAAAGAAGCAATGAAGAAGAAAATGAAAAAGAAAACAAGGACACAGAACGTTAGCTGGTTAGTTGAAGCATTTCCCTTGGGCCATCCTTTGGCGTCGATCATCAGCCACTGCTTTGTGTTCTTTGCTCTTTTGAGATGCAATTACCTGAGCCACCCCTGTCACATCCAGGGGAACACCCTCCGAGGTTTCGATATTCTCACAGCGACAGAGGATGGTCATAACCTCCAGAGACATTCTACGCAGGCAGGCGGGCGGGCGGGCGGGCGGGGATAGCAAAGGCAAAACAGTAAGTTGGACAACAGCTGTTAGGAACGTCAGTAACCAAGGTCAAGGGGAAGAGGGCACGGGTTCAGGGGAGAGGGAGGGTCAAAGACACAACCTGTCTTCCTTCGCTGCTCATTTTACAAATGTTGAGGCTACTGCACAAACTGCAATCGCTCGGATACAGAATATTTACCAAACTGTATCAAACGTGGATAAATACAGAGAAGAAGGTGCTGAATGGGTTCTTGATCCCGGCGGCTCCCTGAGATTGCAAATGTGGAGGCGGAGGGGATCACGTAGGAATTCCCCCTTTGAAAACAAGCAATCCACTTTACTTCAGTCCAACTCCAAGGGAACTGTTTACACAGGATCGTGTTTTAGTGCCGATAATACTGCTGGAGCTGTTCCACTGCAATACATACTGACTTCAATTCACTGCTATCTGTGGCAAAGACACAGGAGGCTGATTCCAGAAACAAACAGCTTTTTTAGGCCTTTCTGAAGAGAGTTTGTGGTGGAAAGTCGTCCTCCCACCTCTCTCCTCTCTCCAGAGGAGTGAGATCAATGAGTCAGAGGCCTGGACGTTAACATGATTACTGCGTCATGAGCAGGAAGCCACGCTGCCTCCCTCTGTTGCCATTATGCTCTCCAGCCACTGGCTCCTCATGCTTTCAGGGCTTTTAGCTGAAATGGTTTCTTACGGACGAGACAAGCGAATGGGAGTCTTTGTTCTCAAAAAAACAAAAAACATCTAAAAACGTCACAAGACCTACTGGTGAAAGGCTGCCTGGGACAGCTGGCAACTATACGGGGCCTAATTAAAATCCATCCGTGCATCAGCTTTATTTTTACTGTTGAGTCTGTCCATTATGTAACCTGGCAACTGAAGACACAGAGAGCGGCACTTAGTGGGAAATGTGTAACCTGACAGAGACGGGGCTGAGAAAGAACAAGGCGACACCAGAAAAAGCAAAGCAGGTTAGCAGAGTCGTATTAAACAACAAGCGAGAAATGTGATAAGACCTTTGTCACGCTGGCTAGCTCATTCACTGTTACATTGATGCTAAACATGTGGTTTTGTTGCCAAAAGTGAGAATTTTCAGGTCGCACACAAACACACACACATGCACACACACACACACAAACGTGTTCCATCACGTCACTCCCCTCAACCCACTCCTTCTTTAAAGTTCAGTCTTATTTAGCTTTGTATTCTTGGATTAGTAAGCAATGGAATATCTAAACCAACAAGTACGATGTTACTGCATGTATTCCTACTTCTTCACTTAACACATCTTTGGTTGATATATCAGTCTGTTGTGAAGGGTGCTCTACACACTCAGAGATCTTCAGCCTTCACTTCAGGCTGGGGGCAAAGCAGACTGCTCGTACCTTTGGATGTCGGATATGAGCCACCAGGCCCAGGCCCAGCCTCCAACAACATACGTCTTCTGATCGGAGCCACAGCAGCCACCTTTAGAAAAACACAGATTACAATATCATTCGTGGGGGGGAAAACCAACCACATTTAGACTTTTAGAAATGTAATTATACAGCTCTTTCTGACACAGACAGAAAAGTAATGGAGATTTGCCAACGTCCAATCAGGTTAACAAATACAAAAACAAACAACAGAAACAAACAAAACAGAATTCTAAAAACACCTGTTATTTTTTTGACTTTCAATTAGGACCGACCTTAGTACCTTTGTGTTTTTCTTTTTGACCGCCACTAATCTACACTCCACACAAATGAATTACTTGTAGTGACAAAGTGACAAGAGACTGATCAACAGACAGAGCGGCCCTGTTTTGTCACACTGAGCCCTAAATTGAGTTTAAGCTTATTGTTAAACTAGTTAAAACTCCACTGTTTTGGGTCACCCATTCAGCTCTTTGAGTGTCAATGTTTAGGCAACACAATGAATTCTCTGCAAAAACACGTCTTCAAACTACAGCAACAAACTGAGAAGCAGCTTTACACAGGAGCACAGGTGGTGTGCAGAGTGGCAAAATTAGTAGTCAGGTCCAAATACAAACAAAAGAGCAGTGGGATGAGAGACAATTCTTTCCAACATAGCTCAAAGTACCAACCTGACAAAACAGTGAAATCAATAGAATTATTAGAGCTTCATTAAAGGTTATTATCAGCTCAAAAAAACACCAATCGATATATTGCCAAACATTCATTACTGCAGCAGATTTCTCTGTTCGTGTTGTTTTAAAGAGAAACAACAATTCTGTTGAAGTACTCGACTTGTGGTTAGTGCGGAAAATCATGTGCTTTTTGAAACTTAAAAGATGCACAGCATCCATTCATCTAACCACATGTAGTTTCACAAAACAGATCACTTCACCTTTCACATCTCTGCCTTTCACCACTCAGCTCTTAGACAAACTACTGAGATTCATGCTATACTTAATATAGCATGAATTTTAAACATGGTGGCTCCTCCAAAGCAAAATGAATGTGGTCTTTCCGCACACGATATACACTTTACATAACACACATTTTTGACCTGAATGGAAATGTCCCCCCCCCCAGATAAGATGCATGTAAGTTTTCGAGGGTAACATTCCAGGTCACTTGCTTCAATTTGATGTTTTTATCAGTGCTGTTCAGTGGGACATTCCCAGCTGTCACATGTTAAGTGATAGAAAGTGGAGTGGGGGGGGTTGGACTATCTTTCTCGACAACCAAAAACACAGCAGGACTGTTGGACACACCTCTGTTTCAATCACACAGAGATGACTTTTAATAACATTTGACATGTTTAAAAACTTTCTAGTCCATCAGGAGAAATTTCCTCATCTGATTTAGCGGTTTCTATAGGCTTCCTCTTCTGGATAATACATAAATAAAACAGTTTCCAGGCGTAACTTTACAATGCCAAACAGGAAACGGTAGCAATGCGTTGCGCTCAAACGGAAAGGAAATCATTGTTTTTGGAAGTCACTGTTGCGGCATTTTCCTCGGTCCTGACTCACAAGCCAATGCCTGACATTAACATATTCGTCTGTTTTCTTACTTTTCCCTCAATTAAAGACAAATATTTTTGAAACCACAAGCTGATTATGAGACGAGCATATGTCACATAAATACTGACTGGACAAAGTTTGTCAACTAATTTCAGAATATCTGTTTTAAACAGGAAAGTGGGAGGGACAGGTTACACAGTTACAATCCTCCTGCCATGTGGGCAATAGGCCATGATCAAAACTCGAGTGTGAACAGCCCAACAACCAACATATATGTTGGCCACCACACACACCACCACCGTGGTTCTAACGCAACATAACTGAGATTCCTTACTACATTCACTTTGCAGCGTGTGGGGGAGGGGCTCTGAGTCAATGAATGAGAATTCACACAGGCTAAAATTAAAGCTACACTCTCTGGGTCCTGTCACCATCCGTAGTTTTAGAAGCCGTAGTAGCTGCATTACTCGGCCATGACGGAGTAAAACGCATCCAGCCCAAATAATTGCAACATTCGTTGCAATTCAAAAAGCCCTTTGTTTCGACATTTGAAAGATTTCTCTGCTTGGAATCAGGAAGTGCAAGTCAATAAAATC
Source organism: Thamnaconus septentrionalis (assembly GCA_009823395.1). Classification (NCBI taxonomy): domain Eukaryota; kingdom Metazoa; phylum Chordata; class Actinopteri; order Tetraodontiformes; family Monacanthidae; genus Thamnaconus; species Thamnaconus septentrionalis. The sequence goes on from CM020504.1 coordinate 8,281,743, forward strand.
TAAATGACTCTGCAATCTATATTCTACAACATGTTTGTGTTTTTTATCAGTTTAATAACCACACCTTAAAGCTCAGAGCAGTCCAAATCTTTACTTGGCAAATGTATATGCCCAATACACAGGGTAGAAAGTGTATCACCAAGACACTGCTCGTAAAAAACAATAAATAATCTGCTGTTTACAGCAGCCACTGATTCTTTAAAATAAAGCTCTGCGGGTGTGGGTGTGGGCTCAGCCATTAGTCACTTAAGGTCTAGGTTTTCATGTGAAATACACATCAGGTGACTACAGATTCCTGTTCATTAAAGAATACCAAATCATTCAAACATGTGATAATTATCAATGGAGAAAATAATGATGAAATTCTTGACTGATGGCAAGATTTACACCCAAATCTTCAAGACCCTAAGTGCAGCACAAACTAGTGAAAATAGACAAATACTGTCTTAAAAACATGTGTATGTTTTAGTTTATATAACATAACAAAAAGTGAATGTTGGGATTTCCAAAAAAAACTAGTTGGTGTGTGTGTGTGTGTGTGTGTGTGTTTAAGGCCAAGCAGCCATATTGTGTCTCTGTGGATCTAGTCTGGGTTTTGTAATGTTATCCTGACATCACAGCTTGTACAAAAAATGTGAGCTCATGTGAGACGTCAGAAAATAATGATTCCTTAACCCTTAACATAATGCCGTCAGGTGCTACTAAATCTTACACACTTATTGTCGAGTATGCCTAGAATATCCACATCTGCTCCTTCATGTAATCAATAGCTTTCTTCCTGATACAGCAGAGAGCCGCTGTAAGCTCCCACACAGCTCGTGAGGAACAGAGAGAACATTTCAATTCATATAAAGACCGAATTCCATCTCTTTTAAACACACTTCCCAACATACGAGCAGTTGTGTGAGCAGACATTACACAAGAAAAAAAGATAATTCAATTGATGCAATGAAATCCCATCGACTTTAATATCAATTATATAAAACAGGTCATTTTTAAAGTATGTGCCCTCCATAATCAAGATAATCACACGCCCATTAAACAGGTGCGTTGTTGCACGCACGTTGCCCCCCACCCAAAAGCGAAATGTAACCAATTTAATTCAAACTAGCGTTGAGTTTTCGATTCAAATCCGACCCATAGCGCTGTAAAGAGCTGTGAGGAGACCCACGCAACAACCTATTTAATTTAGAAACTCGTGTACACCATGAACTCTTCGAGGGAAAACAACATGGAATTCAGCAATTCTAATCGGGCGGGGTTGACCCCACTGCTAAAGTAGCGATAATCCAGCTAGTAGGGGCTTGATCGGACTCCAATCGCAACGTAAACAAGATGTCCTAAATACAAAAACCGCATCATACTAAACACATTTTAAGCATGATGCTTTAATATATTATGATTATTTATTTATTTTACAGGCTCATCCCCATTCGCCATGCCCGACGATACAGGAAAAGGGGCTCTTGACGCTGACAACATCGTCCAAAAACCGTTCACGTTACCTGAAACCACGAGGGCCTCGTTTGGTCCAACCGTGTGGCAGTTTCCCATCTTAGCGGCACAAAAAACGTATGTCCACAACCACTCGTCGCATACAACCGTTAGTTGGCTATTAAAACGCGTTCCCAACCAAGATTCGATATTCGATGGTTTTTCTTCGCTTGCGAGCCGAGCGAGGGAGGGCTGCGTCACATTAATCGTAACGACACGATATACTTCCGCTTTTCCTTTTCAAAATAAAATACATGTTGCCAAGGGCCATTTTAGATGGCAACACTTGTTATATTTTGAAAATAATTTAGTCTGCTTTAGCGGAAACCTAACTTAGCTAATGAGACACCCCTACCCAGTTTCTGCCCCTCCTCCATGAAAGAGGGATTCGATATCAAAATACTGAAATGGGCGTGGTTGTTTAAATTTCCTCTCACGCAAGAGGGCTTTCGATAGATTGAACGCAGCGGTCTAACCGTAGATTTTCATTTTGACGGTCACGACATTTCAGCGAGTCTATAAGGTGACCCCTTGTCGTCATTTGCAATCGCCGACATTGTGTTGGATACGGCTTTCATCTCAGCTATGGTATTATTGTGACATGTACGATTTCAGATGTACTAATGAATGTCCGTGCATTCAGGAGTAGTGTTGAATTTTCCGACTACTCCTCAAACGGTTCAAGATATTCATACATATAGTGGTTTAGAATTGCAAAAGGATTAACATAAGATGCTTACAGTAGTTTCAGACCTGTTGTACCGACTCTCGCAAGATACAAGTGAAGCCAATGATTACACTAATGTCTTGGACTCAAATCAAGACTCCTGTTGTCTAAATTGAATTGGCACAGTCTACATATTACACAGCCTCACAATTAACAAAATGGTTAAATTGGTTCTTCCTTAATTCTAATTCGTAATGAATATATTTCTTGTTGTGCTTCCTGTCTGTGCACTGCTAGTGTCACGTTTCCCATCTTACTGGCAGATGGACATGCCATGGTAGCAAAAAACAAGAGCCCCGGCTCAAAAGGACAACTGGCCATGGGCAATCAGACTGAGCCATCATGAACAGCTTGTTGATACCTCCACTAAGGATCCCTTGCACAATGGTGCAATTAAAAATAATAATAATAATAATAATAATAATAACATAAAATAAACATAAACATAATAATAATAATAATAATAATAATAATAATAATAATAATAATAATAATAATAATAATTTAAAGAAAATATGAATGGGTGCATGCAAGGAAAACAAAAATAGTAAAAACCCTTCAACCCATGTCTCATCTGGAATCGTTAAAGTCTGTTTTCTTTCTTTCTTTCTTTCTTTCTTTCTTTCTTTCTTTCTTTCTTTCTTTCTTTAAAAAAACGGATTCCATGTTTATTTGAAAGGGATTTATTCGGTGTCTTACTAGAGTGAACTGGTTTACCAAAAGTATCTGTAAGGTGGGCTAGAGACACAAACTGGCTGTCTGTGAATCCTCATGCTGATCCTGTGGCACATATTGCAGCAACATTGACAAGAATATTGGTGTTGCAAATCAGATATAGGTGTAAATTGAAAAAAAATCCTTAGTATGAAAGATAATTCATTTGAGCCAATATGCACAAAGACAATTTCTGGGTTTAATTATTATCATTATTTATCATCGTGGTTCGATCCACTGGCAACTCAAGTGTTAACCCAACTAATTCCAGACAAAATGGCTGCTGGATGAAGGCCTTAAGCAAACAACACACAGTCTTTTTTTTTTTTTGCAACAAAATCTCTTAGAATATATCTTAGCAGCCACCAACAACAGGATTTGTGCAATTACAGAAGGCCAGGCTTCTCCACTGAAGCTGTCAGAACAGATGTGCTTGATTTGAGAGTGGTTGTGAGCTTGACAACAGGAAGTGTAACAGGGATCTATCCTCCTCACCCTCCCATTCGCTGTTCCACTTAATCCCCGGACTCTCTGCTTTTCTCCTGCTTATGTGATGTGCCACATTTCTCTTCTCAGTAGAATTCCACATCAGTATTCGTGGTAGGACTTGGAGGGTTAGATCACCCAATGATTATCGGGCATTGCACCGCTGCTGCCCACCGCTCCCTCAGGGGATTGGTGAAATGCGAAGGACAAATTTTGCATCCTTTGGGTTGTGACAATCACTGGGACTTTAACTTTAACTTTAATTTGGCACTGACACAAACCGCATCCCGCTGATATGAAGCTATCTTTTGGTTTTCTCTGAAAGGCAGCTCTTGGAGGGGAGAGGTGGAGGGAGGTGGGCTTTGAATAAGGTTTTCAGTATGGAACAACTCTAATGGCAATCTTTTTTGAATGAATCTTCTCAGTGGATTATAATCTTATACTGTAGGTTGCTGTTTTGCCACTTGGTGGCAGCAGAAACAAAAATAACTGCACAGTTAAGAGTCATCTATGTGGAGCAGCATTAGCTTCATTTTAGAGGCGGTGTGCAGGGTAGAGTTTGATGTCCACTTTTAGACATGCTGAAAAAGAGACACAATTTGTCTGGGTATCTGAGATGTTGGTATCTGTGAGAATGTAATGAGGCAAGGGAGAGCAGGGAAGTGCAAAAGGTGTCACAGAAGTGCCTTGTGTATGTGTACAAAACTGTGAAAACAGAGAGAGATCGCAGTGACTTCAGTCACAAGAATGAGAGAAATTCAAAAGATATTACAATTTTAATTAGATGAGGAACATAGTAAAAAGATAGAAAGGAAACAATTGGAGTTACAGAGCAAATAATGTTCTAAAATGCATAGTCTAGAATCTTTACAGCCAGTACAAAACATATTTACGATTAATAATTTACCTCGTTTCAAGACTGGACAAAAGAGTGCACGCCACGTGCAAGGAGGTTGATACTGTTTATCATCTGTCATTATGAGACATTATCCAGTCTTATCATGCCAAAAGCATTGGAATGGCGACACAAAATGAGCATAGTTTCACCAGAGTGAAAAGATGGACATTTGTATGACATGGGCTATGAGCACAAGCTTGATTGAACTGCAGCATTACAAGCAATCCCGCTGAAAAGAAAAAAATATATACAACAAAGGCACATTTGAAACATTGTAAATAGTGGTTCAGAACTGTAAGCAAGAAAAAACATGAGATCTGAATGTGAAATGATGATCAAAATGAATCTTCAGGCTCTTTAAATTGACCATTGTCAAAGTTGTTTACAATACCAAGACTCAATCTGAAGCAAATGCAAAATTTTGTTTAAAAAGATAGGGCCAAAAATCAAGCACTTCCTGCATGTCGATATATAAATATTTTCCTTAGTTCTGGAGGACCGAGACAGCAATTGCAGTTGTCTCAGGATGGGAACTCAAAGTGTAATGAGTTAAAGTTCACATAACTGGATAAACAAAACTGGAGAGAACGAACTGACGGATCTGACCTCATTTAACTTCACGCATAGACACAACACACACACACACACACACACAACTTCAGGATTTTATTGTAATTATTAGCACTATTAACAGGTTCCTTTTGCCTTACAAACAGGCGTTTAAGTAGGACAGAGGAGAAAGTGGCAAGTTCGTGGTTAGTCCCCCTCTGACCATTTTTAGGTTGGAGACTCACAGGGTTTATTTCCTAAGTTGAGCTCTTTATTGGGTATATGGAGATAGTCAGCATAAAGGTAACTGACAAAGGTTTGATTAGCCCTTGCAATAAAATCAGACTTAACTGCATCACTTGTTATGTCACGTATTATGTTACGGCCTTGGTACTTTTAAAGGCGACAAAATATAACTGCAATCAGTGACATTTAGATAGATAGATGGCTTTATTGTCATTGCCACACGTAAACGTGCACAACGAAATTATGGTCCAACATGAAAAGTGCAAAAGCAGGTGGCATAAACCGACATAAAAGTAATACTCTGAGACTTGACAAGCTACTGGTCTTTGTTGTTACATATCCAGAGAGCCCCTGTCTACCTATCATAGAGCTTGCTGCAAGATAAATGCTGAGTATTTGTTGACCACGCTGAACCGACCTGCATCAGGGGTGTGTCACGTGCTGCTGAGGACAAACAGAGTAGTGTTCACATGTTGAATGCACATGTACATCTTATCTCCTCCATGCCCTTCTCTTTCTTAATTTTTCCTATTGTGTTTTTCTTTTTTGCAATCACTACGTCATTGGTTGATAACTATTGATGAACATATTGATACCTATGTCATTAACTGTTTAAAACATCTGTTATCTACACTTATGAAAATAAATAAATAATCTTTTGCAACATGCATCGTCATTTTACAATGCCTCAACACAGCAAGTCATTTTTTTTTCTGGAACCCCCAGTGCTGCTGCAGATAGGAGTGCTTCGGGAAAGCTAATCATTAAGGATAATAAAGGTGAAGGTTATATGGTTCAGCGTCACTTCTACTACACAGTCTGTCTCACAATGGAGTTTGGGCCCAGGGACATGTCAGAAGCTACAGAAGGAGCAAAAAACATGGACAAAAGGCCTGACAGACCAACATGGAGCAGGCAGATCGAGTTCACCCTGGCTGGGATCGGCTGTGCTGTGGGTCTGGGAAACATCTGGAGGTTTCCATATCTCTGCTACAGGAGTGGAGGAGGTGAAATCAAAATTATGGAACTTTATGTTGTGTGGAAATTTTTAGCTCTCCTGTTTCCAGTTTCCTTCCTGTACTCCAGTGTATGGAAAGTTCAACAGGTAACTGGAAAGAAAGTTTTCTGAGGTTTTCTGCAAGGGTGAAATTTGCGAGTTGTGTATGACTTGGCAGTTTTCGTTAAGGTTAAACAGTACAACACTGTCAGGATTATATGTTTCAGATTCCTTGTTCTGAACAAAATTTGCTGTCACTTCTCTCCAGGCGCATTTTTGATTCCATACCTGTTAATGCTGGTGTTGTTGGGGGTACCTCTGCTCTACATGGAGCTGATTGTGGGTCAGTACACAAGACGAGGTCCTGTCCATGCCCTGGCCACTGTCTGCCCACTGCTTAAAGGTACCCAGGGTTTAAACATACACCAGCTCTTGAAATGTATCCAGACTAAACAAAGTGTTCCTGACTGCAAACTTTCCCCCCTCGATTTGGTTTCTGTTCACAGGCGTGGGCCTTGCATCAGTTGCCATCTCCTTCATCATGAGCACCTACTACAATCTCGTCATCACCTGGGCCCTCTATTATCTCTTCAGCTCTTTCCAGGACCCTCTGCCATGGGGGAGCTGCAACAACACTTGGAACACACCACACTGTACCAATCAGGCCTTAATCAACAGCAGCAACTCCTCGACAGCCAGCCAGGAATTCTTCAGGTACATTTTGTGAAATGGGAGAAACCACTGCTCTGTCTCAGTGTTGGTTAAATTATTAGGGGCTGAGCCACAGCGATAAACCAGCTCTGGAACAGAGCAAGTCATTGCCAGAATGAAGACCTCTGTTGAAATTGTAATTGTTTCTTTCTACTTATAGTTCCATTGCCTATTTCCACAAAAAATTTACCCTCTCAAAATGCTCCAAAACTCACCAAACTTGGAAAGCATGTCAGAACTGGCAAACAGTTTCTTAAAATGAAGAGAAAATAATAAAATTTGACGATACAACGCCCCTACAGACACACAAAACACTTTAATTGGCCCTGGCAGCCACTAGGAAGGTTGTGGAGACATAGGCCAAAAACCCTTGTGTTGGTCTCATCAAGACCTACAATTCATACACTCTGACCAACTGGGAGGGTGCAATTTTCACATTTTCACAAAAATCAACACTTTTTAAAACTGCAAGAATCCAAAACCATAGGTGTTAGCCTGAAAATTTAGATTAAGACAGATAAATACGGTGGCCGGGAAGTGCAAAACACCCGCAAAAGAGAAAACAACCGCAAATCACAAAACACAACACATCAACCAAAACGGAAGTGATACCCGAAGTGCAAAACACCTGCAAAAGAGAAAACAACCGCAAATCAGAAGACACAACACCTCAACCAAAACGAAAGTGACACCTTTGCCCCGAAAACTAAACATGCTCTCCCGTCCCGTCTACGCTGCCGTTGTCGTGCCAAGGCAGTTATCCCCGATAGAATTTGTATCCCTTGGTCGTTTATTAGTTTAATCAACGACGCCATGCTACGGACAAATTAGACTTTTATTAAGAATGTTTTTATTCCGCTCTATCCGACGTGTTGTTGAAGTGTATATTAGTTTTTTCAATTACGTTACGCTACGGACACATTAGACAGTTATCCAGAATGTTTTTATTCCGCTGTCTTCTACGTGGTGTCGAAGATTATATTAGGCTATTCAGTGCACTGCATTGGCAAGATGTACTTTTATGACATCACTTAAACAGGAAGTGCGCTATTTACATAATAAGCTTTAACAAAAACATAATTTTCCTCTCCCGTTACACATTTGACACACTAAAGATGCTGCAAATGTCATGAAATTTGACATATACATACAAGTCTTAACTTTCTAATTATGAAAAATTTACCTGATAAGCCCAACTGATCCACCTACAAAAATAAAGACTGCTGGCCGGCGCAAATTACCAAACAATTTTTACATACCTCACACTCCAAAGCCCTTTACCCAATCTTAGGGAAACTGCAGTATATGCCAGAAAACACTTTGATGAAAAAACTCATCCTTTGGGTCTAAAGAGCCTATAATGGACTCTGCCTGACTGTGTCGTCATTCACTCAGCCAGACTCACACCGTTATTCTGAGTGTAATAATAATGATAAATGTATGCATATGTATGAATATTTTATTTATTTACTGGCAAATACGGCAAAAATGTACAGATGTAATAGTATCTACTGGACCTTCAACATTTAATGGGATTTTCATGCAGACTAATGTAGTTAATGCTAACTTTTCTACCAGTGTGTTGAATGGGGTTCAGTCGTTATAATACATGAATTCTGTCAGTACCTCTTATCTTCACCTTCTTCCAAGATACAAGATGTTGGATCAGACCAGTGGAGTTGAGTTGGCAGGAACAATCCGATGGGAACTTATCCTTATTCTGATCCTTGCCTGGATCATTATTTACCTCTGCATCTTCAAGGGGGTGAAATCCACAGGAAAGGTACATGACAGAGATATCATAAAGGGGGAGAGACCAACAGACTTGCAGATTGTACATGATTAGCATATTTATTTATGTTTCTTTTTTTTCACTCATAGGTGGTGTACTTTACAGCTTTGTTCCCATATGTCATCCTGATTGCGTTGCTGATAAATAACGTGCAGCTCCCTGGAGCTTTAGATGGAATCAGATTCTTCATTGTGCCTGAGTGGGAAAAGCTACTGGAGGTGCAGGTAAGAGGAAAGGGGAGTTAATGAACTAGGTCATTCACAGCTATTTGGGAACTTCTGCTTTATTGGAGGGCAAATTAATAGGTTGTTAATATAGTCACTGAGGACTGGATTTAACAGCACTTAATGACAAATATAATCATGCATTTCAGGTGTGGGTGAATGCTGCAGCTCAGATCTTTAACTCTATTGGGATTGGTTTTGGCTCCCTCATGGCAATGTCCAGTTACAACTCCTTCAACAACAATGTTCTTAAGTAAAAATTACAAACCCTTTCACTTTAATCAATATTATATCTATTGGGAAGAATAAATGATAAATAACTAAAAATGTTTCCTTTTTCAACAGAGACACCTTGTCTATATCTATCATCAACTCCCTGACTAGCATCCTGGCAGGTTTTGTCATTTTCTCTGCTTTTGGTTACATGTCTTATCTACAGAACATTCCTGTCCCTGATCTGGCCGTGGATGGTAAGAAAATTATTATTTTAAATTTTAACCTCAGATAATTTTGATTATGTTATTGACGAGGCTTTCAATGTATTGAAGGTACAATATCAGATTGAATGTTATTTATAGAAGTACAAACAGGGGAGAAGTAAAAATGATTTTCACAAAAAATGGTACTACATGCAAGTAAGTTGCACCAAGACAGAGCAGTGGATGGATGGATGGCAGCAGAAGGAAAGTCAGGGAGCGCAAAGGTCAAACAGGACACTATGGAAGTAGAGAAATGGGTTTTCGCACCTGGACCAGAAATCAAGAGGTCTTAGTGGGCTTTAAGTCTGAGTCCAAGACAGAAAGTACGACAGTTGAAAGCAAGGGATTCAGACAACCAGTGTAGTGTAGGTACAGGATGATCGAGCGACAAGTGACTTAGGTAGACCTACTCACAGTTGAGTCAGTACCTGCAGAAGCATTTGGTGGTCAGGGCAAAGTCACTGTTAGTGTTCAGTAAAAGTTAAAAGGAATGAAGATTAAGATGAACAAAACGTGCATACACAAAGCCAAAAATCTGTTAAGATTTCATTTTGCAAAAGTATGCATACATTTGCGAACACTTATTCCTACAAATGCAAATTACATCTCCCAATTTGAAGATATAATTTGACTCTAAGAATAAGTTTACTTTTACTTTAGCCTCAGTGCATTCTGTACTGACTTTTTCTTTAATGTTGTCATATTGTTTTTTGAATGTACTAACATTCAAAATGTACTCTAAATAACAGTTTGTTTGTTTGTTTGTTTTCTAAACAAGTTTTTAGCTCCTCCCAAGAGTTACAACAGTCTTACTCTGGTGTCACTATGTGTATATTTGTGTGTGTGTGTGTGTCTGTGTGTGTGTGTGTGTGTGTGTGTGTGTGTGTTATTTAGGCCCAGGATTGGTTTACATTGTCTACCCACAAGCCTTTGCAAACATGCCAGTGCCTCAGCTGTGGTCTGTGCTATTTTTCTTCATGCTGCTTTGCCTTGGACTGGACAGTGAGGTACATCAATGTCACATATCTATAGATAATCCAGTGAAATGAGTTTATAGTTTTCACCACACCTGAGTCTGACTTCTTGTGTTTGATTCTTTTTTGACAGTTCGCAATGGTAGAAGTACTGGTGACCAGTATATTGGATGAATTTTATCACACAGTAATGAAGATTTTCAAGATGAAGGAACTGTTGGTTCTTGCTGTTTGCGGTGTAGCATTCCTCCTAGGAATCCCCTGTGTCATGCAGGTAAAAGCTCTGCTTAGTTGCATGAATTTTGACCCAAACATAAACTGCAAGCAAGAGTTTAGAGTGCACATGTCCATTCAAAGAGCCTGTGTCTTTTTAGGTGGGAATCTATGTTTTCCAGCTGATGGACCATTATACTGCAATAGTGTCCATTATGTTTCTTGCGTTCTTTGAAGTCCTAGCCATCTGTTACGGTTATGGTAAGAACCATCATTTCTCAGTTGGAGGTCTAATTGTGTGTTTTTTTTTTTTTTTCGTGTACACAGATTTATTTACAATTTGTCACTGGAGTATTTGTGATTGGCATGTATGTCTGTCGATTTGCAGGAGTGACTCGGCTCTCGAATAACCTCGAAGAGATGACTGGAAAAAGAGCAAACATCTTTTTTAGACTTTGTTGGCAAGTTGTCGCTCCTGTGTTGATCACTGTAAGTCAACAAGTCACTTGTTTCATTGTAAACCAGATTAAAAATGCTACACTACACTAGGCAAAATCTTTATTTTTCAAAATGCAACAAAGATTGTTGTTGTCTTGTTGCAGGTTATCCTGATTTTCTCCATCATAGAGTTCAAACCAGCTAGCTATGAGGACTATGTTTTCCCGACCTGGGCTCAGGGGGTTGGGTGGGTCATTGCCTTGTCCTCTATCATCTGGATTCCTGTGTGTGCCGTTCACACGTTGTGGGTGCTCCCTGGTTCAATTCTGCAGGTGACATCTGTTCGATATTTAACCCACCTGCCATCAAAGACTTTTGGAAATGTATGTGTTTGCATCATGCTCTCCTAAAATCAAACTGTTGTAATCATGTGTTTTACAGAAACTGAAGTTGTCCCTCACACCTGGCGCACTGAGTGAAAAATCAAAGATGGCATACTATGAGCGAGGAGGGTTTCCTGGAGATCTGGGCATAAGTGTCATCAGCTTCAAAAATATGCATGAAAAAGCTCCTATGGAGTCTGCATTCGGTCAAAACTGAGATACCTCTTAGTGCTCATAATGCTGCCATTTACACCGCCAATCACCATAAGTGGCACACTTTTAAGTGAGATCATGTTAAAGAAATCAAACAGAAATCAAACTACGAAAGTCAAACATGTTATATATATTTGCAGGATTATGAGTAAATGCGGCCACATATCTGCCATGCAGATCTATTAAAAGTTGACATTTCTGTGAATCTGTTCATTTAATTTGAACCTTTATGAAGTTTGTCTCATCTTCACACTGTGGAAATTGTTCAGACTGTAAATGCTGTCATATGTTAACTTTGCCAAGACTGCCATCTTTTGGCCAGGTCTGTTGTGACTATTGCTGATTCAGCCATGATGACTATTCATATTAGGTACAGTGTTTATTTTCTAGAGTGAGAAAATAAATTGAGAACAAATGTTATTTTATGATCACAGATCTTGAAGCTGACAGACTGATTTTTCGTTCAGTTATTGAGTAAACCACATCAAAAAGGCCTACTGATAATAATAATAATAATAAAAAAAGAGGCCATAGAAGATTACAAGCCATGTCATATAAGACAGTACTAAACTTAGTTGTAAAATTCCAAAGTTCTATTACTTGTTTCAGGTCAGTGACATAATTGACTTGATAGAGGACAATGTTTCTCTAAGAGCAGAAGTAAGTGAATGGACAATATAGTGGAAAATTATTTCCCTACCCCCGACCCTCCCTTAATTTCAAGTGTCAGGACCAAAGAGCACCTCTATTAAAAATTAATTTAGAACATACATTACATTACGTGGTAGTACAATGCTTTTATATATGCAATGTTTATTTTTAAAATTACAATTGCTGGAAAATAAAAACAAACTACTATGCATTTATTTTTTTCTTTTAACAAGAATTGAATAAACAGTGTTTAACAGTGTTTCTTTTCAGTGTTTCTTTTCTACTTTGCAGAATAAACAAATTAATACTGACATTAACAGAATATTTTAAGGAGTGAAAGTTCTACAGAACCTAAAATTTTTTATCTTTAAGACAGTGTATATATGTCTTTTTATGTCTGTCACAGTGTTGTATTTTATAATCCACCTTTGAAGACTCATTCACATTTCTGAATGAACTTTACTTAATGTGTCCTCTTACAGGTATCTTCTGTCCTTTGTAAGAAAGAAAAAAAAAATGAAATTAACACTTCATAACATTTGCTACAAATGAACCACCAGCTCAAAATAGCTAAGTGCTGAGGGTCAGAAAACCTTTAGGGGGTTAAAATTGCAGCATTACGGGGCGGGGGGCAAACCAACAATACAGGCAGTCACACACACAGTTTCCCAGAAGGATAATTAGCAGTACAATCAGGTACATACAGAGAGAAAATCCGGGAGTTAGCTAGCAGTGCTGCGCTGTAGTCTAGTAAGTACATTAGAGTAACTAGCTAGTGCTAATGTCTGTCAAACTAACAATAGTTAGTGTCAGTACTAAAACACTTGAAAACTGTCGATCATTCTAACATTTTAAACCCATAGTTTAAGTTTTCTTGTAAGACTGTATGCATCGCGGCAAGCCGACGTCAACAACAATAATTTTTGTTAAAGTATTTTGAAGCCCTCGCTAGCTACCGGAAGTTGTGATGCTGATCCGTCAGACTTTCGGGAAGCTATACATGCATGCGCGAACAACAGCAGGTCATTCAGTGTTATCATCACATCCTTAGTGTACAGTAGAACTTTAAACATATAACCTGCAGCCGGTTGTGAAGTTTCAACACTTTTCAAACAATAGACCAACGGTTTTTACTCTATTTATCTGAACATCTAATATCCACTCTTCTGTGTCAAATCTTTTTCAAAATCCCTTCAAAATTAAAAGCAGTTTTATAATATTTAAGCTTGTCAAAATAAATATACACTAGTATAATGTACATTTAATTGCACCGTTTACCTCTTAATTATATGCTATATATTTGTGGTATTTCTTGCCCACTGCCATTAATATGTTTTTAGCTGTGATGGCAGGAATTTTCCACCTGTGAGGTCAAAGAGGTTTTATCTTATCTTATCGTTTTGTCTTCTTAAGTAATATGATGGCCCCATAAAAAGTGAAATGATGTATAATACTGGTTAAAAGCAAAAAGTGCACAGTCCTGATGACTTATTGTGTAAAGTTGTCGATGTATTCTGGACTAATGAAGGTACAACTGGAGTTGTAGAAAATACAGGTTGTTTTATTGGCTCAGCGGTTATCTGAAATGGTCTGTGATATCATGCACTCTTGTCGAGTATAATGTGACCAGAAAGGGAGTTCATTAATGGTTGGATGGTATTTGGTTGAAATAAATTCTTATTTTGTTGAAAAAATATTTCATCTCTGCTCACTGTTTTCCATCATTGCTTCTCACTGAAATCCCTCTGCTTTTGCCTCAGCCTCGTACCTTTGCATCTCTTGAAACACAACACAACAAAACAGTTTCAAGGTCTGATTAGGAAACCGGTTTTCGATGAGTTTTGTTACACACCATTGCTGAGGTGAGGAACAAGACAGTGTTTAATGAGAATTAGACTCAACTTTGGTTTTGTGTGGTAAAAATCAAAGCCCATTCATAAACAAGTGATATAGTGCCCTCCGAGGTTTTTGAGGACACCATGAAGTGCTGGTTTAAGGCAGTACAGACCAGGATATTGTTGTATTCACAAGGTCAAAATACTGCTATAATCTAAATATAACAGCATTTATTTATTATATACATGTATTATATTTATATATTTAAAAATGTTTTGCTTTAATTTTGTTAATATCATGCATGCCTCTTACTGTTTATGACTCTTTTATGACATTGGTCGTTAATCACTTGGTGTCACCTCCGTCAAGATCTAAATCCCACAAATGCTGATTAGAGCAATTTTATTAAGTAATTGAAACATTAAAAAGAATACTAAGAGCAACTTTGAGCATGTGAGACGGGGCTCAGTCCCTCGACAGTCTGTAAGACTTCAGACAGTAAATAAATACTAAACAATACCATAACAATATTTTCTTCTTTCAAAACTCATTATAGCTGGGTAGATAAAGAAATCAAATTAACAATGTTAACCATTTTAATCAAAGCGCTCATTAGGTTGTGGTAGCAAATATGGTTGTTTCCTGCTACCTTCTAATGAACCGGCTAGCATCTGTCAAAATGTTTGTCTGCCATAAATGACATAAACCATGGCTGTAATCAGTAAGGGTAGGAAAAACACAGAGTTTATTGCATTCCAGAGTCCCTTTTAAGTTTTGGCAAAGGGAGACGGCAGTGGTTGATCAGAGAGCAGACATGGAGGAAGAAACCAAGAGACCAACATGGGGCAAGCAGATCGAGTTCACCCTGGCCGGAATTGGCTATGCTGTGGGAGTTGGAAATATTTGGAGATTTCCTTATCTTTGCAACAGAAGTGGAGGAGGTGAGAAGCAAAGCTGGCATCTCATTCACAGGATAGTGTTAATGAAGAAACTCTCATATCGTCAAGTTCTGTTATTTGTGCAAATCATGAGTTTTATCAGGAAAAGCTACGGAAATATTGAGTCTGAAACACTATTTACACTACTGTGACATTATTATCTAATTTCCAAAATATTTGTGAAAGGTTAATTGTATACTGTTGTGCCATTGTTAAACAGAAGGAATTTGTTTTACAATTGTCAATAACATCACATATGCTTTTATGACTGATTCACAATATTGTCCTAAAAACAAGCAGTAAAATGCAAATTGCCATTATTATTTTTACCAGGTGCATTTCTGGTGCCATATTTAATCATGCTGATATTTTTGGGGATGCCTCTGTTATACATGGAGTTAACGTTGGGTCAATACCTAAAGAAAGGTCCTGTCCAAGCCATGGCTGCTATCTGCCCGTTGTTTAAAGGTACTTTATGTTCATTAAATATTGTCCTTAAGTTTGTGTCTTTGTGACAAATTATCAAATGTGCGTAAAAAAATATTGTCCCAACATTGTGTTTTTCCCCCTTCAGGAGTTGGCGTTGCATCAGTGGCTGTGTCGTTCATCGTGTCCATCTACTACAACCTCATCATCACTTGGTCCCTATTTTATCTCTTCAACTCCTTCCAGAACCCACTGCCTTGGGATGGATGTAACAAAACATGGAGCACAGACAACTGTACAAGTTATGCGACCAACAGAAGTGACTCCACAACAGCCAGCCAGGAGTTCTTCAGGTACAATTCATAACACTAGAGAAAAGTGGTGTTAAGAGTGGTGCAGGGAAAGCATGAAAACAGACTACAAATTCCATGCATCAAATTGACAAATGGAATAACTGTTTGCACAACCAACAACAACAATGGTACATCATGTATAGATGTACAGATGTTGATGGTTTTGATGTGGAAAGTTTTGTCTTGTGTTTTGTTTTGCCTTCTTGAAGATATAGAATGTTGGGCCAGACGAGTGGAATAGAGGAAGCAGGACAGATCCAGTGGCAGCTTGTTCTTATTTTGATTTTATCTTGGATTTTCATCTACCTGTGCATCTTCAAGGGGGTGAAATCCCAAGGCAAGGTACATATCAGAGAGAAAGAGAGAGAGAGAGAGAGAGAGAGAGAGAGAGAGAGAGAGAGTAAGTGAGCTGATAAAAACGCTTTACACCTGAAAACCAAATCTTTTCCTATATTCTTTGCAGGTGATTTATTTTACGGTGGCGTTCCCATATGTTGTCCTGATTGCCCTGATGGTAAATAACGCGATGCTCCCCGGCGCGTTAGAAGGAATAAAATACTTCATTATACCTGAATGGGAGAGACTGCTGGATGTAGAGGTGAGTAAATAAGAAGAGGGGAAACACCCCTCCACAGTATTATGGCATTTCACATTTAGCATGGGTATCAACAGTTGTCAGTGTTGTCAGTGTGGATGAGGACAGTCATGTATTTCAGGTGTGGGTGAATGCTGCAGCTCAGATCTTTAACTCCATTGGGATTGGCTATGGTTCATTCTTGGCGATGTCCAGCTACAACTCCTTTAACAACAACGTTCTTAGGTAATAAAAACATATCATCAAAGCAAATGTAAATATTGTATTTGCAAATACTGCTGTCTGTGGCCTTGAATGAAAAAAAAAAATCTCCTTTCTCCAGAGATGCTCTAACTATATCTATAGTCAACTCCCTGACCAGTATCTTTGGCGGATTTGTTGTTTTCTCTGCCATTGGCTACATGTCTTTCCTGCAGAGTGTTCCTATCAAAGAACTGGCCGTGGATGGTAAGAAAATTATTATTCTAGCCGTTGTTGTTCACAATAATTGTGTATCAAGAAATAGGTCAGTGTGTCAAGTGCTTATGTCTATACTCGACTAACGTGAAGGGACAGCATGTTGATGGTACTGTCAGTGCACTTTACTGTTTAATGACATGATACTGTTGCAACTTTTGACCCCAACAAGTGCTGTAAACCACTGACATGCCACTTTTTCACTCATCTGAAGCATTTGTAATTTACTCTTTACTTTGCAAATGTTAAATTAACACTGTCTGTGTGTTGATGGGTAATTAGGTCCAGGATTGGTTTTCGTTGTTTATCCACAAGCCTTCGTCAACATGCCCGTGTCTCAGCTGTGGTCTGTGCTTTTCTTCTTCATGATGGTCTGCCTTGGTGTTGACAGTGAGGTACTTCATTTGATAAATCATTGCCATTCATCACAAATTACTTGACAATTTCTAACCTCTTTTTTCCTTCCTTGCTAGTTTGCTATGGTTGATGTCCTGGTAACCACTCTTATGGATGAATTCAACGTAAATCTGATGAAGATTTTTAAACGCAAGGAAATATTTGTCCTTTTTATTTGCGTTATATCTTTTCTCTTTGGAATTCCGTGTGTCTTACAGGTATGGACTGTATTTGTCTGGAATGTTGTTTTGAACCATTTCCAAAATATAATGTATTTTTCCGAAATACATGTCTATCTAAAAATAATGCTTTTGTTCAGGCGGGAGTCTATGTTTTCCAGCTGATGGACCATTACACCGCTATCATATCTGTTATACTCTTGGCCTTTGTTGAGGTGATAGTCGTGTGTTGGTTGTATGGTAAGAATCCTGAGTGGCTTCTAATCTGCCCCTTCAAAAATCAGAAATTGTCTAAACGTAAAAACATATCTATTGACTTGAAAATCAAGAGTGGCATTTACACTGAGTTCTTTTCATCATGCAGGAGTGGACAAACTTTCAGATCACCTTCACGAAATGACTGGAAATAGACCAAACATCGCCTTCAGGCTCTGCTGGAAATTTATTTCCCCTCTGCTGATTCTCGTAAGTCAACAGACATTATACATTATACAGACATATCAAAACAATGAAGTGTCCTTCCATTGCAGACCTTAGATGTCTAATAATAGTGCTTTAAAATTGCTTTCTTGTTGCAGGTCATCTTGGTGTTTGTGATTATCCAGTTCCAACCAGCCCATTATGAGAATGTCGTTTTCCCATCTTGGGCTCAGGGGATCGGTTGGGCAGTTGCTGTGGCCTCCATCATCTGGATTCCTTTGTGTGCCATTCACACGCTGTGGGTCCTTCCTGGTTCATTCTTGCAGGTGACACCTTCCACTGAACAAGACTTTGGAAAGGAGAACATTGCTCCTTCTCGACATACCAGTATTTTCTTTCCTTATTCATTTCACAGAACAGCACTGTGTGTTTTTAAGAATTGCTCATTTTGACCTCTTTACAGAAACTGAAGTTGTCTGTGACACCACATGCACTGGAGGAAATGAAGAAAGGTTCATACAATGAAAAGATGAAAGGTCTTGGACAATCGGACATTAGTGTCATCACCTTCCATAATCAACCCCAAAAAGCTACTAAAGAGGCAAAATTCTGAAACACTATTTTTTAGAGTAGTTAAAGCAGACTCCACTTAATCTCAAATTAGTGTCACCAATTGCAATTAAATCTTATTTTCCCTTTGCATTTATGCAAAAATATCTTGTTACTACATAATTGAAGGAGTCTTTAATTGTGCAGAAAGCACATGCACAATCTTTTGTACATTAAAAAAATAATGTCTTAAAATATGATGTATTGTATACTTATGTGTTATTAATTAAAAATAGAAATATTAAAATTTAATAAATCTTTTTATTTTTAAGTAATGAGCTCCAGAATGGTAGCCCTGTACCGAAGAGGTTACAATCATTGTATGTACTTTCATGAAAGAGTTTCTGAAACAAAAATTTATACAATGATCATAAATTTGGTTATCAAGTTTTATAAGCACAGGTCAAAAAACAATGTCAAACTGTCATATAAGATGTAATAAACATATTACAAAGTCCACGACTATGGTCTGACGTTTACCTCTAAAAGTGACGCAGTCTGATTGTCTACACACTCTGACATAAGACAACAAAAGTCAGGATTTTGTGGGGGCAACAGTTTTTATTCATTCATTTTAAGGAGAAAAAAGTTGAAAATGTACACATTTCTAGGGTTTACATTGCATGAAGTTAGTATTTTATCCTACAGATGTAGCCGGTGCGCCACTTCCTGTGGCTCCTCAAAAGAATCCAAAGTGCAGAACAACTGGACCGTAGGAACTTGTGTGCACATGCACCTGTCCTCCTTTAACCTTTCTGTTTTTGCATTTGGAACTGGCACCTAAACCCAAAAATGAGTAACCGCAGTCATATTTGGACATGTACAATGAGTAGAGCTGGCAGGATGTACAAACCGGTTAGTTATGGTGAATACAATGTGGTGCGTTTCCTTATGGTTAGCGACTGTGAGACCACCTCTACCTACAATGAGTTAAAATACTTGCTTCTTAAGAGATCCTTAACAAAACCCGGTCATTCTTATAAACAGCAATTAACCTTTCCATTAACTTTTTTTTATTTTTAAAGATATGTCACATGACCTACAAAAGCAGAACAGAAAACAAAACAAAAACAAAAAACAAAAAGATGTGCAATCAATGGCAGACTCTTCCCTCTGAAGTGGTGCTTTAGCAGATGGCCGCTCACAGCAGCGATCCCTTCCTTTATTTTGTTCCTAGTGTGGTTTGGAGTCAGCTCAGTTGACGACTGGGCGGCTCGGCTAATTCACAAGTTCCAGGCCACTGCGTTCAGTAGTATTAGCATAGTGATTTACAAAGTCCGTGCCCATCATTTTCTCCGTGCAGCCTCTTAAAGGCTGCAGACCTCCTCGACACAGCTCCGGTTTGCTCGATTTTTAAACCCACCCACCTTTCCCCCCGTGGCCAGCAGAGGTCGCTAAGGAGTCGCCATGGCTGCCGTCCGTCTGCTCCTCCCGAGGTTTCAACCCGTTTTTGTTGCTATGACACCTGCTCGACCGGCCGCATCTGCACATCCCCGATCTGGCGGTGCAGAGAAGAAGTTCAACGAGGAGCAAACACACGGACGACACGAAAGAGACTCAAAACAAACACAACAGAGAGATTTACCTCGACGTGAGGGGGGGCACTTAACACGTATGTGACTGCACTGGCTATATCTTCCGCTTTCAAACACTAAGAAGAGGAGAAAAAATGCATTACTGATAATGTAGCAAAGCTGATATATATGATCTATATGATATACATATATATACTGTATGTATGTATATATACATATTTATGAAAGAGAAAATCTAATAGTTCAACAAAAGGCATAATGAACTGAACAGAAATGAACTTTCATACACCACAGCAGCAAAAGCGTTGCCTGTGTTTTGGATGTGTCTACGTGTGTTGCTTGCCATCTTACTTTGATACTCTCGTACACTGCAGCCGCTTTCTCTGGATCACTGTTATGGTGCCGGAAGGCAAACTCAGTTTCCACTATTCCAGGAGATATACACTGTAGGGGAGGCAAACCATTTAGCATATGCATCACAATCCCATTTGACGCCAGCAGGGCTACTGAGCAGGCTGTTTTCTATCTCATACGTGGGTCTGCAAAACAGCAAAAGGGCTGCTTGGTGGGAGTGGGGTGGTGGTGGTGGTGGTGCCGCCGCAGCAGCAGCGACAGTCGTCTTACCGTGGCTCTGATGTGAGTGTTTGCTTCCCGCAGCTCTTGCCGTATCCCCTCAGTCAACGCAGTCACAGCATATTTGGTGGCACAGTAGAAATGCTCGTCAGCGCTCGGCACCATTCGGTGGCCACCCATACTGCAAAACAGCACGAGTTTTCGTTGAGCGTCACCATCAGTGTTTGTGCAAAGCATTATCACAATCAGAAGCCTTTATTGTCAGTGTAAAAAGCACACAACGAAATTTGAGCTGCTACTCCTGCTTGGTGTTTTAAGAATATTAAAATGTAATAAGATAAAAAAAAAAAGTATATTTGAAATAGATATAAAAATAGTGCAGGAATAAAGTAAAATAAATAAGAATTGCAGTGTCCCCTAGTACAGTGTGCAAATAAATAACAGGAGAGGATTTAAACAGTTAGAGAATACAAATTCACAGGAATCAGCTCATTTCATCTGTTTGGTTTATTTTTGTTAGAAGACGACCTCACGTGCACAGAAAGATTTCAGAGTTTTGTTATCTAGGTGTGTATGCATGAAAAGGACAAAAGTAAAAAACTGACTATGTTTGCAAGAGAGTTAAACCACCTCCTTCCATCGGTGGTTTTACTGTTGCATCACATTGGTTTTCAACATCGATGCAGATTTGACGGCAGTCAGGCGCGACTCGAAACGGGATTACCTTCATGCCTTAGGCGGCAAAACAACTGTGGACCAGACAGGCCAGTTCTCTCAGTTCGATCTGTCCACCCACAATGTTTGTATGACTCACCTGTTAATATTAATGATGTGTCCATCATCCACATTCCTCTCCTTCATTGATTTATACGCCTCACGGGTGCAAATGGACAAAGCCAGAACATTCACCTGAAAGAGGGGTTAGGGAGAGGAGAACGCAAAAAGAAAGAAAGAAAGAAAAGAAAAAAGACAATTAATTAATTAAAAGTTCCTGAAATAAACCGCTAAATTTTCTTTTTTCATTTACTGTTATCAAAAATGAATTCATAGGCAATACACTGCCATTCCAATTTTTAAATGGTTCTGTCTGTTGATGACATAAAGGTAACAGCAACAAATTTGATGTAAGAAACAGTGCAAGTGGATCAAACTTTTAGTCAAGGTGTCCAGACCTGAGTCTGCTCCTTGGTTGAGTTCGTGTCATTTTTCAGATGGTTGGTATTGATGTAAAAAAAAAAAAAAATGTGCACAAAATGCTGTTCAATTATTGGTCAGATAGTTTCGTAAGCCAGGAGAAAAATCATTTGCAATGGTAACGATAGCCCTGGCTGTCAGCAGCAGATTTTTCCCATGTCTACATAATGGACAATGGGCTGATTAGATGGGAATTCTTAGGACCAATGACTGACCACGACCAGAGGAAGCAGAAATGACCAAGAGACCAATCAGCCAACAAGCCAATCAGAGAGTTCTCTGACTTCATCAATTCTGTTTCTAACTGATGATGACAGGATTCCATTTTGACTTATTTGTTCTCAATGCCTGTTATATATCAGCAAAATTCTTGACCTGGCACAGAGATAAGGTGTAAAAACCCCAAACACAGGGTTTGACTGAATGTATTTCCTTGCTTAGTTTAAAAACTAACATGGCAGCAAAACTGCCCAAACTAAGCCAAATGAACCACGACAGTGGCTTTAACACTGGAGGGCTGAGCTGAACCTGGACTGAAACAGGCTGGTGTGAATACCACCTGAAGCAGCAGAGCACCGTGACGACACCAGCCTGTGACACTATCGTTGTGTCAGGTCAGGGGGGAGCGAAGTGAAGGATGCCATGTGCTGAGTCGTCGTGATCTGCTCATCTGACTGTCGATCTCTGGGTCACTGTGTTGGACCATCTGAACCTGCTGATCCCGGCCAGCTTGAGGCCTCTAAGCTGCTCCCGCTGTGACACTGACAGACAGGCAGGTTAAAGCCAGCGTGGAGGCAGGATGGAGGTGGGCGGGCAGGAGCAGGGGGTGACCAAAAACAAGGTCAGCGCGCAGATTAAACACAGGCTAAAAATATGCCGCTGTGCACATGTACGCGGGCCGCCATGACAACAGATGGGTGAACGCTGCGAACGCTGATGTCTGGGGAAGGGGATGGTGGTCAACAGCTCGATGAATTAGAAAGTCCCAAAGAGTGAAGAAGCGCTTTCATTCATGGGTCTCTAGCAGCAGAGCCTGTGTGTGTGTGTGCAAGCAGACACACACACCTCTTGCATCCACACACACACAGGCTCTGGCTCTCTTCCTCTAAACAGCATCCTCTAACACATATATATGTATGAATATATATATGTATAGTATATGCATCTATCTATTTATTTATACTGTATACATACATATATTTATACATAC
The DNA here is from genome assembly GCA_009823395.1 of Thamnaconus septentrionalis. NCBI lineage: Eukaryota > Metazoa > Chordata > Actinopteri > Tetraodontiformes > Monacanthidae > Thamnaconus > Thamnaconus septentrionalis. The sequence goes on from CM020504.1 coordinate 8,304,652, forward strand.
ATATATCTCTACTAACACACATATGAATGTGTGTATATTTATATACATACATAGGTACATACATATAAATATATATACACACACACATATAAACACATAAATATATGTAGATATATGTGTGTGTGTGTATATATATATACTGTATATATACATATAGCTATGTATATATGTATATACACAGTATATGTATATACACATATATATGTATATATACACATATATATGTATATACAGTATATACATATATACGTATATATACAGTATATGTATATATACATATAGCTATGTATATATACATATATATGTGTATACACACATATATATGTATATACAGTATATACATATATATACAGTATATGTATATATACATATACTGTGTATATACATATTCATATACATATACATATACATATTTTGACTCTTTCCGCTTTGTGCTAACACTGGTGTCTTTCCGTGTGTGGTCCGCCTACGTCGATCATGTTCCTCCAGCCCTCCGTCTTGCCGCTGAGCAAGGGCTCGTTGTGGGCCAGCCCGGCGTTGTTGATGCACACGTCCACGCCCTTGTGCAGCGTCTTGATGGCCGAGAACATGGACAGGATCTCCTCCTCGTTGCACAGGTCACACTTGTAAGGGATCAGCGTGCCGACGTAGCCGGCGCTCTGACACTCCGCTGCCAGCTTCTGGAAAACAGAGAGCCAGACCCGGGGTGAGCGCGTGGGTTTGCAGAGGAGGAGGAGGAGGACAAATGCCTCACACATTATGGGAGGGTGTAGACGCCATAGAAGGGATGACTCACTGACTGTGCAAATGACTTTTTTTTGTTTGTACATGATGGTAGCATCAAGGCCCAATATAACCAGAATAAACCCTGATGAGAAACCGGAGTTGGCTACCTGGAGAATGGAGCAGGTCTTAACACCTTAACCTGGATACTGAGGACTGTGCACTACCAGCATAAGCGTCAGCCAAGTGACACAGCAGCAAAACGAGTTTTGGCTTTATCCTTTCAGCCATGTGACAGTGCAGCACAATGGCAATAAGCCACAGCGTCTCATTCTCGCCTTCAAAAACCGCCACGGTTTTTGCTATAAAAAATAAACTTGCTATCATAAACCAGGGTACTTATATTTATCATTATTTCACATCCATACAGCACCATGGAGGTCCAAGTTTCTCACTAAATACAGGCAACACTGGGATAATAAAGTTCATGAATGCAATCGGTGTGAAGCAGCGGCCAGAAATAATTAATATGCAACGGCTTTCTAATTAAGAGATCCACCCTTGAGGATGGCGCCACCCATTTAGACAGAGTGTAGAACATCACTGACAGCAGCACAGTGTGTCTGTCACACAGCGTGTTTAGTGGAATCCTATTTTCTAGCAGCTTGCAACACAAGGATGCAGATAACAAACACAAAGGTTTTGCACAGATAATATATCTATTTTCTTGAGGACAGGCTGAGCAAGCACCAATCAAACGCAGTCAGCTGCCTGCTGCAGCCCTGGGTGAGGAAGGCAGACAAGGTTGCATCACTCATCGGACTTCTTGCTGGTGGTGCCAGTCGGGCTCGAGGGAAGAGCAGTGGTGAGGGTGGGGCCAGTGGCAGAGGGCGAGGCGGTGCAATGCTGTGCATCACTGGGCTTAACTGACAGGTGCAGCAAAAAAAAAAATCAAGACATTTTCAACTAAAACAATTACAAAATAAAACATTCAAAAATCATTGGTAAAAGAAACAAATTAGCCTTGTTGTATTCATATCAAGCCATTGCATGAATGGCTGTGGCAGTGGTCTCTGTCATTTTGTTGAGTGGATGGAGGCCAACTGACCCAAACGACCCCAAAGTCAGAGGAATCCGGCACTCTCCAAGGTACTGAATCTGCTGCTAGGAGCGTGATACGGTATACAAAGGCTCTTCTGGGGTGAGGTGGCTTTCGCATGCTGACATATAGGCATTATTTCTATTATGTGAGATGAAGACAAAAAGACTGATTTAATTTTACAGCTTGACCGTCTTCACCTCATATGGTTCAATACTTTAACGGATAACGGACTTTGACAAAAGTAAATGTGTAAAATCTTTGGGTCCTTTGTTCAGTAGGTCTTTGCATTGATTGATGAGAAGTTCCTCGTTTTTGCCCGGTTTGCCATTACCTTGGAAAGAATGTCTATGTTATTAAGTTTTCAATGGGTATAGTTAAAAAGAAGAAACTGCAGATAGGTTCATGGAAGTTTAGGGGAGTTTCCACCGTTTCTACACTAGAGGGCACTTCATTCGACTGAAGTGAGTGTCCTGTGCACAGTTTACAATCTGTGCACAGGTTCGCTTGAAAAGGTGCTCTAAGGTTTGTGTATCAAACTGAAGTTTGAAAGCTAGTCAGATGCTAATGTTTGGCATTTCCCAAGAGAGAAACAACATGCATCGTAATCAAGAGGACACTGCTGTGCACCAACTATGCCACTGCAGAGACACTCAGCAAGTGGTACAGCTGCTCTCCTCCTGTTGCAGGTATATCGCTACCTACTGTGCTGCACTCTGCAGTGGTGTGCACGGGCAAGCGTGCTTGAACAGGATGGCAGAACTGATGAGAAAACTGACCAACGGGAGTATAAAGAGGAGAAGGATGTGATTAGCTTGGGTAGTTTCAGGCATGTGAGTTTTATCAACAACAATTACTGACTGATATGCGTGGGTTTGCCATCTGCACATTTGATAAATACAGAGTTTTGTGTAGTTATAAGAGGTACAAAAAAATGCTACCTTTTCTATCCTGGTTGATAATTGAGACACGTGGGCGGGGCCTGGAACTCCAAGAACCTAAATCCAGATCTACCATTTTTTACCACAATACAATCAAGTTATGAAAACAAAGGAGAGAAAAAACAGAGGTAAGCTGCAGATGACTTGCTTTAAGGTGTGATTTAGACAAGTCTTGTGTGGGTGGGAGCAGCATCACCAATGACGAGAGAGTTGATTTGAACTGATGACATGCAATTATAGGGAGGTATCCTAGAGGGCAGCAGCGGTCTTGTGCCAATAAATACAGAATCGAGTCATTACAACTACATCATATCATCAAGTGCAGACAGACACTCCAATAGAAAAAGTGGCTGCACTTGTGAAACCGCTTTGGTTGGATCACGCTACAGAAACACAAACAAACATCAGGGCAAAAGCAGCATTTCAAACAGCTGTAAAAACACAGAAAACAATGTTGTTTGTTCAGCGCAAAACCTCTCCATGTGTTGGCATAAGGTGAGTCACTACATTTAACATAACTTTGTTTAATCCTGGACCAAGGAGGGTTTTTTTTCACATCACACCTGAAACAATCCCTAAGGTATGATTGAAGGGGGGCCGGACAAACCAGTGGAGAAGCTATTTATTATTTAGAAAGAAGGCTAAGTGGAAACCGTGACAGTCTTTTGTCGGAGAGGCAGCGAACAGGTTGGGTTGCAGACGTGGGAGCAGCAGGGCAAACAGACGTGATGGAGGCCACTCTACGGCAGGAAGTGTCGGGCAGGCGAATCTCTGTGTGTGTTTGTATTGTGGCCACACCTGTGCTGCCTACAACACTCCTGTCTCACCGTGCACGAGGTCGCTCAGAAGAACTGGACACCTGCAAATCAAACACGGTTCATCAAACACCTCAACAAACTGAGGGCAGTGTGAGACAAACAAACAAACCTCATTGTTTCTTTGATTAGCTTTGCTGCTAATCAAAGCGGCACGTTTGAGGGCAAAGTGCAACGAGGTCAACCCCTTCGAACAGAGACAACTAATGTGGTTCTTCATTTATTTCTTTTGATTGCAGTTCTCCCTTTCATTTTTACCTTGCTACAAGAATATATATATATTTTATTATTATTATTATTTTTTATTAAATCGGCATTTCTACCGCGTAGCTTATTTCATCAAATGCTTCAGCGCCATTTTCTTCTTTGGGGAAGAAATGGAGCATTTGGAGCAGTTGCCATTTTCCCCAGAAGGTGTTGATATGAGTGGCGCAGAGAGGAAAAAAACAAATACGGCAATGATGGCCATAAAGCCTGCGGACGTCACAGTAACGGCCGTTAGCAGACTGGCGCTGTACTCTTGGACGTGTGCACATGGCTGCAGAGGTTGCACACTGGAGTGCCAGTGTGCAACCTCTGCTGGGGGGCGGGGGGCTGTTATATAAGGGCCACAATGTAATGGACAGCATTGTCACACGCTGCGTTCATCAATTATTTACTCACTCACGTGGAACTCGGTCGTAAATGGACCCAGCAAAACAAGTGGCTGGAGTGAGAGGGTGGGGGGGCAGCAGATAAAAATAAAGTGTCTTAAGTAGCAGAGAGGCAGACGGACTGCGAGCGGTGAGACAGATCAATGGCTCCAAGCAGCCGCCGTGAGCACTCAGAAATTAGATTTGTCTCCGGCCGACTCTGAAGGTCCCCCGGCCAACGGCGTTGTGTTGGAGACTCTCTGTGCCTCAGTGCTCTGGAAAAATATTTTTGTAATAAAAGACTGCAAGGCGGTTTAAAAAAAAAAAAAAAAAGAAATCAAAAGATGTGACGCTGCCCCAAAATTCTGCCAGTAGCTCCGCCCCTAATCCTCTCTGTCCCGTCCCTTAAATACCGACGACACACAAAACAATTTTGCCTGTCATTGAACATTTTCGTCCTCATTACTGCTGTGCTGTGTCCGGCCATTGAAGAAAAAAAAGAAAGAAACAGGAGGGAGGAGGGAAGGGGTGAGTGGCGAGGGAGGAGGGGGGCTAGGAGGTACCACAGACAGAACAGAGTGAAATCAAAGCTGTTGTCAATGTTCAGATATCACTTTTTTTCAAAATAAAATCTGTAGAAAAGCAGTCCAGCAAACTAACTGTACAACCGATCTGCTGCTGTCATTTTTTTTGGACTAAAGATGAAGCCAGATGAGTGAAACCATCTCAGAAAATATTTGTGTCGAGTTTCCACACAACACAGAAGTAGCGACATTTTCTGACGCACGGTCGGACCCTTCAGTTTAAGATAACACTAAAACACTATGTTAGCGCCATCATGAGCTCATCGCCTGATCTCACAATGTGCAACACAGAAACTGCCTCATTTGACGTTTAGCTGACAATTAAGACACGGAGAGGGGGAGGGAGAGGGGGAGGGGAGGGTCAAAGGTGACAGCGGGCTGTAAAATAGGATTGCAGCGGGGAAGAGGGGATGGCTGCGTCTTTAGGCAGGCACGCGCGCGCACAGAGAGACAGGCTGCCACCATAAGGTCTAAAGGTTGAACAGGGCGGCTTTACAACCCTTCTCTCAGAGTAGTCTCATCAAGGAATGGAGATAAAAAAAAAAAAAAAAGGTCCTGGGTTCTTTGTTGGGTCCATGTACTCATTAACAGCCTGGGACTTTTCCTGGTAGCTCCTATCAAGGCTTTTGAGGAAGCCAGTGTTTTAAAAGAGACAGATAGAAGTAAAACCCGCCTTACTTTCTGACTAGAACAGTAGCATGACGCGCCTTGTTGAAAGCACTGAAATCAAAACAGTCTCTCTCCCGATTGCCGGTTGTGACCCCTTAATCACTGCAAGAGGACCCCTTTGGGATCCCACTGGCTCATTTTGGATACCGCTAATGTGATTTACTGCAAACTGTCAGGGACAACACATTATTACAGCAGATTGAATGTGTTGACAAATGTCCCTTTGCAGGGGTCTGTTTGCTTTAGCAGGAATAAGCGAGCAGTTAGCCAAGAACATGACTCAGCAAATAAATGGATTACAGCACGTCTTGTCGATGAAGAAGTAAATAATGATTTTAAGCCCCCGGAGACCTCAGCGCTGTGCTCTGGTCTAAAACATGTGGTTAGAACTGGGTCGTCCGTCACGCATCCCCTTGATAACCTGGGATCTGCGGTGGCTCCACTGCAAAAACTGTATGAAGTCACGCAGTTTCAATCAAACCAAACCAAACGACCGGGGACTCGACGGTCGGAGGAAGAAGGAAGCAGCGTGAGCAGCGGCAGCGATGCTGCAGCAACCAGCAGGGGGGACGGCCTTCATCCATCCATCCGTGCACTCACGCCGACATCATGTGACGTAACCCGGCACTCCACTTCTTTTATTTGTGGTGAAAACATGCTGGGGGTGAAGGAGAGGGGGGTAGTTTTTTTTTCCCCGTGAACGCAGCTTGTGCCATGCGCTCCTCCCACATCATGTGCAGGGGCGGGCTGTCAGGGCTAGCTAGCTAGCTAGGCCTTCCCTGCTGGCCTGAACATACTGAGAAAGTAAGATTTACCGTAAATACTGTATGATAATAAAGTTATTCTCCATAGTCTGTTCTTTTCACATCGTATAATATCAACTTGGTTGTGCTGCTTCCAGTGTTTTATAAGACGGTAGTTTGCGATAGCCAATCAGATCTCGAGTCTGCGATGCCAAGGCCAGCTAGCTACCTTACGCTGAACTTCACATGCATGCGTCCTGTGATTGGATAAGCCCTGAGAGACGTGCAGTTTTGGTGGACTTATTAAAACTTTGTTGAGGAATCTCCTAAAATTGCCTTTTATTCGTAAGTCTTAACAGTATCAGTGGCCTTAGTTACTAAGTCTTAATTGCGATTTAAATGCTCCTGAGGCCAAGTGTTGTTCGACTAGGTCGCCTATATGTAGGTGATGTACTGTGTTTGTGTGAGTCTGGATGGATTCTCGAGCAGTGGTGTCATATTGAGAATATTAAGAGGTGTAATAATTTAGGGTGGGCTAAATATGACGACAGTGACGGCCGACACGTGAAATGCATGGCCCGCCACTGATCATGTGACTGGTTAGTCCTGAATCTGACGCTGTCTACTCTGCCCTGCCACTGCAGCAGGACTGCAGGACAGACAGACAGACAGACAGACAGACAGACGGACAGACGGACATACGGACAGACGGGAGGAGGAGCCGTTTCGTCCTGGCGAGAGCCGCAGCCTGGACTCCACCACGCAAACAGACGCGGCGGAGCCTCGTAGCGACGCTGTTGACCCGACGCCGCTCAAGAAAAGACAAACCTTTCAGCGAAGGCCGAGACTGATGTGGGGGTCTATTCAGCCATGCTGAAATGGTTTCCAACTTCAAACAAACTCCTGGTAACAAATCCAATTTGCCTGCTGTTGAGGCAAAAAGAAAAGCAACAAAAAAAAAGAACCCAATTTGCATTCTCTCTCTCTCTCTCACATGTACAAACAACTGCAAGTGCTGGCTTGCTCCCCATCCTGCGCTCACGCTTTTTTTTTTTCTTTTAACGAGATGCCTTCACCCTTTGTCACCCACTGGGCCTCCTCATGCAAACATGCACTCGCAATCTCGCAGGCTTTCCAGAGAGTGTCTGACAGGACCGGGCAGAGCGGGAAGAACCCCACCCACCTTCAGCTGCGGGTCCGTCGGCGCCGCCGCAGCACCAGAGCACCTCGCAGGATGATAAGCCAGGAGGAGACAGCAGCACAGCGGCAGAGCAGGAGAGGACGGCGAGCACGGGTCATTGAGCTGTCAAGACCCATCAGAATAATAAGTGTGCCAGACTACAGTGATTTTGCATATTTAGGTAATTTTAAAAAATGAATGGTGTTGAAAACCTTGCGATGCCTTCAGAAGAATTGTAACAATACATTTGATTTATTGAGTGCTTTTCAAAGTCCTCAAAGAAACGTTACAAAAGAAGGTTAGAACATAACAGAATAAAAATTAGCAGTTAAAAAATACAAACAAATAAATCAAATGCAGATTGGAATAGAATAAGCAAAAACAAGGAGGTTAGAATCAACTGGAGTTAAAAACAAATAAGTATGTTATAAAAAAAGGGGGTCACATTAAAATTGTGACTTTTCTTTCCATGTGCAGTAACACTCGGGTATTACAGTCCTGCACTGTGACTGCATTGCTCTTCTTGATTGAATACTTTAATCCCACCTTGTCGCCACCCTTTCCTTCAACAGTAGCTTTTTAGGCAGCGTTCAAGTTCATTTTTCAAATCAACCAATGAAACAAACTTTTATTCGTGGCAAACTAAATCACATCCAAAAAGCTTTGCACAATCAAAACGAGATGCCAACAAAAACATCAAGAGCAGCTTTAAATCTGTGGACGTTGAGCTGATGGAAATGTTGAAAATTCTGATGTCAAAATGTTCTGTAGTATTTGTTTCTAAAAAGAAACTTTCTATGGAAGACTGCTGAGACAAAAGTTGGACTACGAATGTGAGAGATTTAGTTTGTCCTCCTCTGAGGATAGTCAGTCATTAATGAACAATGATGTCATTGATTCTGAGGCACAAAGGGGAACAAACAGTTTTATTAAAAACAAATTTAAAGCAAAGAAAGGAGCATTAAGCCCTCAAATCTGAAAACAAAACCTTTTTTAGGCTCACAGTTCAGCTGAGGCCGGTCTGAGGGACGACGCAAATGAAGTAATGCCCTGATCTGAAGCTCTTATTTCATAACAATCTGCCTAGCATCCTCCATACAGTGTGGACTGCTTCACAAATAGGATTCATTCATGAACAAACAAAATGCAGCTATGACATGTGCTGGTGAGAGTCCTGCGCCTCTGTAGGATGGGGGCAGAAACCATGGAAACGTGAGAGATTATTAGTCTGCTGGTTCGTCGTCAGCTTTGCAGCTCAAGTGGAAAAAAAAAAGCCTGCAGTCAGTGGAAAAGCTGTTCTCGCTGGCGAAGACAAAAGGCCGCGGGGCGAGGAGGCCGCGCTGAGTCGATGAGCTCGGGAGAAAAAAACCGACACGGGAAACAAACTTGGAACAGTGCAGGTGCGCTTCGGCAGCTCACCGAAGACTGGCCAGCGCTGATTCAGCGAGAAAGGTACAACTTGAATGACGAGGACGGGACGTGCACGGGCGTCGTCGCTTGGCGTTCGATCATTGGAAGGTTTTCAACAGCCGCTCAAGTCTACGATGAGACAATGCAAGGAGCTGGCGGCGAGTGTGTCTGGTCCAGATGTGCGGTCAGACGATTGATCCTCACCGTTTGAGGATCAACTTTTCACCCATCTGAGAATGAGCATCAAGGCCTTCAGCTGACCAGGCAGAAGCAGGAGATTGGAATAAATGCAGACTGCAGACATAAACCTTGTAGAAAAGAAAAATGTAACCTTTGTTTTACTAGTGAAATGGATGGATTGATGTTTAACCAGTTTATTTAATGCATTTTTTAACTTTTGATAATTAGCATATACCGACACGGTGGCACAGTGGTTAGCGCTGCCACCTCACAGCAAGAAGGTTGGAGGTTAGATTCCAGGCCTGGGGTCTTCCTGTGTGCAGTTTGCATGTTCTCCCTGTGTCTGCGTGGGTTCTCTCCGGGTTCTCCGGCTTCCTCCCACACTCCAAAAACATGCATGTGAGGTGAACTGGAAACTCTAAATTGACCGTAGGTGTGTGTGCGTTAGAGCAAATTGTTGTTTGTCTCTACGTGGCCCTGTGATGAACTGGCGACTTGTCCAGGGTGTCACCCTGCCCTCGGCCTTTGACAGCTGGGACAGACTCCAGCGGACCCCTGCAACCCTGAGTGCAGGAAGAAGCGGCTATTGAAAATGGATGGATGGATGCTTTATTAGCCTTTCAAAATCCTCATACACACCAACATCTCCTGTATGCAACAGAATATGCAGCGTGGAAAAGCAAGTCGCAGTACTGCAGCTGTAAAACAGCATAAGGACGCGCTGGCCAATCAGAAGCCAAGAGGAAGTCATATGTATGGACTTATGTTGAATTACTACTGTTAACTGCGCTCTAATATCTAATCTACTATCCAGCCATCTTCACTACCCGCTTCCTCCTGCACCCAGGGTTGTGGGGTTCTGCTGGAGCCTCTCCCAACTGTCATGGTGTGAAGGCGGCGGACACCCTGGACCAGTGGCGCTCCAATATAAAATGAAAAAAAAAAAAAAGAATCAGTCTCGCTGGTACCACCATGGCGCTCATCTCCAGTCGCAGTGGGGCAGCAGACACTGGGGCACACAGAAGACGTGCTGGGAAAAAGCAGCAGCACTACTGCAAAAACAGAAAACAACTCAGGCAACGGCCAAACCGAAAAAAAAAAAAAAAAAAACAAACCCATATTTTCCTACATGCCAGCAAACAATGAGGCTGTCGTCTGAATACAAGCCTTGATTTGAGCCTGGATGAAAGTTTTTTTTTTTCCACAACTGCTGCTCCTGCACTCACGCCTGGATGAAAGTTATGTATTTAAAAAAAAAAACAAAGCAAGAAAAACACCCACATTCAGGCAGACGAAGACCAAGTCTGTGTGCGCAGCAGCGAAAGCAGGCAGCCAATCAGGAGCTGAGATGAGCTCCCTGAAGACCACTAGTTGGTCTCTAACAAAAAAAACAACAAAAAACTAGAACTGTGTTTCCAGGGTTTTAGAACAGAGGAGGACGGAGAAAAATCTGTGACTTGAGCGAAAGCTTGGAGTTTTGTTTATGACCCACAGAATTTAATTCTTCACTGCCGACCGCAACAAATTCACACAGATTAGACGCAAATCTGTTCAGCAATAAAAACAGCAATTATGCCCTCGAGATTCTGCTGATCTACAACTAGTCGCAGGCCCGGCTTTGAATCTCAACAGATGCCCCAAACAGCCCCAAACCATTCAGGAAATTTCCCCCCTTTTCAGCTTATTGCTTTTAAAATGACTGGGAGCACAAACTGATTTTGTTGTTAAAAAATAAAAGCAGATGCTCAGCGTGTAGTCGGCCCCGGTGGAAACCAACGCAGCCACTTGCAGCAGAGGGAGGGACGGCGAGATCTGCTGTGAGAAATCTTTTCATTTCTGAGATGGTGCCTGAAGGCAAGACAGCGAGGATTTATTCGTCTAGCACATCTCCACAACAAGTCTGCTCCGATCGCCTCACATGAAAGACAGAAGACAGATGCGCAAAACCAAAAAGCAAAGTTCAGATGAAAACCTACCAATAAATGTTTGCTGTGCTTTGATCAAAGGATTTGATGGCTCTCTGCTGGAGGGAGCGAAAGATGAAATACCAAAACATCACTTTATTTTTTTTTAATTCCCCACTTTGACATGTAATCTAGCAAACAGCACAAAAGCGTCTACAGCTACTGGCCATCGTTAAGGGCGTGGTCGAACATTCAGCGTGATTGATGATGTGGCAACCGACCCCTCCCTGTAGCACCAGTGACACCAATCTCTGACAGCCTTGACCTTGCAGTTGCAGATAACGTGAAACAGGTTTTTAAAAACACACACACACACACACACACACCACACACACACACACACACACACACACACAGCGTACGTTTTACTGTTTGGTAAGCACACACTAAATATTTTTCTGTTCACAGAAACTTATTTGGAGTCAGTGTTTTCCAGCTGAAAGCAAGGAAAAAAAGTAATTTCATTTTAGTCTTGAGGTATTTTTGTGGGAATAAGCAGCTGGAGCTCATTCTCCCATAAACATGAATTCACCGTGCCTCAGCATTAGTCAGAGGAAAGCAGGGACGTCATTTTTTTTTTGGTAAGCTGGGCGTCCTTGTCTGCTGACGCCGAGGTTACATTTGACTGAGAGTTTGTCTCCAGACCAAACCAGTTTTCTTCCTGTGTATTCAGCGAGATAGAAGTGTTCTTTGTACACACTCAAAGGGCTGAGGTGTGGCCGTAAGACAGGACAGTCTGGAGGCAATCTGCAGCTCAAAATTCAACACACAAAGTTGCTGTGAAAACCTGAAGCCCCCACTGAGCATAAACCAAGAACCGATCTGGGACTGAAAATATAAATATTCTGCATTTTCACAAGAAAACTGATTCGTAGCCACTCTTGGACTGGACTGTCTGCCGTGTGGGGGCCACTTTCAAATCTTTTCTCAGCCTCAGACGACCCCCCCCCCCCCCCCCCCGCCCCCGTGCGCCTCTGAGAGATTTTTCATCCATCCAAATAAAAGCGCCTTGGCCCGGTCCCACTGGGTTGGCTAAGAGTTAATGAGAAGGTTTTGGTGGTGGTGCTGCTGCTACTAGGCCGTGGCTCCGTCCCCTCCATTCCTGCACAGAGCCCATGGTGACCACACGTCTCCCTTCTGCCTGCGCCCCCCGCCCCTCGCCCCCCGCGGCCAACTGCGTGGCCCCGTCGACAATAAAACATGACAGCGGCCACAGCTTTCCACTCCACGCTCTCTCGATGGGCCACATGGGCAAACATCTCTCCCTTCTTGAAGAAGCAACTCCACTCGTCCACCCACTGCGACCTGTGGCTTGGTAAAAAAACCATCCTTAAAGGTTTTTTTTTGCACTCCCCTCCAACCCCCCCTGACAGTAACAGAATAAACACCAAAACGGAAGTGCAGAACAATCACTTGGTAATGGACACTTGCGCCCCCCCTTCCCCCCACCCCATCCCCATTATGCCAGGTTTGGCACATCTACAGCGAGAGAACCCGGTTTAGGCAGAGGAGAGGGAGCACAATACTGGCTTTGTCGCACGAGTTCGCACAGACAACTCTCCAAGGTTTTGTGCGAGTGACTAAATCTGTCGCAGGAAGGCAGCGAGACAGCGGCGCGGCCCTCCAGCCAGCCAGCCCCAAGCTCAGCTTTGATTTTCAAGCGTCCCGGCACCTCGTTTTGAACCCCTGGCTGACGTTGCCCCCGCTGTGACACCACACTCACCTCCCCAATGCTGACCGACGCTCGCGTTACGTAAAGAAAAAAAAATAATACTACGAGGGTTCTAGATGCTGCGGCCTTGTTGTGGCATTGCATACAGCAGACAGGGCGGTGGAGGGGGGGCTTAGACAAGGCCCTGCAGTTAACCATTGAAAGGAATGGGCCATGTGACCTGACTATGAATGGAACGTTATCTATTGCAAAACTCGCACTCGCTGAGCGCATGCACGGGCTTGGGTGTCCGTGTGCAGCCGAGGCGGAGGGCAGACTTGCATGTGACAGAAAGAGAAAGAGAGAGAGAGAGAGAGAGAGAGAAACACAACAACCCAAAAACAAAACGATCTGACTCACTGGACAAGAATTCCTTCTCTGCAAATAGAGCTAAACTTTAAGGTTGAGACAACTCGCAACCCCGCCGGAGTTTCGCGCTTTCGCAACGGCCGTCACGAGCGGAATTCCTCACAGCGGTGCTGCTCCAGCGGTCGAAGCTATGCGCCAATAAAAAGGGCTCAAACAGTGGGGCAGTGGCGGAACGAGGTGCAACTCCAGGCACAGCCTGCGAAAGAGGGACTAATCTAGCTTAGCCTCACGCCAAGCTGGTACAAAAAGCCTGACAGGGATACTGCTCCCTGACAGAGCAGTGTCAAGCAGTGTTGTTACTCCGCAAAGGAAGTATCATACATCAACTGAATGAATACAACTATACAACTAACCCAGATACGTAAAACAAATGTACAAAAAACAGGGGTTTTAAAAAAAATGCAATTCCCTTCCTTCTCTTGTCTGTCTGAAAGGATTCTGTGCGCAGGTGTAGCAGGCCATTAGTGCGGTGTAAGGTGAGGAGACGGAGGCTTAATAATTGGCTGACAAGATAAGCGAGGTGCGCTCGCCTAAGGTTAGGCAAGCGTCAGCAGGGGAAGGGCGGCTGACACCTGCCCTGGACGAGGCGTGCCGCCTTCCGCTTGATACCGGAGATATCACACAAGAAGCATTTTACTGGCCGCCTCCGTCTCCGAGACGCCCTCCCATGAATCTTGGGTGGTTCTCTGCCGCAGTTGAGCGTGTTGTTAGCGTGCTTCGCGCTGAACAAGTACTCACGAGCTCTATTGCAAGTCTCAAAACTGTGGTCAAATGTGATTTACTGTACGTGCAGTGGAGCGTTATCGGAGTTGTGGTTGGCAATTTGATGCAGTCAATAAGGTTTTCTGGTTATGTATGGAGGATCAATCTATTTGCCATTATTTGGAAAATGAAGGCAGAGCCTTGATGGTCAATAAGTATAAATTCTGCAGTGTAAAGGAAAAATATTATATATTTTAAAGTAGGCTGAGTGTCATTGAGTAACCTCTCTGTGCCTGCAGATCTTTCAACACTGTCAGGAGGTGAAGGATAACAGGGTGACCCACTGTCAAACATGCCACGCTCAAACATATTGAGCCCCTCGCTGGAATGTTAAATGTTGGACTGCTGCTGCTGCTCCTAACTCTGACCTCACTGGAGATGGCCGGACAAAAGAAAGGATTAATAACAGAGATTATCACAGATTAGGGATACAGCGGTGGGTTATGCGGAGTGATGCCGGGCGGCTGGAAGAGAATCCCCTTTCCACTTCTTAACCGGGGTTACTGTTCTGTACGTCCACACATGCGGTATCACGCCCTAAGTATTTTCTCAGGGGCCACGCACGGGTATAATGATAACAACACCATCCATGTAAATCATATTGAAATTCCATGGCAAACAGAGACTAGCTGGTGTACACTTCTCAGAGTGCCACCGCTCGGACTGTGATTTAAAACGTACCCGTGAATGTTCTCTGCCGCTAGGAATATGTCAGCATCTTGAAAGGAACTGGTTACAGGACATTGGGCCAGACTTTTGCATTCAAACGGTCAGCAAACGGTCAGCACACGCCCAGTTTGTCACGTTTCACTGTCCACATTTGGCTAAAGGGCTAAAGCTTTTAGCTGAAGTTGTGAAGCTAACGTTAGCTAGCCCTTCACGCCAGTCAGCTAGTTTGTTGTTGCTCTCACCGAGCTAGCCGAACCCTTTTTTTCTCTTTAAAAAAACAACAACAAACAAACATCCAAATTCTCTGATGTTAATGATCTCAAATTAAAATGCCCACCTCTATTTTGTCGACGCTCCTGGCACAGCCGACGACTCTCATGCCCTGTTGGACCAGTGCCCGGGCTACAGCCGCTCCAATCCCCACGGAGGCTCCGGTCACCAGGGCCACTCTGCCTTTCCACCGCTCCATCTCCCTTCGGATTGTCTACACACCGGCTACTGTACGCCGACCGAACGACAGGCTCGATGCGGTACCGGGGGAGTGTGCCGAGTTAAGGCGGCGACCGTCGTAGGCTATTGGCCTCGGAGATGATATGATCAGTGGGAGGGATGCGCCTGCGTCCTGATCCGTGCAGCATCCAGGACAGCGGCGGCCAGTGTGCCTGAGCTCGGATCCATGCGCTCCTCTGGATAAAATATGAGGATCCCTGGCGTGTGTACATGTTCCTCACATCACCTCCCACTTCTGAGCACTGGAGTCCGTGCTGCGCTCCGTGCGTGGCTGCTTAGCGCCCCCTACTGGAAGCATGTTGCAATAGGAACGTTTCCTTGGAAAATAAAAGTGCAGCGTTACCTGATGAATAGACGGTTCCATATATTAACGTTTCTGAGCGGTCTATGGGGTATTACTATGATCAGGCTGAGAAATAAAAAGATGAACGAGGTAAAGGCCCACTACATTTTCTTCATAAAAGACTCAAGACAAAGTAGGCATTTTGCATATTAATAAATAGTCTTTATTTAGTAAATTTTGCACATTGCATTTTAACAACACATCCAATTCATTTTTTTCCTCTCTCTTTTTAGAAATGGATGCCTATTCTCTGTAAAACTTTCATTAGTTAGAATTTCTGTACACATTTAATGCAACAACCTTCACCACTACATTGAAGTGTCACCAATGACAGACATAGAAAAATTAGGAAAAAGAAAGTACATAAAATAAGACTCCTAAAATTTATTCCCACTGTCACAGCTGGCAAAGCTTGATTCATCTGTGTGCCTGCCGACCTAAGACCCTACAGGAGACCAACTACAAGCAGCGAGGCTTGGCCAAAGAGAACAGTTACAGGTGAGGAAAAGGACAGAGGAAAGTGTAAAAGTGCAAGGGAGACAGAGAGAAACCAAATATTTCAAAGGGGGAAAAAAATTGAGTGAACACGACAACAGACTGATTTTTCTCTACAGCGACACGGCAGCAGTGATCACGAGTGTTTCCGAGTTGTGTTTCAGTTGACACTGGTGGTGGCGAACCACTCGACTGCCTTGCTCCTCTCAGTGGAGCGGCAGTAGTTGGTGAATTTCTCTTTGAGGAGCTGTCGGTAGCGGTGGCGGTTGCTGTAGAAAGACCGGTTGCTTTCCAAGAAGGCCTGAATTTCGTCCTGTGTCAGGCAGTTCTCTTCGTCCGAGGTCACTTCTGAGTCATCCTGTGTGAGGAGCACAAGTGAAGAGCCGCAGTTTTAATGAGGGCAATTCCAACAGCACATAATTCAACTGTTAATAGGAGACCGAGAGATGGAGACAATGATCGTTGGCAAAAAAAAAAAAAAAGTGTGCCAATGTCGTCAGACATGAAATTCAGATAAACGTTTTGGGGAAGCAAATAGCAAAAAAAACAAAAAAACAACAACATTATTTCCTCCATCTGTATGAGCTTTCTAAAGGTTTTAAGGGCACATATATTTCAAAAGTACTAAAGTCATGTTTGTCTGTAGTCAGTTACAGTAAGTGCCCAGGATTAAAGAGAGTCCACCCTGCACTTCTTTTGCCTGTTCCATTTTATGTGAAGTGTGCACCAAAACACACAATCTTGATATCACGTGAAGGAGATCAGCTGAAGTTAAATGGGACCTTTAATTAATAATGATGAATAGACACTTTACTGACAAATTCAAATTTTAATTAGTGAAATTTACCGAAAGCATTGAACTGAGGGAGAATATCATTCTGTTCTGGAGGAAAACTGAAGAAAGTTTTGTTTCTTCTTACTTAATTATAGGCGTTAATTACAAGAAACAAAACTGAGATTTAAGACTGAGAATCAAATACAAAAAGAAACACAATCAATCCTGTCAAAGAAAATATGCGTATGAAAATTGATTCTTTCTTAATTGTAATTACTCTTTGAAAAGTGGATTTCGGACTCACCAGAAGCTCCACAAGGCTGACGTTGGTGTCTGGCGCTCCCGTGGGATCGCTGCAGGTCTTCCCATTAGCCGTCCACGGTAACAGGAGTGCACTGCTGTCAGGCGTGCCGCCACACGGAGAGGAGGACAACATGTCTTTGGTTCGGCACGTGTGCGGTGACGGCGAGCGGCGGGCCGACGTGTTCCCCTCTGGCTCGCAGCCTTCGCCTTTGGTTCCCTGTGGAAAACGAACCCCGTCGGTCAAACAACTCAGAACGCTCCGCAAACACAGCCAGACTCTCCGTCCGCTCGCTCACCTGCTTGCCGCAGAAACTGTTGCCTTTTCTTTTCTTCTTTTTACTCTTGCATTGAACTTTTCCTTCAGAGTGGGGCCAGCAGTCTACGCAGCTGTCCGTGCCGTCCTCCTCCTTGTCGGCGGCGCAGTGAGGGGCGTGCAAGTCGTCTCCTGCGTGAAGCAAACACGGCCACGTTGAGAAACAACTCTCGGCGGGATACGAGCGTGCGACCGCAAGAGACCGGGCTGGTCGAGGTCCAAGCACTGAAGCCGGTTTGAGCCTCTGGAAACCCACCTGCTTCGTCATGGTTGCATATTCCCTCGGAGCAGGCCACGTCGGAACCTTCCCGCGATCCCATCTCGCTGCCCTCCATGCTGGAGGAGTAGCCGCAGTCGCTGCCGTTGCTGTGAGGACACAAATCTGGCGGTGGGGAGGGGAAAAAAAAGTAAGTACAGTGCTACTTTTCAAGCTGGTGGAAGGTTGTGAATTACGTGGCCCAGCCGACTATTTGAAGAAGTCACCGTTGGTTTTTACCTTGTTTGCTGTTGTTTTCGCACCTACAGGAAGTGCCTGGGTTTATGGCAGCGCCGTTGTCACATCTGGCCTCTTCCTCCTCTTCCTCCTCATGACCCACACAGGCCTTGCACGAGGCCACAGATTCAGTAGAACCCTGCGGCACACAACACAAGTCAGATGAAACATCTCAGTGATGCAGAAGGGAGGAGTGAAGGGGGCGGGACTTCCTGTCCTCAGGCCCTGGCTGTGTCCAGGAAGAGTTACCTCATCCAGGATTTTCTCCTTGTCCTCCGCCTCCTGCTCGGATGAATCAAAGCCACACTTGTTTTTGCGCCGATTTTTCCGCTTTTGCCTCTTTTTCTCCTGCTTCAGCTCTTTGGCCCTCTCCTCCTCAGACAGCGCCTCCACAAACTGCTCCAGCCGGCTGATCCCCTGCATCTTCTCCACCGCCATCTTACCGCACACAATTGAGAGATGCAGCGCAGTCAAGCCTTTGCGATTTTTACTTGCTTGATACTTTATTATAAACAAAAAATCTGCCGCGCACGAGCTGGCCTAGAATCTTGGTACCTCAAAACTTTTACGTAGTGCATCAATTCCCGTGTGAAACAAGAGCTGCCAGGTTTGCTCTTCTGCTCTGAGCTTTTGCCAGATTCTGTGCAAGCGCTCATAGAGATGAATGCCCAGACACGTGAGGACTTCTTCTTGCGCTATGTCAATTGTCTTTGCGTGTCTCTCTCTCCGCCTGCAAAAGAGAAAGAAGAGGTGCACGTAAACCACTGTTAATGGGGTGAACTGGATCTGTTCGCGGCAGCCGTCGGGCTCAAACTTACTCATAGCCTCCTGCAAACTCAGGCTCCGCCCGTCCGAGGAGGTGAGCGATGAAGTCGGTCTCGCAGCACACATGGATGTGGCGTTCGTGGGGGCAGCAGCACAATCCCTCATACAAGGCGGCACAATAGCCTTTCTCTTTACTGGAGTCCAGCTCTCCCACCAGAATGTTGTACGCTCTCATCACCTTGTTCTTACAATCTGTGCAAAACCTGTCAACCATTAAAAACCAGGTTAAATGTTTTCATTTCAAAGCAAAAGTGGAACAATGCGCAGCCGTGACGGCAACACACTACCTGTGTTTTCGCAGGTACGTCTCAAGTGTCTCTAACAGGCAGGCGCTGTCAATAAGGACGACCTCGTCCCTGCACTCCTGCGACAGAAGCTCCCACACGTCCATCCAGCTCCCCCTGCACCCACAAACACACTCGTCAAAACAGCAAAGGAAATACCAGGAGGAAAGGTTGGCATTTGTCTGAGGCCACTCAGGGGAAGCACGGATTGGCAAAGTGTCTTCAAGAAACTAAGCAAGGCCAGCTGCTCACCATAATTTCAATATGTGCAGGAAGCAGGCAAGACAAATTGCAGTTATGAGCCCTGAAACTTCAGAATTTCTGAATCTCAGAATCCGTCATGGTTTGGAAAATACTTATGGCAAGGAAGGAAATATTAAAACACAACACTTTGGACGGACACGGGGGTTTAATTGCTGGGTTCAAGTGCAATGTTTTGGGTTTCTGCGTTCACGTGTTTTGCTAGGATTAGCCTCACTGGCACTGTTTTGCAGACTTGAGGATCGCTGCCGCGTTGCTACATTCGCATAAAGAATACAACAACATTTCAAACTTTAGTTGTGGTATATTGAGGTGTTTTTCTTCCTTTATTTATTATGGTGCTTTTTCAGAATTGCTGGGAAGGCACTGAAGTTTGTATTAAACCTCCTCACACTCACCGCCTCTACGGCCTTTTTAAGAGGGCCGACTGCTTCATGTCAACATCAATAAGCAGAACCTGTCTAGTGTGCTATTCACCAGTCGTCCTGAACCCATTACAGGTATGAGAAGAAAGTCACGTCTGTCACGTCAGTCTGATAAAGCGAGACAAAAACGGTCGCACAGCTCACCCCAAAGGTTTAGGTTTGTGTGTGTCCAAGGAGTGTAGCTGGCAGCGCTTGTTCTTTTTACTTTTGGGAATGCCATCGATCATGTCATTTAACTTTGACCTGGGTGGGGGGGAAACAAAACAAAACAAAATAAAACAAAACAAAGGAGTTGATTAGAGCAATCAATCAAATATGAAAGCACAAGCTACATGACCAGACAGCTATAATATAGATGTGATAGCTTAATAAATTGGGCCCGTTATCACAAATTACATGTACTTTGGTTAACTTTCACAAGCATACGTAAGAGGATAAGAGCAGCAGGCCCTTAATAATGTAAATGTCCAACAGTATATGAAGAGTATCAAAGCACTGTGAACGTCGAACACAATCAACACTGCTAGTAGTTGGCATAAATACTCTACTACAAATACTGTGACTTATCTATTTTACTTAATTCCCCACAATAACATCAGTTTTACAGTAACATAGAAGCAAATCATTTTTTCTGTCTCTCACCCATGGACGTAGAAGAGGGTGTAAAGCGTCTTGACATCTGATAAACAGGCTTTGGCAACAGAGAGCATGTTGGGGGGTTTCACAATGAGGGGCTCCAGCGCTGGGTTACCAGATTCCACCAAATGAGTGAAGAGGCGCTCCACACTCCGTCTGCAGCCCACACACGGCACCAGCTGGGACAGGACACTGTAGACCTCTCGGGACGTCACCATCAGGGCGACGTTAAGGTCGTGCTGCTTCAACTTGGAGTGATACTAAAGGCCAGAATGAGGAAAACACAAATATTCACACACCTGCCACAACTTCCCTGACTGCACAGACGTAGGCTACTGCCCACTGTGTGCGCAAGCCACTTGCCTCGCAAAACTGTTTCCAGTGAGAGGTGTTCATTTCATGGCTGCCGACGTTCATGACAACATCAGAGAACTCCATCACCATCTGAAAGCAAGTACAGATATGTAGCCGTTAAATCACAGGCTCATTTACAGTGATCAGGCAGTTGTGTTTAACCCCATTACACAGACAGTCTTGTGAAGAAGTTACAATTTTTAAACCACTTGCTCAACTGCAATAGTTGATGCCATTACAAACACTGGATCTGTGCCATCTCTTTAACAGAAGATGAACGGTTCTGTACGCCGATTAGTAACATATCGACAGGTTGTCTACACTAAATGTATGGCAGTGAAAACAAACAAGTAACCGACATGGAAGCCTTTGCTGAGGAAAAATACAATCAGAACTGGTGAAGAGTGCGAACACATGACCCAAAGCGGCTTAAAGCTGTTAGTTAGCCACTTAGCAACAGTGATGTTCATCAGCATTTACAGTGTGGTGATTGGGGGGAGGTAATTTACCGTGAGAGAGTCGTCGATGTACAGGGGAATTTGTCTTGCAAGGAATGGGTAGTCCTCGTCCCCTTCTCTGCAAACGGCTACAAGACGCGCCATGGTTCTGTCCAGTTTGTCTAAGGTGCAGCTCGCCTGCAGGTGACAAACGAGACCCACTGAGCTCATACCAGCACTAGCTACACTAAGCTAATGCTAATAGTAGGTCAGTGCGAGCCAACTACGGCACACACCGTATAAAATATATGATATAAACAAAATCTCTATATAAACATGCAGTAAATATATAACAACCAGGAAATAGAAATGTCCAAGTGGGCAATTATTTTTCTGACGTAAAAAAAATTAATATCGATGTTGCTTTTCACTGTTTCCTTGACACAGATCTTACTAGCTAAGTTAGCACACAACATGGGAAATGACAGCTGTGAGGAGGGAAACCGCACTGTGCTTAAATTGATCTAATCTATTCAAAGCTACTCAGACTGTTTCTGGTTTGAACTGATTGTTTGTAATAATAATGTTAGCGTCAAACTATATGCTGCGCAAAAGAAAATGTATGAAATGAAAAAACAAAAACAAAAAAGCCGCACGTTAAAAATTAGCTTGTTAGCTCATTTACTTGCCCGGTATGATTTGGGGCATCGAGAAAGCCGGGTATGCATATCCTGTAGCATGATCAAACAGTATCAATACAATAATCTGAGAAACAGTGTTACTGAATCTAATTCAGCGAAGCTGCGTCGAACTCCCTTACAGTGCAAGTGCAGTTAGCGAACATAACTGTCAAATAATTTGCAGCGTTGTCCTTTAGAGCTAACGTTAGCAAGTTTTGTACAGCTAATATAAAGTTCAACTGGTCAACCCGCTGAAGCTACTTAGAAGCTGTCGTTTTTCTTGGAGGCTATTGCGAACGTTTACGGTATGAACCATAACATAGCACATGGACGAAATAAACTCATCAAGCAACGGTTTTACTTACACGCCACTCAGATTCCTTCAAAAAAAATAAATAACCAAGTGCAGAATAGGTTGAGGGGGCTATACTGGCGGAACCCTCATTACTGTTTTAACCTTTGCCCCTCGTACGTGGAGCTCATGTGTTGTCGCTTGTAAACTCTAGGAGGCGCTATTTAGCTACAACGTTAGAAATAACGTCATTCAAACACGTCAAATGACATACATTTTATTGCTGGAAGAAATAATATCATTCTTCCATAATATATAACAAGATTTGTTGTTCTTATTATAAACACAGAACACACAGTGATGATTTTAGAGATCTTTCTTCTTTATGAAAAACAAAACAAAAAAGATTTATTTCTGAACAAGTATTCAAATCAGACAAAAACACTTCAGTGCAAACATTTCCAGTGTAAGCAGAATGCACAAGTCAAATAAAAAAATGATGATGCATTTTATTAATATAGTTCTCATAGCAATTACAAACGATTCCCAAAACATGTTAAAACAACATGAAACACAACAAATGGTCCCCAGTAGAGGGGGGTGGGGGTTCCACAAGTCAAACAAATTTGACTGATTATTGGACATCATTAAATTCATTTTTTTGAATTAGCAAACATGATAAACCAAGCAAACAAAGTAATTTAGTGCATTGAACACATGTAAATACATATATATAATTTCATGTATAAAAGCAAATTTTAATTGGCAAAAATGTTTGTGTTACTGTACAACACATTCTTTTTTTATTTACAGATGTTACATATTTAACCCTTAACACAAACACCTTTACAACATGGATCATTTATATCTTCTGTACAGATAGAGGTGTAACTTTACCAGAATTTCACTGTAACTTTGCTGATATGTAAAACGTAAATTAGAGAACAATTTACAAACATGTACAACAGCAAAAGACAGACAGAAAGCAAATGGCTGCAGCTAAGCGTGTCCACTGTGGAGTTGGTCAGGCCAGTCAGGACGTTGGCCAGCAAGAAAAACAGCAACTGGTTCCTGTTGACAGCTTGAATGAGACACGTTCTCTCAACGTCATCGAACTTTTGGTCCGAGCCGCCTGATTTTGGTTTGCACAACTCCCATGATGATGGTATACGCTGACAGCCTGATGCTCTCTTTGAAAGCAGCAAAACCAGGTCAGCCAGACCAGTGAGGGACATGAGGAGCAGTGACTGGGCGACGCTCCACAGGCAGAAGGGCAGATTAGCCATACGGCGAGACACTGGCTCTATGAGTGCCTGGCACAGGCACAGAGATCCATACAGGACACAACTTCCAATCAAGAACTTGGAAAGAGCTCTGAGCCACTCTCTGACCTCGGAACGCGGCTGCATCACCTGCAGTCCCACTTGGACCCCTGCCATGTAGATGGCTACGTAGCCCACAACAGAGAATATTCCTTCTTTGTTAGCATGTATTAGACCCTTGTCTCGGTCATTATTGTGCATCAGGAAGGCCTTCAGCCCTGACGTCTCCAGAGTGAACTGGTAAAAGCTGCTAATCAGAAGGGCAAAGACCCACGAATAATTCACGGGAACGATGACAAGCAGTGAAGATGCCACAACTCTGACAATGGCGAGTGTGAAAAAGAAATTCCAGTGGACGCCGTACTCAGTCACGTGCTCCTGGTAGCCGCTCATTTTGACGCTCGCCATCCTTGCCATGCCGAGGGCAAACAGGGGCCACACAGAGATGAGCTGCTTCATCACATGACTCATCTTGGATCCCGAGACGTTCTTCCGGCGCGCCTCTGGACAGACGAGGCCGTTGGCGAAAACAAACGCACCCACCCCGACGTCCATCACCCCCGTGCCGTACGTCTCCGTTTTGGCGTAGCGTCTCGGGAAGACGCTGAAATCCACAGCAAGGATGCTGATGGCCGTCTTCACGTTGACCAGCACCCTGAAGGTGGTCACGAAGGGAACCTTCCGGGCTTGAATGTGACTCTGAAGAAATGAAGGGACGGTCTTGACGGCATGCCGAGCAGAGGCACAGTAGTTGATGCAGCAGAACATGGCAGCGACAATGACAGCAGTGCTGACGATGACCTGCTGAAGGACGCTGCTCAGGACGGTACACGACACGACCAGCGGGAGGATGAGCACGCAGAAGTCGAGAAACAGGTGAGAAGTCAGGGCGAGTGGGGTCTCAGTATTTGCTCTGGTTTGATGGAGCAAGATGAGGATCAGTCCTCGGCTGAGGAGACATAAGGGGGCGAGACATGAGCCCAGGACCACTTCCTGCAGGCTGGTTCCATTCAGGTGGCTGACAAACGCCTCCTTGAGCTCCCTTTGAGACATAGCCTGGAAACATACACGCATTCATTTAAAAACAACAACATGGCTCTACGGAGACAACAACAAAACAGTAACGAACAACAAGCATCGGACAGAATACCTTTTAAAACATGAGATTAGAACGACTTCTGTTGTAGGTAACTATTACATCCAAAGTGTGACTTTAATAGCACGCGACTTCACTATAATACATATAGATGACTATAAACAATTAAGTGTAAGACACCAACTGGTTGCGTATAAAACATTGTAAACTGTAATGTTATGTTATATTATATTATATTAAGACAGTGATTCAGGTTAATTCACTGACTGCGAAGTCATGTCTTTCCTCCGCGGCATTAAATAACAATATCGACATAGTCAAATATTTAGTCAGACGTAACTTACTTAAAATTGTCTTCGGTATGATTGAGGACATTTACAAAAATGAACAGACTAACAAACACCATCACTTCATGGTGATCTATGCGAGCAGCAGCGCGACGCAAACCGGAAAACGCTCGCGTTCACTTCCGCATTCGCCTTGAACGCTGCATTCAGGGCAACACGGATATTTTCACACTTTTCGTTTTAGCGGCACATTGCGTAGTCTGTGAATGAGACACACACACACACACACACACGTACTAACACTCACCGTACATGTTTTACGAAAATGAAATCAGACTCTAAAAATGACATTAATTCAAGAAAGCCATGCATATAAAGCCATGCGACCGATGTGCAAGTATACATTATGAATAAAAGCTCAAATGCGAGTTAAACATCTATTTCAGACTTGACATCGGACATGGCGCTGTGACAGGACAATTGGGCTTACATTTATAAGCCGTGACCATATACCCACCTCGGCTTTACAAATTAAGAAGCAAGGTGGAGTTCACGGGCAGCTGGACCCGTGAAGCACTGCGTCAGGATGAAGGCGGGAATAAGAGTGTGCGGTGGGGAGTTGAGCAGCCAGTCGGAGGCTCGGACGGACGGGAAGTCGTCCTTGAGGAATTCCTGTCGCCAATGGAAAACACCGCACGGAGCCAAAGCGACTGTGGAGTTTAACAACCCTGACTTGTCTTTGAGAGATCTTAACACGTTGTTGTTGTTGTTTTTTTCCCAACTAGATTCAATATATTGACTTTAAGGGTGTGATCTAAATGTTGAGGTAAATCAATGAGTTCTGCGGATAATCGACGAAAAGTTGGAACAGCAGTAGAGTTCAGTCATGGAGGGGCTTCGGTGAGTCACACACACACACACACACACACACACACACACACGTCGGACAACAATTCACCAATACTTTCTAATGCTGGTTTAAATCTGACGTGACACACATCTATCTACTGACGTAGCGAGATGTGCAAGGTTAAGAAAGAAAACAAAAGCATGCAGCGCGTCAGGACAATGAAGTCTTTTACTTGCGTATTGTGTCAAACGATGACATTAGAGTGAAATGTAAGTCTCTGTGATATATCTGTATATAGCTATAGATGTGTATCTTTTATTGCTAATACTTGGATATTATTTACACCAAAGTACAAAGTAATTTGAGACAGCAAATCCTTTTGATTCTGAAGTCTATTTAATCTGATCAATACTCTTGTAAGTTCAAAGATATTGCACTTTGGGATTTATAGTTGTTATTTTCCCTTGTAGCAGTGAGTTATAATTCATCACAGTATGGCAATAATGTCTTGGGTTTCTATCTTAGAGTAATAAAGCATCTCCGCTCGCCACCACCCTTCTTTTCCCCCTTCAGTCTTTTGATCATTTTATGTCTGACAGTGGTTCGTATTAGTCCATTAATGAGTTGAAGCCTGCATCAAAAAGCACCACAAGAGGAAAAAACAAACAAAAACAAAACAAATTTGTCGACTGACAAGGAAGAGATTGATGTGGATGTCGGTGAGCTGCACTGTGGCGAGAGGGTCCAGGGCAGGAAACCAAAGTGACAAAGTCCTTTCAGGACAGCCGTGCACGCTGTGCCTCTGGCCAGGGGAGCCAAGTCTCCCTATCAATGAATCACAAGAAGGATTTTCAAACTAAAATTCTTTGAAAGAGAAAGAAAGGCTGAAAACTACTTTGTGCTGATTGTAACTAACTGCATAGTTTGGAAGGTGAGATGGAATAATGGGATGTACGCTACCTGCCACTGGAATAATCCTGTCTGCACAAATTAAGTAGCACAGACTGTTGACAGATGTCAGGCAGGGTGTTCCAGACAGTGTGTTCTTGGCAGGATAAATCACACCTGTATTTGTCTCTCTGCAGAGATTTCAATTAAATGACGAGCACACGAGACACTGACTTGTGGCCTGCACAAGACATGTGGCATTAGCCACTGTTGCTATTGTAAATGGTGTGTGATAAATATGAAATGCAGTGCTAACATCACCCCAGTGAGCGGATTGACTGAAGAGCACAGATATATACTGTCTCACAAAGAGTGAATAGATGGTACACTGAATGCCGTATATTGCAGTAAAATATTTCTTTGTAAAATCTGCATTGATGATGATGAGGATGAGGATGATGTCACAAGGATGAACTACCAATGAATCAGAAGTGACAGAATATTGTGTCTGACCTGTTTCTTGTCACAAAGGCTCGAGGATGCAGTCAGAAAGTTCTCTCTCCTCAGACGTCCCAAAACGGTTCGAAGGAGGAAGACATTGGGGCCTTCCTCGTCGATGAAAACCATCTTCACACTTACGACGACCTCACCAAAGTCAACCCAGTCACCCCAGCAACGGGTAAAGCGGAGGACTGCCTTACACACAACCTAAACACAGTGCACTGTGGGTCTTGCTGCTAATAGTGTCTGCTGTTTGTGCCACTCTTTATAGTAGCTCAACAAAGATTTCTTTGGGTAATTCTAAACACTACACTACATGTCCATCTCTTTCAAAGGAATGTATGTTAAAATGTGTGGCTTACTGTGAGTTGGTGGCAAGCCATAGTGACACAGTGACTCATGACCCCATTCACTGCGCTTTTGTAATTAGCACAGCCTACATACCATCCTGACATTTTGTATTTTACAACTAATATAGCCTCTTTTTTTTTTTTTTTTTACATTGGTTCAATAATATTTTACTACATCAATATATCATCTAAAATACTAATCCAAATGGCAAAAATACATAGTGCTCCCCATCAAAATAAATCTGTCTTTGTATACAATTATAAAAGTATTAAGCAAAAAAAGTATACAACAGTAAAAAGAATTCACAATGTCAACTAGACACTTGACTTCACACTTCCCTCCAGAAGGGAAGCGATGCTTAAATTCCTTCTGAATTAGAGTAGGGCAGATAAGCAGCATTTTCATGTTTTGCAGCCCTAAACGAGATAATTACTGCATTTTCTTTTGTAGTGCTGAAATGTCTGCAGGCCAGATACAGCATGAAGATGTTTTACACTCATGCTGGATGCACCTTGGTGGCTCTCAACCCGTTCCAGCCAATCCCAGACCTGTACACGCTGGACGTGATGAAAGAGTACCACTGTGCTGCCCAGCCTCAGGTATGGTTCATTTTATGCTGTTTTTAAAAATAGCTTACATATGCATTTTTTTTTTATTTTAATACAGCAGCATGTGGATAGTAAAAGAACTGCGTTTACACCTCTGGTTGCAGGAGTTCAAACCACATATCTTTATTGTGGCGGAGGAAGCCTACAGGAATGTTCAGGGCCACCTTGAGCCAGTTGACCAGTCGTTGGTGGTTAGCGGTGAGAGCGGTGCAGGAAAGGTAAACCAACACAGCCTGTTTAGAAACTGGGATGTAACCGATCAGATCAACAGAGATTCAAACTCTGTTTTTTTTTTAACTTCATAAAAAAAAATTCTAAACTTAAATCTAACAGGATAATACAATGCCTTAATACTCGTGATGCCTATTTGCCCACAAGCTAGAGAGTTTGCTGACAACAGCATTGCAAGTGCTTCCTGTATGTTATTTATTTGCTGGCACTTTGTTGTCAAACCAGTTCATTTGCTTTGCTAAGTGACGAAAAGCCCGGCTCTGGCCAGAGGAAGTGAAGCAAGGTTTGTTTTGAATAAACAGAATCTGAAATGATGAGAATCTTTCTCTTTTCTAATTAGTTTTTCCCTTGTAATTCATTTTTGCAGCAAATAGCAACGAGTTTGTAATCAGTGAGAGCATATAACGCCTAATCTAAACAAATGTGTTTTTCTCTAACATTGTAGTCTTATAGAAAAAATAAGACAAACTTGACTTGTCGTAAATACCTTGTGAATCTAAAAGTGTATTTATACCTATTTTACATGATGTAAAAATAACAGTTGCCTAGGATTCGCTGATGGGATCAAGCGTGACCGCCGTGTTTTGTCTCTGAGCAGACGTGGACGTCTCGATGTCTGATGAAGTACTACGCCACCGTGGCCGCCTCCGCCTCCATGGAGCGCAGTCAGGACACAGTGGACAGGATCGAGAGGAGGGTGCTGGACTCCAACCCCATCATGGAAGCTTTCGGCAAGTGAACTGACTGCTGGTGTCTGTTGAGTGTTGAAAATCAGCTCCAAAGGAAATTCACTCTTATCTCGGTTTGTCCCTCTATTTAGGCAATGCCTGCACACTGCGGAACAACAACAGCAGCCGCTTTGGAAAATACATCCAGCTCCAGCTAGACAGGTACAACTGTTGCACTCAACTTCCACATTTCAATATGAGGTCAAAGATGATGAGCTGAAAACGTTGAATGATATTATCCAGTTATGTGTGTCTTGGTATTCCTGTATATTAAGCCAAAAGTGGTGGTAGTTTGGCAATGGTGATATATTTCCTATATTTTCCACTATGCATTGTCACATTATGTATAGTCCCTAAGTAATTAAGAACCTCCGCACCTGAATAACATCAAACAAAACATCAAGTCTACGGCATGATGGGAAATGGGAGAAATATATCAATTTATATATTGGTATTGGATCCATGTCGGTCGGCCTCTAACTAATAAATCTGTCAAACATTTTTACCCTTAAATAAAGGTGTCAGCTGTTAGTGGGAGCATCAGTACAGACGTATTTGCTAGAAAAGACTCGGGTTGCCTGCCAGCCAGCGAGCGAGAGAAACTTCCACATCTTTTACCAGGTTGGTAAACTTTGGTCCATTGGTTGTTTTAAAATGAATGAATGAATAATAATAATAATTTAAGTGTAGACACTGACTGTATACTGTGTTTTAGATGATGAAAGGTGCCACTGTGGAGCAGAGGAAAGAATGGAAGATGCCGTGGGGTCAGCGATTCACCTGGCTGCCAAATCCTGAGAAAACAATCGAGGGTCGGTGCAGACTTTTGACTTGTAATTGGAAAATCTTTCAGTACACAGCTGTGTGATTCCAATTTGTAACCGGTCTGCATTTTATGTTTTCCAGAGGACTGTTTTGACAAGACTCTAGATGCAATGGTTCACCTGGGCATTAACACAGAAAACCAAAGACAGATTTTCAAGGTGAAGTACACAAGCAAAACCTTCTCTGGACACATGTGATCACAGATCATTTAAGATTTTTTTGTGCTCACAAACTCTAAAAAGGCAGCATTAATCAACTTTCAGCTACATTTTTCTGTATTCTTTTTGAAAATGCATTCTTGCAATTTAATGTTGTTTTTTTTAACATTACAGATTTTAGCTGGAATCCTGCAGCTGGGAAATGTGAATTTCTCCTCTTCTACAGATGACACTCAACCTTGTAATCTCGATAAAGAATCTGGAGGTATTATATTTGCACCACCTCAGTCAAACAGATCAATTTACTCAGTACATGTTGCCTTGAATGTTTTGACGCGTTATTTGAAACGGCATCAGAAAAGGTTTCTTTGAAATCAAAATATAACTTCCATGACATCACCCTTCAACATGAACACCTGTCTGATCCTGCTTTTGTCTTAGACTTCCTGCTGAGGGCTGCTGAGCTGCTGTGCGTCCCTGCTGAGGAGCTTCAGACGTGTTTATGTGTTCGGACGTTGAAGGCGGGCAAGCAGAGTGTACTCAAGCCCTGTTCCCTGGCAGAGTGCAGCACCAGGAGAGACTGTCTAGCCAAGGTCATCTACGCCCAGTAAGAATGCCAGTCTGCTCATCTTCACTCAAATGTCAAGCCATCATTTCTTTGTTACCAGTAAACAGCAAGACAGTCTGTGTGTAATTACTTTTATACACCCTGTGTATCTCATCTTGCCGAGTAACTGTTGACCTTTTTCTGACAGGTTATTTGAATGGCTGGTGACCTTCATCAACAACAGCATATGTGCCGACAAATCCACGTGGACCAACTTCATAGGTGAGCGCTTCAGTGGCCCTGAATTTTCACAACTGTCGCCTCACAATCTGCTCCCATGTGCTCACGGTTGTCGCCTCGTCCCCTCTTCCAGGAGTTCTAGACGTGTACGGCTTTGAGTGCTTCCACACTAATAATCTGGAGCAGCTGTGCATCAACTACGCCAACGAAAAACTGCAGCAGCACTTTGTGGCTCATTATCTGCGCGCGCAGCAGGTTAGAGACAATCTGTGTTGTTATCTTTTAGTCTTATGCTTCATAATTCAGCCTTGCCATCCTTCCCAGGCATTTCCTTTTGGTCTTTAAAATCCCTGTTGATAAAATTATTGGGGTGCCTGAGTTCACAAGGAAGGCTGGTGCTGTGCTACAATATGCATGATGCATGTTTCTCTTTGCTTCTTCCAGGAGGAGTATGTGTCTGAGGGCCTTAAATGGTCCTTTATCAAATACCAAGATAATCAAAGCTGCCTGGATCTTATTGAGGGAAGTCCTCTCAGTGTGTTTTCCCTGCTCAATGAGGTACGCTGCTGCTAGTTTTCAGAATGAAAACAGAGACTGAATACATGTCTGCAAAGTGTTTAGAGTAAATTATGCTTGTTGTTATACTTGTTGCGCATTTCTTTGTAGGAAAGTCGTCTCAATCGGACCTCTGAACCAAAGGCATTTAGGGTTCGTCTGGAGAAGGAGCTGAGCCAGAACCCCAACATAAGCTGGGACAAGTTCAGTAAGGAGCCGCACTTCACCGTGGCCCACTATGCTGGCAAGGTCAACTACCAGATAGAGGGATGGTGGAGAAGAACAAGGTTGTGCAGGGAGAACGGCGCAAGCATTGCTGACCACAGACACATCGTTCACGTGTTGAATATTCATCTAAGGGTGTCTGACCTGCAGGACCCAGTGCCCCTGGAGCTCACCAGCCTGCTGCAGAACTCCGACAACCCACTGCTGCACCAGATCTTCCCTGACAGTGGAGCAGAGAACTCAACCACCAAAGGCCTCAGTAAAGTCACTGTGGTGTCAAAGTTCAAGGTACTGGCAGGGGTGGGGCTGAAAATGGGAAAAAATTGAAATGTAAATTCAAACTTATTCAAAATATGCCTTTTTTCACACTTGAAATCTTAAGTGTGTTCCTGCCGAGTGGTAACGTCTGTGATGTCACTGTCTTACTCCAGAACTCTCTGGAGAGCCTGATGAAGATCCTCCACACCACGACGCCCCACTACACTCGATGCATCAAGCCCAACCCAAACTGCAAGCCTCTGACCTTCATAAAAGACGAGGTATTTGACACAACAAGGTCAACTGGAAGAAGTGATGCGTTCACAGAGAACAACTTCTGATGGATTTTTTTTTTCAGGTCATCATGCAACTGGAGGCCTGTGGAATCGTGGAGACTATTCATATCAGTGCTGCTGGCTTTCCAATAAGGTCGACCTTGTTTTGGGATTGTCACTTTTTACTATCACTTTTATATTTATTTTTTGTAATCTATTTATCTATTCAACATTTAGTTAAACTGTATTTTCTGTTCTGCAGGATTGCTTTCAAAGCCTTTTTGCAACGATACGGACTAATTGCAAAACATTCTAATTTTGAGTCTGGAACCATTCATCCTGGTAAGCATTGTATAATATGGGCTCTAGTCAGTCACTTTAATTTGGCCAAAGGTCCTGTTTTTGATCTGATGGTTTCTTCCTTCCTGTCATTAGCTTACTTTATAAACTCTACCCTCAATTCTATAGTCTTCCTGGGACTTTTCCACTTGGTGTATAAATACAAGACTTAACAAAAAACAAAAAAAAACCTGCAGCTTCTCGTAAAGCTTACAGGTAAAAGCATGAACCATGCCCTGCGAGCTCTGCATGCCATTATGCTTTCACTTCTAAATTTGTTTTTATATTGTGTGTTTGCCAAAAATCCATCTTAACTCATTGGCATGCTTATGTTCAGTTATACTAGCAGCTCTCACTTATGCCTTATACCATAGTGAAATGTGGTCACTGCAACCAATATCTACTATCTACTACATTTTCACTTGCCACCTATAATATTAGGGCTCTGCGCACTACTCCTGAATGCTTCCTGATCCCCTAATATTTTAAAGACACTAATCAAGACATGATGTCTGTGCCATTTTTCTTTCCTTTCTGTTGCACTACTCCACAAGTTTCAAAGGTTTCTGCTTCACTGCCTGCCATCCTGTCCAAACCTCCTTCACTGCCTCGTGATTAAAGTGTTGCTGGGGTGCTTTTTCTCCTCTAATTCATGCACCCAGTCCTTCAATCTCTTCTTGTTTGTCTCAGACGAGGAGGCTGACAGTGGAGGGGATCCTGGCCAAGCAGTGGAGAAGCTGCTCAGCGTCATATTAAGAAACAAGGCCCTGAATCCCTCCGACTGCGACAGTGACAAACGCAGCTCGTGGGTACATTGTGGAAAGACTAAAGTGTTTCTCACCCAGTTAATGGTCAGTATTGACATGCAGATATTCTCACATTGTAAATTTAAAGTAATAAATATGTAGGAAATACATGAATAAATGTACCCACTGAAGTGGGAATTAACCAGTTCAGTCCAGTTCAGCGGCTCTTGTCTGGCTGAGGTCAGATCAGAGCTCAGGTTACATTACTGTACCTGGCTGACGGCGTCTGTTTTTGTTTACAGCTGGATTTGCTGGAGGGTCAGAGGAAGAAGATCCTGTCCAAATGTGCCTTCGTCATCCAGTGCTGCTGGCGGCGGCACCTGCGCCGCAGACGCCGCCAGCGTCAGCGGTCTGCTACTCTCATCCAAGCAGGTAAAACTCCCAGTGGCCAGCCAGGCGCCGCTGTGACGCAATAGACCCGTGGCTTCACTGTCTGACCTCACTGTCTGATCACCTGGAGCCAGCTGGTTGGGTCTGAGCAGCGTTGGCAGGTTTCCAAACATGGAAGCTCATGTGATTTACTCTTAATGACATGTTCTTTTGATGCTTCCCTTTGAATGGGTGATTACGACTGTTCAAACAAGCAGAACGGGGCCGCTGGTTTCTGGGTTAAAAAGTTGTTTGTTTGTTTTTTTCCTATTCCTGCAGCCGTGCGGTCATGGCTCATCAGGAGGAAGGTCCGGAGGTGGGACGAAGCAGCTGCTGTCATCCAGAACACTTGGAGGAAGTGGAGGGTAAGATTTTTTTAAAAATTAAATAAAGCAGTTAAAATTGAAAAAATAACAAAACAAAACATATACACACAAGTTGCATTTCATATTAACTTGATTTCCATTATTGTGTTCCTGAAAACGTCTGAGAGGCCCTAAGAAATTCAATTTTGACTTTGACTGCAGTGCCATATAAACACAAAATAATTTTCCTAGTACATTTGTAAAATTAGTGTTTCTGAACAACCTGTCTGTGTGATGGCAGTCAGCTTTTTTTCACAGTGAGTTTCCTAAACAATCACACTTTCAAAAGCACCTTTGCTCCCAAAATAAAGTGCAGTTTGAGGTGATGTTCAGCTTTTACTCTTGACAAATCAAAAACCTTACAATAGGTAAGAAACGTTTAAAGATTTAAGAGACTTTGAACACTGGCTTAGCTGTTGGTGCCTGATGTAGAAACTGCTGACCTACTTGGATTTTCACACACAACTATACCAGATTGGGATCATAGCCGTGCTGCTGAGAAATCTGCTACCACATTGTGACATTACCTTGGTAAATATGGACTAGAGCTTCTGAGGAATGTTGCAAACACTTTGTTAAATGTATGGCACTAGGAATTAAGAAAGTTCAGGTACTTGTACTCTGAAGGTTTCTATTATTAGCATATCAAGGTTTCTTGCAAGTGCAATTTTTTTTAAATGCAGCCTTTAAACTTGCAAAAAATGCTTAAATGAATTGTAGATTTTACAAGATAACTTTTCATTTTTTTGTCAGGTTCTTCTGAAGTCCCTGGCTGAGGCAGAGCTGGATGATGGAAAGAACCTCACGGAAGAAGATATGCCCCCACTGAACCCGGTGATCAGAGAGCGAGGCTCGGTGCAGCTCTCAAATATCCAGGAGCCAGTCACAGTGCGAGGTTGGCCCATGGGCCTGGCCCTGGCATCGGCCCCGTCCATCACTGTGTCCCTGACGGCCACGGGCTTGCAGAAAATGATGTCCGTGATGGCTACACTCAACCTGCCCTCCAGGAGGGGGCAGTATAAAGTGGAGACCAATCAGTGCACAGAAGAGCTTGCCTCTATACGGGCTCAGCCCAGGGTAAGGGAACATTTTGCACACATTGTTTTAATGTATTATTTGCTGTGAATTATTTGCCAATTAGGGATTTTTCTTTTTCTTTGGCACTTAGGGATCAGTGAAGCTGCACTGCCAGCGATCGCCGCTGCTCTACGCCGACCAACAGCCGGGCATGAAAAGCGGCGTGACAGGGTTCAATGAGATCCTACTTGAGAAAACTTTGTAAGTTCTCTGCGTGCAGAAAAGCAAAGTGTAATATTATTTTTACGGTGACAGTTCAGGGAGAACAGCTGCACATTCACAATCCTTGAGAAAGGAAAACAAACCAGGCTTGTCTGTGTTGTTGAATGTGTTTTTTAAAGTGACGATTTGAATGAACTGTTTTTAAATGCCAAAGTTGATTGCATTATGTTATATAAATGTAGCAAAACCTGGAAAGTCAATGTGCTGTGTCACCATATATTGGAAATCAGGTGACATGACGTAAAAGGAATAAATAGATCACCAAATTTCACTATTTCATATTATTGAAAAGTGGAGAAAATGAACTCCACACACAAGAAATGGTACCTAAGGTGTTGTGGTAACTACAATTTGTGGTTATAATGATGTCCTCTTGGTATGACACCACATGCAGACATTACAATCTTGAATTAAACAGAACAGATCAACCGTACCAGATGGTTGCAGTTTCAATTTTGGCCATTTGGAACATTTGACTTCTGATCAAAAGAAAAGTGTCCTTTTAAAATCAATCATCTTATTTGTCTGTGTGATTATGGAGTTGATTTATGTGTTGGAGTTTTGAGTGCATTTGAGCACGGCATTAACCAGAGTCTGTTCCTGTCAATTTATGCAAATGGGAAAAATATTTGAGCAGATTTTGCACATGTGAAGCATATATTGCACATTTAAACTTCATACTACTTCACAAGAAAATACATAACTGGGAACTAAGTACTTTTTTTCATTTTTGTATTTTTAATATCCTACATAGACTGTAGTCTGTTCAGGTCAACACATAAACAACAAACCAAAAATCTTTTTACATGAGTATTATTAATATTTAGTTGAGCTTTTGAAAAAATGGTTCTAAATGCTCTATCTTCTGTGTACAACATGATGCAACGCTAAACCTCTTGAGGTGGCCTCGAGCATCTGACAGTTTCCTTTTGTTTTGACCTTTTCCCGCTTTGTTTTCACCGAAATGTGCACCTAGATCATTATGACACTTATGACAAGGGATCAGTGTACGACTTGAATTATATTCAAATTGCTTCTTTGTGAAAGTAAATGTCCAAGGTACAACCAAATGACTGTGTTTTTTCCTTTTACCATTTCTTATCAACAATGTCAGAACCAACTCAAAAGTAATTAAATACGGCAGTTGAAGTTTGAAAGTATGTCTGCATTTATTTCAACATTATAGACATGTTCGTGGGCGACATAGTACTGAAGCGTTAACTTAGCATCCTTCACTCCAAGTTAGTTGGAATAGCTCCAGCACCTCTGCAACTCTGATTGCAGGATCAACAGTAATAGGTAAGAAGTGAATACATATTTTGCATCCTAATAAGAAATCAAACAACTAACTGTTAAAAAACATAATGACCTTAAGTCAAGTCCAAAAATAAAATCTCAAAATGATGAGACTCATTTAACAATCATCATCAGATTCATATGTGGTCAATGCTTCATTTTCTACAATTTTCAAACACCGATCCGAAAATTCCACAAAGAGAGGCTCCTGCATAGCAGATTTCATTGCATCGTATTTGTTGTCTGCACTGTCGATGGTGCGCAATAGCTGTCT
This sequence comes from Thamnaconus septentrionalis, assembly GCA_009823395.1. Taxonomy (NCBI): domain Eukaryota; kingdom Metazoa; phylum Chordata; class Actinopteri; order Tetraodontiformes; family Monacanthidae; genus Thamnaconus; species Thamnaconus septentrionalis. The sequence goes on from CM020504.1 coordinate 8,341,222, forward strand.
CAGGTGGGGGTTGCAAAGCACATCTCTCAGCTCTTTGGACTGACCTGAAAGATAAATTGGACTTAAATCAGAACTCATGTTTGTATGTTCATGAGTAAATACACTTGATTTGATAGAGTCAAGGGAATGTTGGATCACTACCTAAAAACTGGAGTTTTTCTACGGACACCTTGTCAGTGATGTCATCTTCATCCAAAAGATCCTCACAACACCAGTCTTCTACAGAGCCATTAAAGAAGAATTTAGAGTTTGTACAACAAGATTTTTGAATTGTGTGTGTGTGTGTGTGTGTGTGTGTGTGTGTGTGTGTGTGTGTGTATATATATATATATATATATAATTTTTTTTTTAAACAGAAACACCAAGACAGTGTATGAAATGCCATACCTGGGCTGAAAGCTGCCGTAGTTTCTACTTCAGTGGGTTCAGTGGGCGCTTGCTGCTCGCGAGGAACACAAGCATCTGGAGTGAGACAAAGGAAATGAGATGGTTAATTAGAGGAATATTTTAATCCTGTCAATTTGCTGGTTGTTAGCAACTACATAAAAATAACAGATGTATTTACCTTTATGTCTTTTGTAACAAACAAGTGAACAACTGTAAAGAAAGACAAACCAACGTGATTAGCTCAGGAAATACAAGACATCCAGCAGTCACCTATTAATAACTTTTATTCGTCAACGTAGCGAATATATCCTGATGGTAGTCCGCGAAACATTAAGACTAAACACATCGCAATTCTTCATGTGACGTCATGCGCAACAATTTTGACCCACGCGGCTCTCCGTACCATGTGGTTACATAGTAGTTTGTTCAATAACAACGTGGAAATATCGAATATATGTACATACTTTTGTTTGGGGGAAATTACGTTTTTTTAAAAATAAAATAAAATAAAATAAATAACTAAATAAATAAAAGTAATTCCGAAACGTGGCCGTCAACAAATCCGTCGCCATAGATAAACTAGGATCCATGCTGAATTCTAAGTTGTTAAATTAATGATTTTTTGTGACGTATGATAACATTAACGTCAGTAAATTGTAACTGAGCTGTTTTAAGACATAACGATATAGAACCGGAAATAAATAAACACAGCACAGAAATAAGAGAACATAATAGAGCCCACAGAAGTGTGGGGCTATGTTTTCGCAGTTTGTTAAATACAGATGGAATGTGAGCCTGATAGCATTCACACAAGGTTAACAAAACGACTTACTATCGTACTTTACACGCCGGACATCTATATTTCGGTGTTTGTTCGCGGCAAACGCAGCACAACTGCATTTTGTGATTATTGCTAACGAGCGACGACTGTTTCTATTTCTGATACTTCTACTTCCGCTACTTCTTCTTCTATCACTGCTACTTCTTCTTAATGCGGCAAAGTCGTTTTGCTGCCATCCAATGGTCGCAAGTGAAACTTAAAGACATCTAATTGTTGGATTCACAGGAGCATTTTAGCCTTTTGGTAAATCTTGTCATAGCACAATGCACAAATGCGCTTGCCATTAACACTAATTTATCATATCATATTTTAAACGATGAAACTCGCCTTTTGTTGTGTGTTGCGCCATACATTTATGTTCCAACCATTATTATTCAACTCCCTCAGTGAATTATTTGTGACGTTTCCCCATCTTGTTGAGGATCTGATTGGTGTTGGAACAGTCAGTGTAAACATGCACGGTTCTGCGCAATTCTGAAAACTGAAGACTGAAAACTGAAGTCATCAATTATTTTCAACCTTGTCCCTTTAATAAATATTACATTTCATGGTGGAACACATGGTTGAGATGGAATTTACAAGACTCCCCCTGCCAACCTCTACTCTCCAAACAGGCCCATAAAATATAGACCTGCTACTACAGAGTTACATGCTGAGGTTCAAATAACCGCATTCTTTTTTCGAACCACAAACAGGATCCAACAATTCATCCCTCTAAATATGGGTTAATCAGGATCTAATAAATATTTGTTTGTGTATGTTTATGTGCACAAAACATTTGAAGAGACATGGGATAAAAGTAATAATTTACTGACACAATCTCCAAATTTAAAAGTGCATGTAGGTCAAAGGGCTGTGGGATGGAAGATGTAAAATCTGAATAAATTTCATCATTTTTTTTAATAACTAGCTTGTATTTGCTTTTATATGGGTTCTTTAATAAACAACCAAAAGCACAGACTTGACACTGAATGTAGTCTACATGTTTTTCAGCTGATGGCATTTAGTCACCATATTTCACCTGTGAAATAAAATGAAACGCGCAGTTCTCTTTCATCACTGTTTTAATGGAATTAAAATACAGTAAAACACTTTGCATCCATAAGATATGACTATATGTTTATAGAACACACATCATTGACCTATAAAGCTCAACACAAACTATTTTCGCACAGCTGTAACTTGAGAGCAAGAGGTCTCATTACTGGGCAGAATAAGGAATGAAGAGCAATCTTCGTGACTTGACAGCAGGACATATTCCTGGAGTCACGGCGCTCAATTCACTGGGTCAGAAGAGGCAAGGAGCGCTTGGCCGCAGTCAACATCATATATCCAACTGGTCCGGATCTGTGTAAAAATCACATGTTCATCAAAAATCAAAGACAGGAACTGAGGAGAACATGAATTCAGCATGTATCAATCAATCCCTGCATATTACAAAATTAGAGAATCATATACTGAGGAATATTAGAAAAATATATTAAACATGCCCATAATTTATGTCCGTAGCTGACAACATTTCACTCAGGAGGCATGCAATGGGAAACATCTGGATAAATAAACAAGAAACTGCACATCACTGAAATTTGCTTCACAGATTATAAATGTATTTTTTAATCATTATTATTTTGGTCTGGATTTAGTTTAAAGGCACAAATACGTTACAACGATTTTTTTTTGTTTTTTTTTTGTTTTAATTAAACAAGAACATCAGACAGTTGCACCCTTTCACTGACGGGAGTAAACGGCTTGACGAGGTACTACAGAATCTCTTGGTTGTGCAAATAGGAAGTGGGAGGCGGTGTTTTTCCTGAGATGTTTTTCCCACAAAGGCCGACTGCGGGGGAAAATAAAAGGTCTTTCCATTGCGTGTCAACACACACATGCAACTCCACACAACCCGCTGTTTACCTGTACGCAATCGAGGGGAGGAGATCAAGACGACGAGCTCTTGGTTCTCCTGCGTTTCATCTCGCTGTTGTGAAATTTCTCTGCGATCTTCCTCTCGTGGCCTGCGGGGGAATGGCGGTTGGTGTTGAGCTCGATCTCTCTCTTGGTCTTCCCCTTGCCTCCTGCGTGGCACGGATACTCGAGCAGGTTGTAGTAGTCGTACTGGTCGTAGTATGCTTCCTCAAAAGAAGCCAATCTTTCCAAATCTGTTGCCATTCCGACGGAGAAAAGCTGCACTTGCGCTGTCAACGACGGGTCGAGTCTCGGAGCGAGTCAACAGATGATGTCAGCCTTTGTTTATATACACGCGATCACGTGACCGCCGCTCGGTCACCTGTTCCTTTGAAATGGAAATCCTCGGAAATTTCTAAATGCACTTTTGCAAGAGCTATTTCACTTTGAATGACTTAAATTGTTGTTTTTTTTCCTCTGTGATCCCCTTTTCAGTTTTTAAGGTGTAATGCGTCTTCCGTCCGTTTTAGCGCACAGCTCTCAACCCGTTGCTTTTCAGCAATTAGAATTGAGACTCAAAACGTCCCTTATTTATTTCTTGCGGAGTTTAAACGCAATTCGAATTTGGAATTCAATTATTTCATTACTTTAATGTGCTTAAAAGACAGAAATTGAACTATCGCTTCGCGATGCGAGCTGACGTTAAAAACGAGAGGGGGGCAAACAGTTTCCGGCGTGCAGTTCGATGCATGTTTCCGTGCGCTGATTTACTCACTTAAATTCAACGCTCATAAAAGTGGAAGAACAAGAATCTGCATGAAACGGCCGCGGCCACACTCGGCGTCTCGAACTTATTTCGCCCTGGCTTCCACTAGCAGCCAGCAGCGTCCCGCCCCTGACGGTGTGGCGCGGTGTGACGCGCTCCACCACGTCGCATGTGTGTCTCGCAAGCGGACTCGCTGCGTCTGTATGCGTGTCTCCAGCTAGGCCAGAGAGTGATGGCGGCGCCCGTCCTGAGAGTGTCCACCCCACGGTGGGAAAGAATAGCTAGGTTTCTCGTCTGTCTCCTCGGCATACTGCTCTCCCTATATGCCTTCCACGTCGAGAGGGAAAAGGCCCGGGATCCGAGTTACACGGCGATGTGCGACGTCAGCAGCTCCATCAGCTGTTCCAAAGTGTTCAGCTCAAGGTAATTTGAATTCAGCAAAGAGCGCCCAACGGAGCCGCTTGCTCGCTATTGTGACAGTCTGGGGAAAAGGGCTCTGCGCGCTTCAAACTGTCAGTTGTTGCGCTCCGTTGGCCATTTGAGGGCTGTCTCGTGCAATAGATGCCAAAAAAAACCACACAGATTGTGGCTGATGCTGTGTTGCGACCATGCCGTTGAAGAAACAAGTCGTCAGACACACGGAACTTTTATCTTAGGGGAAATGATGTGTATTAGCCATGTAGCATAGTAGCAGGAAGCTAACTGTTAGCAAACACATCCCGGTTCTTGACGCTGTATAGGTAACAGCTAGTTAGCTACCGGCTGCAATATTTTAGCAGTTAAACTATGATTTTATAAATAAATCAAAACTAATATCACTCGACTGTCCGCAGGCTTTGAATGTTTTCTTTATCGGTGCAAAATACAACACATGAAATCAGGCGTTAGCACCAAAGTTAAGGTTAGCTTGCCTAATGAACACCCCCTGATGAATGTATGCTGTTTCTCAATAGACCTTACCAATTTTCCAATTAAAACTGACATCCTGCATGATGGCTTGCTAATCGATGAACGCCCTGAATCTTTTCTTTTTGTTAATTTTGACGCGTGAGTCTCCGTTTGCTGTCACGATGCTGTCTTTAGCCGACGTGCTAATGTCAGCGAGGCACCTACCATTCAGTCCAAAATGTTAAACCCTACACCGTCGCTGCCTGAAAGGACAGTGCTCAGAACCGCTGCAGAGGTCAGTGGAGAGGACTGCAACAGAGCCGTCTCCATTCAACATGTCAGTGCTGCACACAGACACACGTTGCCCGGACAAACTGCCCAGCAGATCCACTGCTACCGCCGGAGTTGCATGGCAGCTGTACGCAGCAACGATCTACAGGAATAAACTGATTTCGGTAGATCATTTGGGGAATTTGCCAAACCCGCTCTATTGAGCACAAAATTATTGATAAAACAACCCCCAGCTGGTACTTGTTAATTACGGATGTTCCCTTAAGGACATGGACATAGAATTGTAGTCGCCTGGAATGCAACCTGTCTGGGAGGCCACACATATTTGTTAGATGAGTGAGTGAACTGACAGGGACAGCCTTGTCACCTAAATTAAATCAGGACCTGACAGAATGCTACCACAGATGTGCACCTCCATGGAAAAAGACATGTCGATTCTCGTCATAGCATTGACCTGTTTTTACAATTTTGCCACATCTTATCATTTAATGTTGAGACTGAAACTGGGATGGCATCCTAAAGCATTTGCCTGGACATTGAAGTTGTGGCAAAATAACAAAAGCATCAGCATGTGCAGTGTGTAAAAGATCAAATAAACTTGTACAAAGTGCAGAGCTTAATTAGGTTGCTGAACATATTGCCAAACAAGGAGATCTGCGTAACACAGAGAGTTTTTGGATAATTTCTTCATCACTGCCGAGAGACACAACTGGGCATGTTGCTAATGAAGTTCAGTTATTCCTCCATCTTGTGTACCCGCAGTACCTAGAGAGAACCCTCACAGACACAAGGAGAACATGCAAACTCCACACAGAGCGGGCCCACTCCTTCGTCATTATGTCAGTTTGCAAAGGCAAAATAAAAGGCTCATTGGGTGTAATGCAAAACCTTTGTGCACGCTCAATCTGCTCACAGGAGCAGGTTATCTCATGACGGATATGTGGGTGCAAAAAGTCATGTTTACTCAACGTGTTGAATTGCTTGAACATTCCCACCGGGTCAAAGTTGTATGCTGCAAAAAAGATATTCACTTGAAGATGTTTTTTCTTTTCATATCACACATAAAAAAAAACGTATACACTTATTTAAAGAGATGGACAGCATTTAAGATGAAACAGCCTGTTGTTGCGCTGGAGAATGTATGCTACCTGCAGATGTTGGGCGTTGTGTTCAGAAAAGATTATATGTTGTTGAGAGAATGTTATTCCAAACACGCAAACTCAGTAACCGGCGGTTACTTCACATGTTTTTTTCTTTTTCCATGCCATTCTTCTCCCCTCTCAGGACATTCAAATACATTTTGTCAGAAATATAGTGTATTGGAATGAAATGATCAATCTGTCAATAGTTTAGGCTATTTTAAGATGTGACAGATTTAAGACTTGTTGGGGCTGTAAGTGGAGAAAGGAGCGGTATTATAGGCTTTGGCAGACATTGTGCTGCTATGTTATTGTGCTTTAAAGAAACACTGAAGTGTATTAAGTCTGATTGCAGCATACTGCTTTCACTGAGGTGAGGAGGAGCTTTTTTCTCCTTCCTTCTTTGCTGATGTTTTGTATTGTTTGGTTTTGTTTAGATGGGGCCAAGGATTCGGACTCCTGGGTTCAATTTTTGGAAACGACAGTGCACTGAACCAACCCAACAGTGTCTACGGGATTGCCTTCTATGCCTTTCAGCTTTTACTAGGTAAGATGTCAATTCGTTGCTGACATATTGCTTCTTCAGGTGACAAGACTGTTGAGCAATTGTCCTGTGATTCAGTGCTGATTCAACACTTTTTCTCCTGTTGCTGCTATTTTTACCCAATCCTTAAAGGGGCCACTTTAGATATATTGAAGGCCTAGTGTGTAAGATTTAGTAGCATTGAATGGTGATGAAGCATATTGCAAACAAAGTCAAAGTTTATCCCAAATTTTTTTGATGTCCTGCTTTCCACATGTCAAGTTTTTCTCATACCAGCTGTGTTGTCAGGATGAAATCACAAAATCAAGATCAGCTCTACATGGTTTACTACTGTCATTACACATAGCAGCTGCCGTCTTAAAACTGGATGGCACTTAAATGAAGACAGGAATGAATCAGTTGTAGTGACTTTATTGAAACATTGTATTCCACGACACCCTCGAATGTCCCTCACTGGGCCTTTCACTGTCGGGAGCTCACCCTGCTGAACAGCGACCACAGTGTTTGTTTTCGAAACCTAATTCCAATTTGAAAACTTGAATTGCTTACATGATCCGTGAGCGTCACAGTCACACTTGTTTCCCTTAGGTTCCACGAGGAGTCAGATTCTCCTCCCCCTGTGTCTCTGTGCTTATGTGTCGCTGAGTCAGTCATGCTGGTTTGACGTGTTTCCCCGCCGAGTGGCCTGGCTCGCACGGCCACCTGGCGTTGGCAGAGAACAAGAGGTCCTTTTAGCCTCAGCAGTTAGCGCTGGTTTGACTGACACAATAGCGGCCCAGTTACACGGCGCTGTGGCAGTGGCTCAAGATGTCCACCCGGTTCCAGCACTTTATGAAGATTTTTTTTTTTTTTTTTTAAGGCTGGTTGATAACTTGTGTGGCAGGGCAGCGCTACTAGGACGTACTACACTTCCTGGAAAATCGACTTGTGTTATGTTATCAATTCCATTTGGATGAGTCAGGGATTGAATTGCCTCCGTATCTATTTAAATCTACAGTCCTAGAAATGCTAAAGAAAATTGGTTAAATTCCAAATAGAACACGTTCTTTACACCAGTCCCACACTGTCAATATTGCCACTAGTGATGAAACTATCCCAACAAGTATTGAAACATACAGAGTGCAACATCATTAAAGGAACTATCGGCAACTATCAGCTTTTCAGACTTCAGGATAAACAAGTTTTCTAGTGTACATACCTTGTGGTTCCATAACAAAGAGCAATAATGTATCACGCCCTCTGTGTGTGTTCTTCTCCTGCTCTGTTAATTGGCTGGGCCGGCCGCACGGCCACGTTAGTGCACGTGAAGCTCCTGATAAAAAATAGTCTAATTATAAAAAAGTTTTAAAATGAAAATCAGGTTGTTAAGGTCACATTACATTTTTTTCCCTTGTCCTGTCCGGCCATAACGACGAGCAGAAATGGCTCTGAATGTCTTTATGATGGCTGGCAGATTTATTCCTCGAAGGTGGAGCCTGTGACCCGAGAGTGTGAATCACACAGGTTGGTTCAGGAACTACCTGTTGAGTGGCTTTATTATATTTTATTATACTGATGTTTTTCTGCCCACGGCTGGACTGAGGGAGGGGAGGGGAGTGAAAGGAAGAATAGAGAGGGGACCTAAGGGAGAAAGAGGGTCACATTTAAAATGAACTCAATCAGTTAAATGCATGAATTTAAATTACCTCCCCGCTGCGCTTATCAAAGTTTCAAATTCCATGAAAGCGGCACAAACTGCTGGGAAACTCTTGACTGCACCTCATGTGACAACTCGATTACGCGAGCGGCCCGTTGAGCGTTTGAGTCCGAGCGCCGTCACGAGGACGGCGGGCAGCAGAAAGAAGCAGCCGAGCGAGCGGGGAGCAGATTCTACAGGTTGCCCTCGTCAAACGGTCGCTCTGTCTAAGCTCCAGTTTGTGTTTCTCGCCTCAGGAATGACTGTGAGTGCAATGGCCGCCCTCATCCTCATGACGACATCCATCCTGTCGGTGGTGGGCTCGCTCTACCTGGGCTACATCCTCTACTTTGTCCTGAAGGACTTCTGCGTCATCTGCGTCACCACGTACGCGCTGAACTTCATTCTCTTTGTCCTCAACTACAAGCGACTGGTTTACTTGAACGAGGCCTGGAAGCAGCAGCTGCAGGCCAAGCAGGACTAAGAGCTGTCGAGGGCGGCAAGAAGAAAACAAAAAAAACCGACATAACAAAACACGTCAAAAACAAAACAACATCCCGAGAGAGAGAAAACAACAATGAAAAAGGAGAAAGAAATGTGACCTCTGAACATTTGACTTGCCACCAGGAGACCTTGCTTCCAAACAATGTTTATTCTGCTGTGTGTTAAAAAAAAAAATGAAGAAGTATAATTTAAATGTTGGGCCTAACATCTCAATGTTGCAAACACGGAAGGATATGACAAGTGAGAGATGACTTTTTGTTTAATTCTTCTTCTTTCTTTTTTTCTTTTGGTTAACATTGAACTCACTGATGCCAGGGGTGGCTGTGTGCATGTGTGTGCACGTATGTATAGGGGGCGGCAGGGGCTGAGTGCATCACTGGAGGAAAGCTGCAGTACAAAAGCAATGGAGCAAAGCTGATATTAGAACAAAAAGGGTCATGCGGAGGAAGAAAGCAGGACAACCACGGGCTTACTTGAAACCATTAGAAAGGTCCTTTTACTGCACAGCTCATCTGCACTCAAAATTGAATCAGGGTCCCGAAACCAGAAAGGACCCCCCTCTCCCCCACACTCATTAGGTCATAACAGCTAGGTTGGGTGGGGGAAGATGGGGGGGGTGCAGAGCTTATTTTTTTGTCATGTTTACACTATTTGGGAAGGTTTTTTTTTTATTTTCTTTCGTTCTTTCTTTCTCTTTTTTTTTTTTTTTTTTTTTTTTTTACAGTGGACCACTAAAAACAAATAATAATAATAGTAATAAAAACCGGGAATATGTGCGATACTGTGCGTCGAAATCAAATTGTCCGATCGATTATTTGTGGGGTTTGATTTGCAACTGTGTAAATAGCTGCTGAGCAATACTCCCGGCTGGAGTGTCATGTGGCGTCCACACAGAAACCAACGAGGAAAAAAACAACACAGTTGGCGGTGGAGGAGTTGCGGGAGTGTGAAGACGCGGTGGGAGGAGCCTGCGCTCCCGACCAGGGCCGTTCACGCTTGTGTGACTCGTCTTGGTTGTGAGTGGTTGTCGTCTCATCATGAAACCACATGTGCACAATTCACTGGGAACGCAGGCGCCCTCGCCGCGTGTCGCATGAGAAGCATTCCTGACCACCGCCCAGGTGGGACCCATTGAGACTTACGTGCCTAAAAGGAGTGTTAAGGTCAAATACTTTATTTTGTTTGTTTGTTAAGTGTATTGGGCTCGGGGTGGGGGTGACGTCACGTCGACGCCAGTTTTGCTCGTTTTTTTTTTTTTTTTTTTTCTTCTGTCACGTGCGCAATTTTATTTTTATGGTCACGAGTTTAGTGAATGGATGACACCGGTCAGGTGTTCCTCCTCCCACCTGAGATGCTCTCCTGTCCTGAGGTAGCGAAAGGCTGCTACACTGTGATTGCGTGCTGGAGGTCCGCAGCGTCCCCGTGCGTTTGTCCTCTCCGTCTGTCGGTGCGCATGGACGCCCCTCAGCTTTAGGTTTCATTGTCCAGCCTCAAATACTCAATGTCAACGGGGGTGGGGGAGGGAGTTTATGTAATGTAAGCAAATGCAAACACAACTGTAAAGTGTCGAATGCTACAGCCGAAGTCTGAGGATGTGTGTGGGAACGCGGAGTGGTGCGCTAAGCCATATTGCAGAGTTGTTGGGGATGTTTGCGCCACAAGGGGAGATGCTCCTGGTTTCTGATGGCTCTCTGAGATTTACGCCGACCGTTTTCCTCGACGTGGTCGACGGTGGCAAAGGGTTCCCCGCCCGCTTGTGTAGGTCACACACCGCGGGGGGTCGGGTGGGTTCGGCAGCCGCCGGGACTCAGATCAGCTCCGAGTCAGAGGCCGGATCGCCCTCCCATTGGCTGCAAGCGTCCTCCAGTCAATCATGCAGAACAGTTGTAGTTTTCCACAGTTCTTTTGCCCCCTCCCCTCACGGGTTCCACGGTTTATTTTTGTAATGGGTTGAAGTTAATCGCAGCGACAGTCCTTTTAGTGACACGCCTGTCTGATAACTTAGTGATCGGTTGTGTTGAAAATGTGACACTTCTGTTGTTTTGTTTTTCTCCACTGAGTATTGAGACATTTTTTTTGTCTGTCCCTGTGCGTTTCTAACCATTGACCTGCATAAAGATGAATGACAACATAGGAAAATCAACCAAAAAATGAGACGTGTTGAAATGAAAAAAGAACGTTTGCCCTTTCGAGTCTTTCTCATGTCGTTCATCTTTGTGAGTCGGTGGCTGCAACATGTTCACTACGACCCGACGCGTGTAGGCTGCTACATCACTGCCTGTGTTCTCTCCCTCTGAATAGTTGTGTAATATTTGAAATGTCCTCCTCCTCCTGGCAGTCTACATCCAACGACTGCAAAATGCACCTTGAATTAATCCGTCACCATGAAGGTTAGAATACAGTTATGCATTTGTCCCATAAGTTTGTTTCGTTCTAAGTTTCATTTTAAGTTTGGAAACCGTAAAAAAAAAATGTGAGCATTGCCCGCCTACGATGTGTCTTTATCGGAGATGTTGACCTATTTTTTTCCCCTCTATTTTCTCTCATTGTCCTTCTCTAGCAATTCAAGGACATTTATTAGACATCGTCTGCAGTCATCTGCAGCAGCGCTTCTCAGAGCCCCTGTACGTCTTAAAATTTGTGGAGTTCTCTCTGCAACTTGAAGTCTTTGGAAAGTGATTTTCATGCACACAAAAAAATGGAATCAGTGGCAAAACCATCTAAATGCTGTCATTTGAAAAATGTTCGGCACTTGAGAGATAGAGGGACATGATGGACACTAAACTGGAGAAACCTGCTTTAACAAAGTTTGGGTCCTGCTCAGATTTTTTTACATGCTTGCCTGGGGTTGTTGTCTGGATGATCTCCTTCATACAGTATTTTCTCTTTGGGCTAACACCACTTTTCTTTATCATCTAAATCAGAGTTGCTCCTGTTAACATCCACTTTATCTGGGAAAGCCTGTGCACTTACATAAGAGACAAAGTGTTCTGTACATTCACTTGCACATGTTTTTTTTCTATGTGGAAAAGTAAAAAAAAAAAAAAAAAAAAAATAGTGGTAGTTTTTGTTACAGCAAGTCCTGCGGACGTCAATCACAGGACTGCCGTGCTCAACAGGTCACCTGTTGCTATGTTCACTATTCCAGTTTAGCCAATGACACTATTTATTAGCACTTACTTTAAACATTTGTGGAGGTTGTTTGGCATTTCAGCAAAGGTTAGTGCTATTTGGCTGGTTAAAAGTGAACCATGGTTTTCTGCAATTTTCCAAGAGAAAAAGAAAAGGTCAACCAATCAACACTGCATTTTCCTCATATTACTATTTATTTCGGCCCTGCCGTATAACTGCCTATTTGTTTCATCATCAATGCCAAGAAAAGTGCCTTCTGTTTGACCACGAGGCCCAGAGCCAAAGACAAGCTAAAGTGAAAGCCTTCTAAAAGAAAAACAATGGCAAGTGTTACAGGCATTTCTGCTCGCATTCCTTAACATGTAAGATTTAAAATGGGAATTCCCTAAAATTAGGTATTCAATTATTGTTGTGAACTGAAATGACTAGGAAAAGACCCTGTGTAATCAATTGCTGTTTGCCCCTTCTCCCCTCTTCCCTGATCTCCACCTTATAATTTTCACCTTTGTTTTTGTCTAGCTAGGACATCTTGCGTTAGAAAGAAAAACACTCTGTTGAAACTAAATGATTGTATTGTTATTTTTTCATTATTTATGCCCTTTAGCTATATAGACTGTTAACATTCTGGGTTATTTTAGTAAAAGGAATAAAAACATCCGAGGGGTTGGAGCGTTAGGAATCCACGTGTCGGCATAACATGTTTTACTACATCTGTCTGTGGAGAGAAACTTCCTGGGTTTGCTTCTGTGTTGCCAAATATGTTTTGAAATGCTGTATTTTCTTACATGGAAAAAGTGTTAGGCGGACGGCTGGAGGGTGCAAATCAATCTGTTTCGATCCATCTTGCGTTAAGGGAAATTTGTGGGGAAAAAAAAGGTTGACATGAGAACATTTTTAATTGTGTCATTGTCATGTGGAAATGATCTACCATTAAAACATTCCCTCAGAAACTGTCCGTCACATTAGTCTTTAAAATACAATAAAATGTTGTGGAATGAGAGAGTTAGAGGGGAACTAAGATAGTTTCTGTTTGACATTAAAGGATTGTCTGATTTTTAAAAAGAGAAATTTGTCAAGGGGCAGCATCGATATTTAAACTGCCAAGTTATTCCATCCCCCGCTGCACGCTGGGTGCGAGAGAAGACAAAATCCACAGTCTGCACTCTGTGCAATATTCAAACTTTTTTTTTTCTTTATTATTGTGTTTCAACTTCTGCAGCCCAACAGCTGTAAATTGATTGTACACTGCACCACCGTAAAGATGAAGAGACAATGTATTCAAATGCATACAGGTGTACATTTTCACTAAACCACACCAACCCTTTGCCCAGATGATGTCCCAGGAGTTCATTTTAAAACTCACATTAATTTGAATAATAAGCACAAGACGCAAAGATCGCTTCAAAATGTCATTAGTTTCAATTAGTTCACTCCTGATGTGTATTCCATCCTCACACTAATCTAGCTTGCCAAATGAAATGATTACATTCTGTATTTTATTTTAAAAAATAGATTTTGTCTAAAAATATCGTCAGAAAAATTGACACAGGTAAGCAATTTAAAGATAAACATTAAAACATTGAAAAAAAAACAAACAACCAAACAAAACTCTGAATCTGCAGCTACAGTTAGCTGCATTACTGGTTCACTGTCATTTTGGGTGAGCTGTGAACTGTCCCTTAAAACTGTATTCATTTCCATTTGTCCTTTGAGTTTTAATACTACATTTATCTGTAAAAGTTACTTGGTGGCTGGTGGCTTCTGCATAGCTTCTTAATAATGTCTTAATCCCTGAAGCAGCTAACAGTGGCTGGACTGCATCTGACTGCATCATCAAAATGTTTGTGTTTATGACAGCACAAATCACTGATATTGCAGGGTTTCATTGAAGTTGACCCATAATTTCATCACAACTACTTGACATTCGTCATGACGTCTGTTTTTTGGAAAATGTTTAATTAGCAATTCTGGGAAACCTCACTAGGAAAAAACAATTTTCATATAGATCCGTAAAATAATGTGATTTTCACAATTGCACAGATAAGCTTTGATTGGTTTTCAGATTAAAAACAGAATGTTTACATACAAAAACAATTTCAAAATAAAGCTAATTAAATTTGTATAATTCACATCCAGTGCATTCTGTTCAGCTATTCTATGCGCTAAGATCATCCGTGTTTGTTTTTTTATGGCTTTAAACACTTCACATCTGGTGACGCAAAGCCAAATTAAAACAGTGGATATAGTGTATTTACTTCCTTTCTTCTCAGTGTCATGTGTTGTGTTCTTACTGTAGGTGTTGAATATCAGCTGACTGGAGGAATGTTATGAAGCTCATATCTGAAGAAGGAATATTTAGTTTTTTTTACGACAACAAACCGAGGCCTGGTAGCGTCCCAGTTGCTCTACTCCATTGTGACTAAAGCACAGAAGCACTGGAGGCTTCAATATATTTAGCAGCGTCAAACGGTTACTTGTACATTCCGAGGAGGTGAGGAACTGCATTGCAGACCTGTGCGCGACTCCACTCAAGGAGCACAGACTGACGTACACCTACTGTTTCCATGAGTAAAGAGGGGTGGCTGAGCTCACAGTGAGCACGGGTACTTGGTCCAAGCAGGCAGCCAGCCCGTTTGATTAGCCAGCCTCCAGTACCTCTCCTTGAGGATGAACGCCGCTGCCTTAGGTTGTCTCTGCCTGGTGAAAACTCCCTTCTTGTTCCCATACACACGTGTGATGCCTGCAGACGCAAGTGGGATTTAAAAAAAAAAAAGAAGCTCATCAGGAAGGTTGCACAGAGGTGTTATTGATACCGGCGTATTGCCGTTGCATTTTTTCATTTTTTTAAGTTTAAAGTGTGCCAATGGAATTTAGCAGTGAAACCAGTTGAAATCCTCCAAGGGGCTGAGAAAACGTACATAGCAGGACCTGAGCAGGACTCTGTGGTGAGCTAGCATATACTATGACAGCAGCAGCGTGGATGCTGTTTCATTTGGACATTTCACCAACAGGGTAACGTCATGGATGGACTCTTGCACAAGACTTGTGCCGTTACCATCTCACTTGCAATTTTTTTGCACCTTAAGCACTGACTGAAAAAAATGTTTTTCTTCAGATGAGCAAATCAGAATCAAGTCTACTGGCCAAGTTTGGTCATGCAAACAAGGCTTTCATACTCCAGTGTATCTTAGCTCTCTGTGTATTGTAGTTGAGGACAGAGAATCAAAAAGAGATTGAGTACGGAAAATAAAAATGGATGCGTGACAAAAATCCAACGGATTTGAAAAACATCCTGTCTGATGGTCGGGTAAAAGTAGTAACGAGGTTCATCACTGAGTTCTTGCTTAAGTACAAGTACAGCCACACACCCAAAAAAGAAATAATGACACAAACTATTTGCCATGACTGCACATATATTGTTTTACAATGGAGCAATTATTTAAAACTAATTGTGCCTGACTGAAAGAGTGAGACAGAGACACTGCAAAATTTACATTTTTCCAAACATGGCGGACTAGGCCCTAAACTGTGCACATGGCTTGGTGCAGAGAAGCAAGGAAAGAAGGCAGCAACAACTGCAGATGTGCATTCTTTGTTCTTATACAGATGGTGACTTCATTACCTTGCACTGTCATGAAGTCGGCAAAGTTCCAGATGAGTTCGCCAATGACGTACTGCTTCCTCTTCTGGTCCAAGACGTCGTGGTAGCTCCTCAGCACGATGTTCTGGTACTCCTCGGAGAACATCACAGGTGGATCCTGGCGAGAGCAAAACCAGAATCATGACTCCATGTGCATTGATGGTGTTGCAACTGGAGCTCATCTTTAAATCTCATTGGATCTCTTGGAGTCCTTACGGTGTGAAGTCCGGCCACGGCGTCGGCGCCGTACTCGCTCTGGATGATGGGTTTCTTGTACGTGTTGTACCAGTTCTCAAACTGCGTGTTGAGCTGGATGGGGATGACCTCCAGGTGGCCCGAGTCGTGGTACCAGGAGAGGTAACTGTTTACACAGATGACATCCACGTATGGAGCCTGTGGATAAGATAACAGACCACACACGTGGTGTTTTTAATCGCACAGTTATGAAGGCCGGAGGCCGGAGCCACTTCACTGAACCAGTTTGAGTTTTCTATGAAAGAGTGACAGCAAACTAATCAGTCCCTCAAATTACTGGGAGATACTTATCACAGGACGGACACAACAGGCCTTTTGCAACACCACGCAGCTTGATCAGGTGGAAAACCTCTGACTTATCAGATGTGACCTGCTTCCTGACTTTTGCTGTTGCATTCCGTTCAGATACTTATCCTCTGATAGTGGATCAGCACAAGGCCGGAACTTAAAGAATGGTTTTACCTGCTTCCACATGAAGAGACAGTGACAGCAACTCACTTTTATTGTGTGTTAGGGTTGTTTGTAGGTTTAAATCTTTAATATTTCACCACGTTACAACCTCAAGAAAAACTCAGAATGTTTTAAAAACTGTAATTTAGCAATAATTAAAAAGCTAATTCATATGTACATGAATATGTACTTATGATTGAACATGAATAAGGGTACTTCTTTATGCGGGCATTCCACCCAACTGTTCATCCTGTCCAGACAGAAGCATTTGACTAAATCCATCAATCCACACATCGACAAATGCAGAAAAAGCAGAGCGTGTGGTTCGGTGATGATGAACAAGCCACCAGACACAAGGGAAGAGCATTGTTTTTCTCTTATCAAAAGTGAGGTCACAAGAAACAAACTACGATGAGCCAGGAATCTAAAACAAATAAAGACGGTTGAGTTGCTGTTTAAACCTCATGTAAAAACGAAGCCACGACAAGTCTGAGCTGTAATGAAACAGCACATTGCGGATGCTCTGCTTCTGCATGTCTGCAAGGTCAGACAGTAAAGAGGGCTTTAAAAACCTTCACACCTTCAAATGAGTTTTTCAAAGAAAAACTTTTTTTTTATGACCTACAACGATGTTCATGTGCGGAGGCAAAGAATTGACAGGAGATCAATAAACAATGCACAGGCATGCAAGAAATTGTAGGTACTACATGAACTGAAAGTGAGATCAATAAAGAACATCAATCCCGTCCTGAGGAATTCAGAGATGATGCAAAAACAACTCCCTCACGTTCTGCTGAAGCTCCATTTTTCACTCACACGAACAACAAAACAAGATTTGCATGAGGTGAATATTTTTTCAAATAAAGCTTTTTTCGGCCTCTGCTGCAAAAATTGCTGGAACCCATGAATTACTACAAAAGAATAACCGCCGGCCTATCAAATGATAAACCTGACCATAAAAATAGAACAGAAAGAGAGTGTCAACAGTAAAGTGAGTCCTGCAGGCACCCACCCCCTTGTCCTTGGCATAGTTACTATCTGTGATGTAGGTCACGGGCCGGGTCGGGTCCAGGGCTTTGGTGTGTTCTATCAGCGTCCTGCAGAGACACACACACAAAACTTGTGCAAATGCTTCTTGCCTCAACTTGCGTGAAAAATGGACACCTTTTGCAACACCACGCAGCTTGATCAGGTGGAAAACCTCTGACTTATCAGATGTGACCTGCTTCTGACTTTCGCTGTTGCATTCCGTTCAGAGCAGCGGGGCTTTCTACTCCAAACGTATTCAGACACGTAAAGCAGGAAGAGTTCCTTCTTGCCGCCTGTGTTATACAAACCTGCGAACGCAACTGAAATGTTGCCAACCCTATCAGTGTCTTACCAACTTTCTCTCAGTCTTCATAAGTCTTAAAGCAGTCGGCTTCCTTTAGCGTAGTAATGAAACCAGGAAGAGACTGCATTGAGCCGTGAGTCCTCATAAACCAGGAAGAAGTAGCAGGATAAACTCAGGCGGCAACAAAGCCCTGCTGCCTTGACGGAGGCTGGACTGGGCGCTGCAGTCAGCAGCAGTTTAGTTGCGACAGGATGGTATTCATTCATTCACTTTCTATACCCGCTTATTCCTGTTCAGGGTCACGGGGGTCTGCTGGAGCCTATCCCAGCTGTCTTAGGGCGAAGGCAGGGTGACACCCTGGACAAGTCGCCAGTTCATCGCAGGGCCACATAGAAACAAACAACCATTCACACTCACATGCACACCTACGGACAATTTAGAGTGTTCAATTGACCTCACATGCATGTTTTTGGACTGTGGGAGGAAGCCGGAGAACCCAGAGAGAACCCACGCAGACACAGGGAGAACATGCAAACTCCACACAGAAAGGTCCCAGGTCCGGGCCCCGGAATCGAACCCACGACCTTCTTGCTGTGAGGCGGCAGCGCTAACCACTGCGCCACCGTGTCGCCCAGGATGGTATTTTCACGTTAAAAGTAGAGCAGAAACTAAAGGCTCTGTTTATAAAAGAGGTTTTGTTGTTCAGTTGAACACCTTGGTGCACTGTGACGTGTAATGCTGCCTGATGCACTAACAGAAAGCATCAAGATCTATTAAAAAAAAAAATCACATTCAAATCTCTGCTTTGAATGTGATGAACGGGAGGAAGGCAGAACGGTCAATGAGGGGTCAATGAGTCGCCAGCCGCTTTCCCAGAACTTACTTGAAGTATTGTCCAGCAGGGGGCATCTCAGAGGCCGGCTCGTTGGCCACGGACCACATGACCACAGAGGGGTGGTTCTTGTCCCTGCGTACAAGCTCGTCCATGACTTCCAAGTGATGGTTCAGAGAAGCATTTCCAAAACTCCGTCTGTGGAGGAAAACAACATCCAACACGTTCATCGTCCAAGTTTGTTCTCCGAGCATGCACATATTTCTTAGCAAGTGCTACATGGGGGTAACAGCGAAATTCAGACAGTCTTTGGACTTGATGTTGGTGACTTCAGCGGATGGCTGACACACACTGTGTCAACAAATTCAACAAAACACATGTAGCCCATAGATATATAAATAAATAAATAAATAAATACATTCATACATACATAAACTAGTTAGATAAATACATAAGGTCCTAAGGATATCATTATTATTGCAAAAATGTGATTGTAAATAGAATATTGTATGGTATGAATGCTAAAACTGTCTGTTTTATTTCTTTAAGTTTATTCATGATTAAGAGATTGTTTTCAGCAGTGGTAATGTGGACATTGAATAATGGTTGAGCCCGTGGCACTTATAAGGAGGGAAGAAGAAACAGGGAGGGGGAACTGTTTGAACGTAGGTGAGCAAAGGCAGGTGAAGCCGACGGAAGAACCGCGATGGAGCCAAATTGGGATTACCGCAAGCGTTTTCCAGCGGAGTACCTGGAGTACAGCAAGTACTTTCCAGCAGAGAGGAGCTGTTGACCACGACGTCCGCCCGAGGTCCAGTGGGCACAGTTCCAAAGGTTCGGTTCGTCCACTCATCTGCCCGATGAGCGGATAAGGCAACGGTGGAGAAGCCGCTAAAACAGCTGCCCCGTCAACCACCGGAGAGCGCTCAGAGCCGAGCCGCAAGCGAGCCTGTTCGACGCTCCTCGCACACGGTTCCGCTACCACCGCTACCGCCCTGTCACCTACTGGGCATCACTGGTGACATACACATGCACGCTCAAGTACTGGCTATTATTTTCTTTCTTTGATGCTGCCGCAGTGTTTTTGGTCCCCACGCACCCGAGCCACGAGCCAGGCCTGCAACTTTTGTTTTCTATGTTGATGTGCATATTGAGCGGTTTCCCTTATGAAGGAGATTTTACGTTGAAAGACTGTGGCACACAGTGTTAAGTTTTGTTTTAAGTAAAGAAGTGTTTATTTGCAACATTTGTTTCTCTATAGATTTATTTCTTTAGGTTTAGGTTTTAACCATTACAGGACCATTAACTCAATTTTGGGCTTCATTTTGCTGACCTTCAGATTGAAATATGTCGGACAGTTCTTTTTAGCTTCTATATTTTGTTATTGCACTTGCAACGAGTATTTGCAAATGATTGCATCCTATGCACAACCTCTGCATTCTTTATTCTCTATGTTTTTCTCCGTGATGAATGATGTTGACTAGCAAAAGTCTTCAAACATGTCAAAAGCTCACAGCGGTGTGGAGCGGTGACACCTACATGTCTTTGATGCCGACTCCTGGGCACTCATCGATCACCACGATGCCGTGGCGGTCACACATCTGCAGGATCTCCTCGGCGTAGGGGTAGTGGCTGGTGCGGAAGGAGTTGGCGCCCAACCACTTGAGCAAGTTGAAGTCCTTGACAACCAGAGGCCAATCAAACCCTTTCCCCCGAATCTGCAGCACATTAGGAGAGGAACCAGATGGATGAGCTGCCAGGTGGATTTCACGCCTCCACCAAATCTCGAGAATCAAACTCATCTGAGTGACTGGCAGCTTTTGAGTCACTTTGTGTTCTTGTGGAAAGGTTTTTGCCTCCCTCTAGTGGTACTCACGTCTGAGTCCTCATGTTTGTTGACTCCATGGAAGTAGAAAGGCTTGTTGTTGATGAGAAACTGCGTGCTAGTCACATTGACTGTGCGGATGCCGACTGGGAGAGCGTAGACATCCTCGTACATTGACCCCCCAGTGGCTGCCATCAAATGGACCTTGATATTCAGACATTCAAAATTCAGGAAAATTTCTTGCATCTATTTTTCATGGTCACTATATCTTATTATCTATAACTCATTGCCTAAAATCTCATAATAATACGGGACTTGTTACAATATGAAACTCTCACGGTACATAAAACACCACTGTAAAGAGTCCATTGTATGATGATACAATAAAGATGCAACCACATGTTCTGCCTCGCCACTCACCTTTATTCTGCTACGAGATCTGCATAAGCAAGCTGGACACAACAGGGAGGCGTCTTACCTCCAGAGAATACAAATAGCCTGGATTCGCATGCATGAGGTACGGCCACCACAGCTTGGCATCGATGACTTTGAGCACTCCAGATGGCTCGCTGGAGGAGGCCATGGAGCGGCCGTCCCCGTCTATCAGCATGACCTTCAAGGTGGTCGAGGACGCACCTTGGACTCTGACTTTATATTTCACTAGACCTGAAACCGCAGGGAAAAAAAAGACACTCATAAATGCAACGTCAAACAAAAATACTTCCAATGAAAAAGTTATAAAGGAGTAGTTTTAAAGGTCCTATATTATAAGAACATGACACCTGTCAGTGACTGCCCAGAAATGTGAAAAGAGCATATTTTTCTTTTTTTTGCTGGCTCCACTTTTTAGAAAGTGTGCTTAAAAAAAGGCTCTAAAAAAATAATCCTACAAAATGGGCCTTTGTGATGTCACAAAGGGCATCAATATCTCTCCCTGGGTGGTGACCACATTGTACCTTGTTGTTGTTCTAAACTTAAACCATTTCACTGGAATCCAGCAATTGAAAAACTGACCTCAAAAACAGGTAGAATATGGGACCAACCCCAGACCTTATGCGCTAACTGACTACCGGTTTTACACATGTATTTCTTCACCAGTGTTTTCTGAGAAGTCTGTCACCACAGTGATGTCATCCACGTAGGCCTTGGGGGTGGTGTAGAGCAGAACAGAGCGATGGAGGCCCGCGTAGTTGAAGAAATCAAAGTTGATGTTCTGCACAAAGAAGCCTTTGGGATACCTGTTGGCCGATCACACGCGACAGCGAAGCAAACGGTCAGAGCTCGCCGGAAGCCTTCACGTCAAGACGGCGCTCTCACAAAACTCACTTGGTGACGTCGCTAAAGTGCTGGATGGTTCCCGGAGGAAGCGTCTCCAGAGTCAGAGTGTTGTTGACTGCTATGGTGATCCTGCACGGCATGCTGGGATCGCTGCGGAGCAAGCTGCCAATCTCCGCCTCAAAGGGAAGGTGGCCTCCGTTGTGTTCCGCCACTTTCACGCCGTTCACCCACTGCAACCAAAAAAAGGTAAGGACATTATTTCATGACACCAAAACTGACATAAGGAGATTCAGGCTGTGTGACAAATCCGTACAGGTCCACTTTGAAGAAACACTGATCTGAAAAGTCCTCATCATACTCACCACTATGGAATAATAGTGAGCACTTCCCACTCTGAGGACCAATCGGGTTCCTTCATCAGCGATCCAGCGGCTGGGAACCTGCACCTCGCGATCGTACCACACCCAGCCCACAAAGTCCCTCAGTGCAGCGTCCTGAGTGATGTCATTGTAGCTGGCAGGAACTGGCATGTCTATCACTGGGCCAGTCTGGGGACGACACAAAGACACATAGAAAAAAAAAAAAAAAAAAGACAATATTTGTGATTTTATTTGGCTGTGATCTTGCAGTTACCAGAATAATTGTGCAATACCTACAGCTGCGAGAAAATACTTTTACTTCTTCTTTCTTAAGAATCTTAATCTTGCGCTTTACTGAGAAGATCACCATGGTGTTATGCTTCCTGTTTTCAGTTTGAGCAAAAGATCTGCTTTAATCAAGATTTCTTTGGTCAATTCTTTGGCCTTAAACGTGCATGGGTAAAGTGTTCTTTACACTGACGGGAATGGCAACTCCTGGACATACACCTTCAGTGATGTATGAGGTTGAGGACTTGTTTAAATCTACTTGTCAGAGGTTATAAACTGGGCCCTGGCAGGAAGACAAAACAAACTAAATGATGTATCATGTGACACAGAGCCAGGTTGAAATGTCAACCCTACAAGTATTTGCATTGTTTATGGAATCTGCCCGTGTATAGTTAAGAGAGTTTAAGTTGTGATTTATTCAGTGCATGTGAAAGATAAATTCCACACATATGATGGTCAGCGGCATAACAAAGGTATATCCTAAAACAGGGGTGGGTAAACTATCCCCTGGGGGCCTTATGAGGCCCAATGAGCTTTTTAATACAGCCTGCCGAACCTGAAGAAATTATATTAATAGTTAGTAAGTCATAAAGTAGTTGTATTTCATCTATTTTAGGTCAATTTTTTAAGAGTCATTTCAATAAAGAGCTAAATACCGTGGGGCTACAAAGACAGACATTTTGTTGCAACGCTTTTGTTCATTTTCAGTTGACATTGAAGCACATGTTTTCTACATAACCCATGATATATTTTTTCTCCTATGTGGTGGGCCACCAAAACACTCCATCCTTCTGCTCCTGGTCTGGCTCCTCGGTCAAATTTTACAATCCACTGTGGCCCACCAGTCGACAAGTTTGCCCACCCCTGTCCTAGAAAGTGACTCGTCAAACTCGTTTGAGCTACTTTGTGCAATCAGAGGTGCAGCAGCAGCAGCAGCAGCAGCTGCCCTCGGTGCTGTTTACCTCGGACAGGCGGCTTTTGTACCATGCCCTGTCGAAGCCCTGCTTCCTGTTCAGGGACGTGTCCGCCCTGAAGTTCCACAGTCCGCTCAGCTCCTTCAGCTCCCTGGAGGAAGACTCCCGGGGAAAAAGCATGCCGGTTTCCAGCAGGCAGCCAGGCGCCAACAGGGCCAGCAGAGAGCACAGACGGAACAAACCGAACTTATCCATCAGGAGCCCCCGCGCTGATGCTGTTGCTAACTACTGGAACTCAGCTGCAGTCATAAATAGACCGCCTTCCCGGGTCACCAGGGTCACGTGACCAGAGAAGCTTCCGGTCTTTACAACGGCAAATTTCTAACTTTCTGTCGCCCGAATTATGAATGACTGTAGTCCGGCGAGCGTCACACAATTTCAAGTTTCATTTTATAGTTGAACTCCATTAATATTATATCATTAATATTATATTTTATTTTATCAGAGGCCCACGAGGCATGTTCGTGGAAATGTAAGAGTAGCAGAATTTCTACGGTTACGGTTACGGTAAGATAGAGGTTTTAAAATAGCGATTTTGTGAATAAGAAATACAATAAAACTTTTATTTCTGTAGAATACATATAAAAAAAAAAAAAACCTTCACAAATGTATTCACAATTCCTGACACGCTGGACTATATTACATTAGTTTTAACACTGACTTGCTATTAGTGACTCGTAAAGCGTAGATAAGAAGTTTTAGCGACCGATAAACCGAGTTTAATAGTTATTTATTACACTCAACCTCAATTATTCTCTAATGCAATGTCCGATAAGAAACACTAGATGGCGGAAAATGCTCGCACATCAGAGTTGATAAATCTATAGTTGCCATTATTCAAGGGTGGCGTTTGAAGTTTCAAATAAAACTAGGTGAATATTACTACTACTACTACTACTACGACGACGACGACGACGACATTCCTTAAAAATTTAAGCTGTAGTTAATACTGAGAGGTTTTTGGCGCTGTACCGTTTTCCTACCCCGTCATCATTTGAGTTGGCAATGTGACATATACATTTGAACATTAAAAAGCCACTGCTAAAGGTTAAATTAACATTATTTTTTCATTAATTCCTCATGATGCGACAGCTCGCCTTTTTTTTTTTTTTTTACCAGTTTGTGTTTCGTTTTGGTTAATTTACAGAACACAGATGAAATGACGCTGTGGATGTCATGGTGTCAACAACATGGAATCTCATTCATAAAGTCTCATTTCACAAATTCATATATTTTACAATTTAGCACTAATTTTCCATTAGAGTCTTCATTAAAGCAATTGTCATAATCACTTATTTTTTCCCCCTCTCCATGGTGCTGATCCCAGAGTATGCCACCTGCATATTGAAAGGTTTGCAAGTCTACATTTTATTTTCACTGAACAAACCCTCCTCTTTTTACCAACAATGTTTTTTTTTTTGTTCTAGGCACATGTGACTTTTCATCAGATCACAAAATTTCTCATTGACCAACTTGAGTACTGTTCCCAAGACTCCCAAGATTGTGACTGTTCAGTTCTTGAGCCATCTTCTCTGGCCCCCCAAAATAGATTCGCTATCCTCAGAATATGAAAGGTAGGTTTAATATACTTTATCAAGTGACAGACTCAGCCAAACAACCCATTCAACTGCCATCTGCTTGAATTTAATGTAAGGTTAATGGAGAGTTCAGTGCTAATTTCCTGTCTAAAACTTATCCCAAGACATTTTCCCACCAATTCATTTGGAACATTTTATTGGTTCCCACCCTACGTTGCAATGTCATAGTTAGCATACCCATCTCTTGCATCTCACTTTGCAGTGAGGACGTGAGACATCTTAATATTTTGCATTGACTCAGTTACAAAAGAGTTCACTCATACAACTCAATCATTGTTTTGATTATATTTGTTGCAGGACAGTACCTCAAAGTAAACACCACTGACTTATTGCCCCTGTTTATTACTTGTTTGTTTTTGTAATGTGGCCTCCAGTGCATGCGTGTGTGAATAATGCAGTGACGATGCTCAGAAATGCTCCTGGATACAAAAGAAGTCACAACCTTGACCGAACAATAACACACTGGCAGAGGTCAGATCACAATCAGGCGAGGAGAGTCTAGCTTTGGGTCGACATTACTGACCAGGCAAATTTGTATTCAGAATGTCCCCCCTGTGTTTTTCACTTTCCTCACATTAGAGCCCCACATTGATCAGATAGCTTTTTTGTAGGTGCCATAATAATACTGATTTTATACTGATGATATTTTTCTTTACATCCCAGGCTTAAGTAGAGAAGCATTACACAATTTGTAATGCAATGTAATGCAATTGCCTAAAAAATGAGCCTATTTAGCCCTTTGCTTGCAGCTTCCAGTAAAATAGTCAATTTTAGCTTACTGCTGAAACTGTTGCTTCACTGTACTTTCCACGTGTTTGGAAGAAGACATAAACAAGGTGGTCCCAAGGAGGTATCAGAAGGTCTACCTGACAATCAGTGTCCTTTGTGACACCACAACATGATGATTTCCTGAGCTCTGTGTTTCAACTCACACTTTGTGAAAATTGGAGCAAACAGAAGAAGTAAAAGACAGACTTGTATAATTTTCCCAAGAGCTCACTAAAAAGCTAGAGGAAGAACATTGCTGCCTGGAAATGTCTAGAAAACAAAAGCAGTTCAAATGAAAGAGAAACTTCCTTCTAAATAAATCCATAAAACACAACTTAGATAATGTTAGATGATGCTGGAGAAACTTCAATATAGCTCTCATTCTCATTCAGTCGCTCATCTTGATTAATCTTGATTTATTTACACTTTTCAATTTTTCTGGTAGATGAAAAAAAGGCCTTTGGTGCGCAAACCAGATTCAAAGCTTTCATTTATTCATTAATTATTAATTAATAAGTGGGGGAGGGGGAGTGGGCTGGTAAAAAGGGTGCAGGAAGGGGGAAGGAAAGGGGGACCAAGAGTCCTCAGGCCAGGATTTCTGCTGATTTGCTTTTTAAAGTACTTGCTGTGTCCTTGATACTACATTTATCAGCATGTTCTAGTTGTGAAGAACAGATAGTCCTGATTTTGTGCATAGTCAAACAGGTTGTGTCCACATTTAAAGCGCATGCAGTGTGGTTAAAAGCCACAGGGTGCAGGGAAGGAGACAAACAGGAGAGATGACAGGAGGAAAAACTGGGCAAACAAAATATACAACTGTTTGTCATGTGTTGAGGTCCCCCCACCCCTTTCCCACATTATAATTTGTATAGCCATGGCAAAAAAGAAAATAATTGGTAATTAAACCCCATTCCCTGATGCTTGGAAGATCAAGAGTCCTCTGTCTTGCGTGTTTGGTTGCATGAATGAGCTGCGGCAGGATGAAACTGCAAACCTTATTTGGCTGGCAGATTATACTTCAGTGGAGTATGAACCGTCAGCGCAGTTATCTACCAAACAGAGGGATAGACAGACGAGTGGAGCGGCCCTCTGAGAAAAAGTCTGACGGACTAAAAATAGCAGCGCACGGTTATTAACAGCAACACACTGCGGCTAATTAACTTGTTTCAGTGCAGCGCGGATGTAGTTGTGTGTTCCCTATAGTGCTCTCTGCATCCTGTCCCCTCATTGTGGAGAGTGTCCCCTCCGCTTGGATAAACATTTACTGCTCAATGGGGCATCTGATAAGGACCCTGGATTGTATGGAGGGGCAGGGAGAGGAGGGGGGGGTTGTCCTCTGGGACCTACCAATATCTGCTTATTATTACAAATCCAATGACGGATAGAATTCCTCAAAATTTCCGTATATTCGGAATTTGTGTGAAATTTTTGGGAAGCGAAATGCCTTGGTGGCTTACTCAACAGCGCTAGTAAGAGCAGAAGGAAGGAACTCTCTTTGTTTTTCGGGAGGTGAAAGAAAGCTGTGGCCGGTAAACCTGTGATACAAGGTGAAAGGGGTCGATGAGACACAATGCCGTGTACTCCCCGCCCTCCCAACACTTCCTCCATCCTGGCAGCGAATGCCTTTCCTCAACGTCAGCATCAACCGTGACAACACAATAAATATATTCAGAGCTTACTTTTTTTTTTTTTTTTTTTTACTGTCATGAAAGAGTTCAAATGTGTGTGAATACGTGCCTCCAAATGGACAAGAAAACTATGCAAGGCACTAAAGTGAATATTAATGGATTATTAAACGGGTTAAAGATTACAAGTGGCGTAGTAAATGTGTGGCTAAAAAGTCAAAATGAGGGAAGCAGTTTGAATTTAGTCAGGTGTGATTGTTATGGGTAGATATGGTAGATTGTAGCAACATTATACACACCCTGGCACTTTTACTTTGGATTTATCTCACATATTCATTGAATGAATAACCCATAAAAAACATTAAAATGGAGAGGCGGAGTGGACCAATCAGATTTGTTATTGCTAATTTAGCCAAGCAGCTAAATGGTGGGAGGAGAGGCAACAGCCTTGTACCACCACCTCACTGCTAATAGATTTTAAATGTAAGTCTTTGCCAAGGAGAGTCATGCCCTCCAATAAAAGTCCAAAGAACACTTCACCATTCACTATATGTGCGAAGGCCCCTGCAACAGAGGCTAAACATTTCAGGCTTGCAGCCCTTTGTTCTGTTCCCCACAGCAGCATTTTCGCTATTTCTTTGTCCTCTTCACTCAGGAGCTTTCAAAGTCAAACAACAGCATTTGCTTCCATGTTTTGTTACCTTAGTTACAATTTATAGGAAGCCGACTGGTTGTGGAACCCACTGCAACTTGAAGGCCGACTGAAAATGTTTTCTATCAGTTGAGCAACACTTGATAGCTTAAATCTGCGGGGTGCAAGTTCAATGTCACATTTTTGTTGTCAGTGCAGGGCAAAGGGAAGAAGACCAAATAAGGCTGTAGCTGCTCCGAGGGTCCTGACGAGCTCAGTCAGACGGCAGCGGTAGCAGATTGACTGTGTGGGCGCAGGCTAGGAAGTCATCCTTTAAGTCCCACTGTGCTTCCCTCCACTGCCAAGATCTCCACTGCCAAAACTCCTGCTGTGATCCGGAGCCTAGCGGAAGCGCCGTCACCTCAGCACAGCTCTGCTCTCTTCTCCACTTCAAATTACCGGCTACTTCCCTGCGGCTATGATGACTTTCTGGAGGCAGCGGGGCTGATGAAACGCGTTCTTGGCTTGTTGGCAGGGTCGCCATCTGTCATGAGGCAGCGTCAAGACTGGCAGTTCAATTGGAATCTGGGATTTATGTCTTGTGATTTCTTTCTTGTGAATAAATTTGGGGGGGTGGAGGGGGCTGGGAGGCGTTGCGGAAATGGTCCCGTCCCTTGAAAATGACATAACAGCAGGTGGGTGCAGGCTGCGCTCCTGTGATGAGACGGTAACACAGACGTATGGCAGCAGTTTCTGACACGGCAGCGTATGAGGAGCGAGAGCCGCAGCTGCACAGGCGCACCGACCTGGCCGATCGATTTTAATTCCAATTCGCCGTCTTCTTCCTGTTTAGGCAAGGTGAAAAAAAAGATGTACTGCAAAATGGAAGCCCCCCCCACCCCAACCCACACAACACACACACATGAACACACACTGCCGTGCAGCCTCGTCTTTGCACAGAGCAGTTATGGATTACTGCGTCTTCGATAGAACAGCAAAAAAAAAATGCCATTGATGTTCCTGCCGTTGCACAATCTTGTTTTCACTGCCAGGGACAAAAGCAGCTAAAGATTAACTCTCTGGCCGCAACCTGTTAATGGCACCATGCAGGTCACGCGGCTGAGGCTGTGGAGGGAAACATAATAGCCGTCATTGGAAGCAGAGGTCAGTGACCTTTGCGGTGATTTCCAGCGTATCATCACTTTTTTTTTGCAGGTCAAAGAATTCCATATTTGATTGATTGATGCACACTGATAACCAGTGTTGTTGGGATTACTCCATAAAAGTAATCCAACTACTGATTACTCCTTTGAAAAGTAATCTAATTGCTTCTTTAACTACTTTGTTTCATTTACTTTAGCTTCAAAAAAGATAAAGTAACAGTTAAGAATATTGTGTTTCCTGCACAAAACGTACAACGAACCACAATATTCTTTCATTTAGACGAGATGAACTCATAGTAATGTTTGTTTTTCCAGCTATCAAACGCAATTGCTGTTTTTTTCTTTTGCCGCCGCCATGCTTGTTTTTGTGCAATCAATGACGTTGCACGGCTGCATCATCAATCTGCGACATCATTCAGACATTTTGTGGATAACAAGACATTATTAGGCTCCAAAATATTTCTGAAAAGTAAAGGGATCGTTACTTGATAAAGTAATCATGATATCATTTCCATTTTTGCCGGAGTAATCCCATTACATCACTCTGTTACTAAAAAGTAGTTTAATTACAGTAGTGGATTACTTAGTAATAGATTATTTGCCAACACTGATGACAACCAGGACAGATTGTTAACGACCACATGAACCATATTCACAAGTCGCTGATTCTGTTGCCTGGCTGATCAAAAGTGCTTTTCCCTTAAAATTGCATCATTTGTGATTTCCTCCGAGCGCGGCTTCCGGGAAGCACGGAGTTATCTATCACGGATTCTGGCAGAACATCAGCCCCTCGTCTCTTTGATATTGCGTCCACCTCCAGGGTACAGAGAAGCGCGCCCACATGATTGGAGGCGGCCGATTCCGCCCCGTCCCTGCCACCCTCAGAGCGACGGCGGCGCCAACGAGGACGGCTGAGAGGAGGAGCGAGCGCGAGGTGCAGGCGACTCTCGTGTCTTCCCTCACCCGAGGGATGAATTATTCACGGCCTTGTGTGAGGTGACTAACAATGCGCGAGTGATGAAAGGATGCGCGAGAGGATGAGCTGGAAGAGAGAGAGAGAGAGAGAGAGAGAGAGAGAGGGCTTCCCCCGCCGACTGATCTCTCACCTGCCTCCCCGTCGCAGCGAGGAGGAACAAAAGCAAAGGGCAGCGGCGGAGGCGGCATAAAGAGCAGGAAAAAAAGCATAAGCACACACACGCACGCAAAAAAACCCCAAAAAAACCGAACCCAGCCGTTTTTGCAAAGCTTGTTGCGTCACGCTCACCCATGTGTGCGGCGCTTCTGTGTGCCCTCTGAAGCTCTATGAATAACATAAACTGTGTAAATGGAGTGAAAAGGAGAACCCGTGCTCAGAGGCGGTGAATAATGCATCGCCGCCGCATCACGCAGGGCCGTGTCTGCATGCAGGGGTTTCCTGGGGGGGTGGGGGGGTGCATCTGGGGAGTACCCACCTCCACGTGTGTGTGTGTGTGTGAGTGTGTTTATGCGTGGCTTTATGAATGTAAATGACTTGCCCGCGAGCTCGTTGCTCGTATCCTCCGCAGCGGCGCACCTGAGCCCCGGTGCGTGTTGCTGTTTTTGAAGGCACCACGACTCGTTAGCCGCCGCCGCTCAAAGAGCGACTCCTCGCACCCGCCCACGTGTCACACACGGCCATTCTAAATATACACCTCACATGCATGTGAAGATGCAACATGCCTTCCCTCAGCCAACCCCCTCATCTTTCCCCGAGGCGCTCTTGCCCACTTGCCGAGACCATGTGGGAGAGATGCACATGCGTGGTGGAGGTCGTGACCTGACAGTCTCATTCAAGCAGCGGCGGAGCGGAGGGCCGGGGTGTGGGGACTTCCTGCCAGCGTGGTGTGAACATGCCCGATGGGTGGAGAAGAAAGCAGCAGGGTGCGTGCTGGTAACTGGAAGTGATCTGCGCTTACTTGAAGGCAGCGAACAGGGTTTCCCGCTTTTCTAATGGCACCGAGGAGCTGGGCATCCATTCAGCAGAGCGCCGCAGGAATAACTCACACATCACGGAGAAGTCTGTGTGTGTAAAGTCCTGCAGACTTGCGAGAAAGATCGCAGATGCCGTGTGAGGAATACTGGAAGATGAGTGGCTAAAAATACCTCGTCACTGATTCATCTCTGGCGGAGTGTAGCTTGTCTGCTTCCAAGGCTGATTGGGAAGACGCACGCACGCACGCACGCACGCACGCACACACACACACACACACCCACACACAGTGCTTTGATAAGAGATGCTAAATGAAAATCTGTAATATAAATATTTGGATCAAGTTGAAGATGGCTCTCATGAAAATGACACTTGAGAGACTAAACTGGTCTATTCCAGTTTGAAAAAAATGAAAGAAAATAAGCTGTAGTTTATTGTTACAGATTATGGAATTGCTTTGTTAGATTTCTATTTTGATTGTGTAAGCTAATATCTTTTGCTAATATTACACTTACTTGTTGCTTCTACCAACGTCGTCCTTCTTCAAAGCGTCAGCGACACTTTAAACCGCCAGCGGCTTGAATTACCTGCGGTGAAATGAGCGGCATAAAACTTTAGACGGGCTGGTGTTTGTTACCTTCGCCGCTGCATTCATCACTTTTATCTGCTCTGAGGCCCAGACATCTCAATCATGTTTCAGGCTATGCTAATGCTTCCCCATAAGAAGCACGTAAATGTGACTCTGGTCCTCCTTCGAAATGACGTCTTAAATAAAAGGAGTACAGGTGCACAGAGCACAGACAGTACTCAGTCACACAGTCAGCAGGTTCTATTTATCACTGCATGACTCTACCTAATACTTTGTGTACTTAGGTTGACCATTTTATACGACATGTGCATATTTTCTGTGGACTCAGTACAAGAAAACTGACCTGTATTAACTTTTTTTGGTCCTATTTTGGAAGTTTCGACAGCCTGCATACCTTTGTGTTGCCAGGCAGATTTACTCTTCGAAGGATAACTACGACGATGCCCATATTTAATTACGACTGTAGATTGAGCTGAGTTAGCGGGCCGGCCCAGGTGGGGGGGAGGTTGGAGACGGGCAGGAAGTAGAGAGAGAAAAGGGAGAGGGGTGGGGATCGGGAGAGAGAGGTACAGAGGCCCCGAACAATGAAAACGACAATAAACCAGCAAATGCAGTGAAAACAAATCCACACGTCAACAATTATGGGACCGCAACAGAAACAACATGCACAGACGATTCTACCTTATTTCTGACAAATATAGTTTTGTTGTGACTGTGGGCGAGCGAGCGTCTGTCCGTGTGTACGTGTGCGTCCACCAACAGCGCTGTGGCGGATGCACACGTACACCACAGCGCGGACACGGACTCCAGATACCACAGTGCCTGCTCAAGGCAGGATGCTCCAGTCAAGGACCTGCAACAGAGGACAGCCAGCATGGAGACCAAGATGAGAACCTGTGACCAGCAACCTGGTGGTTCCTGACAGTCAGGTGCACCCACCCAGACCTCCAGAGAGCATGCAGAGGTTGTTAATTGTATGGGTCATATTTTGATCAATGAGTATCTCATGACTACTAATGTCTGAATTTTCAAAATAAAATCAATGAAAAAAATATGAAAATGAAAATCTTTATAATTATTCTCCTATAATTTTTTAAACATGGATGGAAGTAGAAGAAGAAGAAGAAGAAGTAACAACAGAAAAATGATCTATAAAATACACCTAGTGAGACTACAGGATCTAAGTTTTAAATTTCTATGTATTTCAGAGTGCCAAGTGGTTCCCATTTGACCCAGGGCTCCACTGAACCACGCAAGACCACTGCCAGTGTCATTGTTTCACACTCGACAGTAGATAGAAAAAGTCCATCAAAACTTTTTTGTCACTGTTTGGCAGAAAGGACGTTAAAAGAGCAGGTGCTATGTGATGACCCCTGTTTTTCATTCCCTTACTAATAATCTTTCCTCACCATAACAAATATAACTCACTTTTTTTCAGCTCTTCAAGGATTAATTTACAATCTTCTCATTCACCATTTCAAATTCACCACCCAACTTCTGGCGATGTAGCTCACTGGGATTGCTGAGATTTCAGTCTGAAATCTAAAAAGACGACCAATGGGAAGCCTCAGGCCTCAGCTATCTGGCTCAACTGGTTGTAAAAAATATAAATGGTCACTTTGGATATCAAAGACACAGTTTGTCTTTTCAAAATGAAAGTTTTTTTTTTCTTCCTTTTCATTTTTCTGAACCAGCCTCCACTTTTCAAACCTCCACCAGACGGACATGTGAAATATATTGGGAGGGAAAAACAGCTGTGATTAAAAGCTGAAACATGTCAGCCGTTGTTTGTGATCGGGCCGGTCCTGATGGAGCAGAGGTGCATGCTTGTGGTGCAGGTCACTGGTCTCCAGCATGGACCAGCGTCACAGGGTATCCAGCTGGAAAAATAAATCAACATTCCCTCGCCCTTCCACTGGAATCTTCAAAGCTGGATGAAATGGCTCTCTGGTCAACGTGACTCGTGCGCACAACAGGCACGTTTGCTTTCGCCCTGCTAATTTCTTATTTGAGGCGGAGGAGCTCCGATCAGTGTTTCCACACAATTGGGCTCCGTGCTTCCTCTTCCTGCTTGCAAGGAGACAAAGTAGGACCTGAGGCAGGAGCGATTTCAACGGGACACAGACACAGAGGATGTTGTCTGGGGGGAGGCGGGGAGGTGTGTGTGTGTGTGTGTGTGTGTGTGTGTGTGTGTGTGTGGGCTCCATCTGATTAAACACCCGCAAATTCCTTTGCATGGGAAAAAAAAGTGTGTGGCACAGACTCACAGTTCAGGATGTGTCGTCACAGCAGGTGTTGACTAAAGGCACAACAATCTGCAAAGTGTGTAAGTGTGTATGTTTATTCCTGCAGATGCGGGGACGGATTTCTTTGCACATTTCAAACTATAAACTGAAGAATAGCGTTGGCCAAAGCCAAAAGCTTCAAGGACGCTGTACATTTCTCACAGTGACGCCACGTTGTGGTTGCTAAGCAATCTGTGTATGTTTGGCAGAGGTAGGAAGTACTTTGTTAGTTTATTGAAACAGATTGTTCACGTAGTTGTACTTTACTTGAGTTTTTTTTTTTTTTCAGACGACTTTTTACTTTTTACTCCTGGCACTTATACACAAATATCTGTACTTTCTATTGCTTATGTTGGAAAAACATGTTCATTACTTTTGTGTTTAAAAGTGTTTCAAAGATTCAAATTCTGTTCAAAGTAATTCACTTATTATTTATTATGGTGGTTGCTGCTTGAAGTGGATCTATTTAAACTATGCTGTTGTGAAGTTCAACATAAAAGTGCATCATATTTTAGAGGGAGATTATTTTAGAGTACCTCGGCTTTGGGGTCACTGTTCAGTACGTTTTCAGAACAAAGAAAAATAAACATGGAGAAAAAAACATTGGTTAAGTGTAAATAGGTATGCAACAATGAATGTATTGTTTATTTAGCTGGACTGCACTTATATAGCGCTTTTCCAGCACCTTCACGGTACCCCAAAGCGCTTTCAGTCATTGGACAACCCGCTCTACCTCCTGAGCCACAGTCGCGATTCAACTATTTGAGTAAAATAGTTGAATCAGTACTTTTAACAGAGTATTTTAAAAAAAAAAAGATAAAATAAGTATCTGTGATTTTACACAAGTACAGAATGTGAATGTTTTCCTACCTCTGCTATTTGGAGAAAAAGGCAAAAATAACTAGTCAAAACAGGGGGTTACCTTTACTTTGCATTTCTTTGTTGGTTTTTCTTCTATGAGGGTTTTTATTACTCATTGACCAAGTACCATTTCTAATACTTCCCAGTAATCACACCTTTGGCATGTTTCAGCTTCCCGTGTGGCAGCCCTTGCATTTATTGTTTCTCACGTCAATCCAGCGAACCACTTCCCAGATCTTTGTGCCTGAACAAGAGATTAATCACCGTGTGATCATATCAACGCGCCGCTGGCTGCTCCCAAACACTGCTGGGCACCCCAGTCACCTCCAGCCACGAGGCAGGATGGAAGTCTGAGCGGTGCAGGCAAAGTCATCCAGACTCAACTAACCAGACAGGTAGTCTGGCCCTCCCTGCATCCTGACGTGTTGTGTCCCATTGTCTCACTGTGGACAGGGTGTCTCTCCCTTCTTCCCCCTGCAGATTCCCTGAGGTTTGTGTCACACTAATTTTACCTCCGCCCTAGTTCTAGCGAGGGCAGGTACCGGTCCTGCGGAAGGGAAAAATGACTGTTTCATTATTATTATTATTGTTTTTATCATACTGATGTTTGGTCAAGTGTTGCTCGGCGCCCAGCATCCTGGTTTCCATCTAGCTGGCACAAGGTAAAAGCTGGTATTGGGAGTGAGTTTGAGCTGTGTTTTGAAGGGGTGAAAAAAGTGCCTCTGCCATGTTGGCGCCTCAAAAGAAGTTCCGTTTGTTAAAATTTCCAACGCTCGTGCCAACTTGCCATGAGATGCACAAGGAGATGGATGAAATAATTATTGTAGGGAGAAAGATGAGAGAAGGTGAAAAATTTGTAGTTGTTGTGGTTGTTTCTTATGTCAAGACAAGGGTTTTTCCCTTTTGAATTTTGGTGAACCGTTAAGTTTTTACTGAAGCTTGGTGGACAAACAGCAATATAGTCGATTAAAAATGAGCCTGAATAAGATTTTAGACGTCTTCAAATTAAACAACTTCTGGAGTAAAACTAAAAAATTATCTTTACTGCAGCTACCACGTATATTCGACATATATCCTTCAGTGTGGGAAGTAATCGTGTGAATCTCATCGTGAAAGAAACTGAAGGACATGAAGGTTGCAAAAGCAGTCCAGTTGCCCCAACTTAAGATGACCTGGACGACTGAGAACCCTCAGAGACAATAAGGTTAGAACCACGGGACAGGGGAGAGCATGAAACAAAAATAATTTTTAAAATCACTAATTATTATTATTTATAATTTATATTGTTATATCTGAACTTAAAATCCTAAAGCAAAAAACATGGATTTTCTCTTTCCCAATGGCTGTATGAGATTCTTTCAAAGAATAATGTGTGTAAGGCTGTAAAATGATGCCATCTAGCATCATCCGTCCACTCTGAAGACCATGTGCTGCTGAAACGTACACTCTGCCTTCAAAACCCACAGTCTGACTAGAATTGGCTCTCAGGTTGTATCTCATATCGGAAGTGTAACGAGGAAAACAAACCTAAATATTACACAAAACAAAAAAATGAAAACAAGGTCTAAACATACATTGTAGCCTAGAGGACAGTGCAGTAGGCCATGTGACCTTCTTCTCTGCTTCAGTCTGATAAATTGCAGACAACAATGGCTCCATCTGACACAACAACATGCCGGTCACCGCTTATCTTCACCTTGAAGAGGCAGGAGAGAATGTATATACGCTGTATGAGCGACAAACTGGGTCAGTCTATGTATAGAGAAGGCATCATTTTTTGGGAGCGCCGACGCACCCTTGAGCGGCCTCACCTACTTTTCGAACGCCGCCCAGTCTGGATGGCGACCATGATGGGGGAGTTTGGAGTCGGCTTCTTGGGAAAGACGACCGTGAGATGGGCAGTAGCAGCAACTCTGGGAAAGAGGAGCGAAAACATGAGAGAGCGGTGGCCTTTCAGCAGCACAGACCACCCGCGGTCAACGCAGGGTGAAACATCTGGAAGAGCGTCAGCAGCACGACGTAAAGCATCTCATCCACTTCCACGAAGCCCAATGAGATGCTTTCATGAGCGCCGGGCCGCTTGGCAGGTGACGCTTTTCAAACCTGCGCTGACCCATCGTATGAAATCAGCAGACGGCTTATTGTTTGTCCTATCTCCGGCTCTCGAGCTCATCCACATTCTCCCTGGCGAGTGAAAACAAACAAGATCCTGGTTATCTGTTCCACGTCCTCCCCTGGGGAGAGGATGAGAGGGGGGGCTTGGGTGTGCGTGATGTCACCATCCCTCACCCCTGCGCCTACGGGCCCCCCGTCACCCATGGCATCCTGTGTCGGCGGTGGGAGGCCTCCCCAGCACAATGTGTCTGCGACCTGCAGGTTAAGGTCACAAGTTCAGATGTGCAACGAAACAAACACGGGGGAGGGGTTTTGTTTGGGTGAGAGCGAAGATGGAAACTGTCCCGCTGGTGTCACCTCGCTCGCTCGCTCGCTCGCTCACTCTCGGGCAGAGCGACGTGTGGCGCGTGGGCACGTTGGCTCTTCGTCTTGGATTTTCCCCAGAGGAGACGGTGACGAGTCGCAGCGTCCGAAGACGTGTCAGGTGTTGAGAAAGCATTCGTACACATTAAGATAGTAAAGTCCCGAATGAATATTGAACTAACTTCACTGTTTGTCATCTAGCGCTGCTGCTCTGCTGCCTCGTCAGTGTTCAGAAAACTTCACCTGTCAGCTTCAGCTTTCAAGTTCCCATCTTAAAACCACATTCAGGTCTCCGTTCATTCCCTTCGGATTCCTGTTAAACTGGTAATTATCCCAGATAAAACATAAACAAAACTCTGGCAAACACGATATTTAGCCCGACGTTTACAGCCTCCTGTGAAAACAGTTTTAAGGTCCTGCCAGAAGCAGTGCTTTGTTGGACCTTCTGCAGGTTTGTTCTCAGAGGCTGGGCAGTCACCTGGCTGCACGTGATATTACTGGCCTGAGAGAGACGGCAGTGAGGTTTTGGTGCCCTTTGTGACATCACAAAGGGATGGTTTCCAGAATTGTGGTTCACCTACTGGCCGGAGACACACAATTGTTACAAAAAAGTGAATGAGCGAGTTGTTGTAATGTTAGGTAAGGTAAAAAATATTATGTTTGACATTAGACACAATATACATAAGAATAAATAGACATAAGAAATCAAATAAGTAATATTATGAGTGTTACTTTGCATTTTTAAAAACCCAACATAAAACACTTCATCATTGTCATGATAGCACTTGCAAATGATTGCTATCCTCAAAAAGACAAGGATGATGCCATTTTGATTTTGAGCAGGGCTTTGATTTGATTGCAGTCCATCCTTTAGGTGCCAGCAACTGCCAGAACTGCTTGAGAAAAATACTTCATTACAGATCCATGAAAGATTAAATAGCGATTTGCAGGCTGACTGTAACCAGTGGCTGGGCTGATTTTTTATCAGCACAATTCCACAAACAAGCTCTTCTCTCAGTTCCCACCCTGCTCCTCACGCCCCCTCTCCCGCTCAGCCGTCTCACACTTTGTGTGAAGCGCACAAATGTGGGATTGAATTGTGAAGAGCCTGTTGTAATCGTGCTCAATAGGAACTTAAGTGGGGAACCCGGAGCTGCAGGGCAGGTTGGCAGCCACCCCTGCTGCGGGGAGTGGATGCAGACAAAGACGACGGGTAAACACAAATGTTCCAGCTCTCACAGGCAATTTAGCACATCTAATTAAGAATTCCATCTATAGTGAAAATAAAAATTTAATGAGCTGTTTAAGATGCAGCGCGTCTTTTCTACATGACCTGTTTTACATCGTTTTGCTGGAAAAAAAAAAGTACTTCTGCCGGAACAGCGGTGCCGGAGTGCCGATAGAGTTTTTTGGCTCGCTGACACGGAGCCGATGAGGAATATATGACCGATGATATCGTCATCTGAGGCCAAGGGTCAGGGCCGAGGGGGGGGGGGACGAGGCACAAATAAAGTCCCCAGCAGTGGCGCCCCTGTTTTCATAAATAAACACCATCTCCTTTTTTTCAGCTGGTGACAAAATCTCATCCTATTGAGGAGAATAATCGACGGCAGGATGTGTGAATGATAAATATTAATAATCCAGTGGGCCGATGTTTTGAGAGCCGCTCATCTGAGGGAGAGCTCAGCAGCGGAGAAACCCAAACACGGCGCGACAAACAGTGAAATCAACTGTGGGAAAGCGCCGCACTGGACATGGCAAATTTTGAAATAATACAATTTCTTTTAAACAACAGCAGTTGTAAAAAAAAAAATAAACTCAACAAACAAAAAACCCGAGCAACTAGTTTTGTTTTGTTATGTAATGTACATGTACTCTTAGTGTAATATGTGGGCGTATAAAATGCATTAAATTACAATGGAAATACAAAACAATTGAAAGAAAAGCGTCATTCTGGCTTCAACTCTCCTTAAACGGCATTAAAACAGGAACATTTACTGTAACACTGATTTGAAATGTGTTGTTGAGTTTGAATTGTTTACGTGACTGCGTATTTTTCATTCGCTATTATCGAGTTTACTGCCCTTTCAAACTACCACTGACCTTGACCTTGAAGGCTTTACTGGGCCTCTAAGCTGAACAACATTATATTTTGTTATGAAGCTATTTCATAAAATATATAACAATAATAACAATAATTATAATAAATGGGTTTCCGGTCAGACCTCCACAATGACAACTTTATTTACAGTAATATGATTGACAAGAGCACTTTAATTACATTGTGCAGATTATGCACATGGGATTCACGGAAAGGCTAAAATGTCTAAGAAGTGGGTCGCAATGACAGAAGTTTCTTTGACAAAAAGCTGGGCCTGATTAAAATATATATTGGGTATTAGGTACTTAGGTCTTGGGTATTATGCCCAATTATGTAGCCCTTTCAGTGAGTCGACTTGACATATAGCACGTGCCACAGAAGAAGATGAACTTTTGTGAACGATGCTGGATAAGTAAATTACAGTCACATCATCTTCCTAAATCCTTTTTTTTATGTGATCAAATGTTTTTATTTTTTATTTAACAATGACAACAGTTACTGTCAGAGACATAAGTTATTAACAGTGCAACAAGGGCAGTACAAGCTGACAAGAATTGACTGCAACAACTAACAATATAAAATAATAATAATAATAATAACAACAATGGACTTGTACCTCAGTAAGTACAAGCAAATGCAACCAAAAGAACAGGAAAAAAAAAAAAAAAAAAGAAAAATAAAGGGCACCCCCCACCCCGGTACAGCACTAACACTAGTGCGCACTTACAGGTCTAATGACATCTGCAAGAAAGTTAGGAAAAACAAGAGAATTATAGTCTGGTCAGGTATAGGGAAAGCTCATCTTATAAGTTCTTTCAGCGAGTCAGCTGTTTCACGCCAAATGTTTATGGTAGCCTCACTAGCACCGTTAATTCTAGCAGTTGACATTTCCAAGTAAATTACATCTGGAACGGCTGCTTACATAGCAGCCGTTAAACCGGCTAGTACAATGCGTTTTTTTAAGTTTAGTAATATTTATCACTGACAGATCGATTAGCAGAAGGACAGGAAAAGTCACTGGAATGCTAACTGATACTAAGTCAGAGAGCTTGGCTGCCACCTCGGACCAGAACTTTGAGACTGGAGGGCAGTTCCACATCATATGTAAAAAGGTGCCAGAGACTTTCAAAGAGCTACATGAGGGATCAGCTATCAACTTCATACAGTGGAGTTTTTGGGAGGAGTTAAGTATGTTCTGTGTATGTAGTTAAAATGGATCTGCTGATGGTGCGGATTACGGGAGGCCTCCTTAATAAACTTGTGACCAAGCAAAATCTGTGGCCAAATTGGAGTAATCACGCCTCCATCCTAAATCCTTTTTCTCTGTGGCGTTTTCAACGCAGCCAATGAGACACCAAAACAGTTTGAGTCCCTGGTGCAGCAGCTCGGGTCAAAGTCCTTTCTTCAGGGAAGTTCCCTTCGCTCTGCGGTTCCGATCTACTGTACAGCCCCAGCAACATGTGCTCGGGGCTCCACGTCCCGCTGGGTTTGCGTGAGCCATGGAAGCTATGTGACGCTGACGAGGGTTGTCATCGGCGTGGCGCGACACGGCGCTCAGCGTTTGGGGCGGAATGAGGCTGCAGCTGATTGCACAGGCAAACAAACAAAACGTGGGGCTGTGGGTGTGCGGAGACGGTGGGGCTGGGATGGAGGGGAGATGGAGCTGGAGCCCCTGTGGGATGCCTGCAGTCTAGTTTGGAAAAAAAAAAAGAAAAAAGTTCTCATACCAAATCAGCACAATGTCAGCAGAGGCGACGGAAAGAGAAGCCCCTTGGTCGCCCTCCTCGGGCCACGTCTGATGTGTAGACATCTGAGAGGCTTTCAGTGGTCTCCCACACTCGGCCGAGTGAGCTGGGCAGACAGGGGGATGGAGGGGGCAAGGGGGACGGGGCGGCGGGGACGGTTCTGTCATGCTTGATCTTCAAACCACTGTGTTTGCGACATCGTGGTGCAGCGTCCAACAGCAGCCCATTCATTTCAATTGAGCTGCTCAAGTTTTTGTATGTTCTAGCAGGTGCAGGAGTGTCACTTCCCATCATGCCTCTGTAACTCATGTGTTGCATCAAGACCATGGATGTGTTATAAGAACTTAATACCGGGCTGGCAATATGGTGGCGCACCAGTTTTATTTCAGTGGTCACTCGAGGTACTGCAGCAAAAAAATCCCATTGGCCCAAAAAACATTTTCCCCATAGACCACAATACAAAAATAACCACCTCTACATCGGCTGACAGGACGACTGTGACCTGAAACGTGGTTTATAGTAAATCTTTCTATTGCAAATTTATCAGTCATGGACTTTTAGTCTTTCCAAAAAAAAAAAATTAGAACAGAAAACAGTTTATCTCCAGCTTGATGTCACGGTGTCGTACATGCTGCTGTGTCTCGGCTCGATCTGATTGGCTGATGCATCCTGATGTATCACGGGAGTTACAGCGGCACGGTGTGACGTGAGCGTGCTCTATGTGCCCTCTAATGCGGAAGTCAAAAACCTTTTCGCCGTATGCACTGGGTGAGCAAATACATTGAAATAAATGGACCGCCATATTAGAGTCTGGGGACCTGATCCGAATGCATTAGCCAATCAGAACAAGCCGAGGGACACAGTACGTACGACGTCGTGACGTCACACTGGAAATAAACTCTTTTCTGGCCTTAATACATTTTTGTTTAGAAAAAAATATTTTAACTCCTTGACTTTAAAATCTACAAGAGAAAGATTAATTATGAATCGTGTTTCAGGTTAGAGGTGTCCCCATCAGCTGCTTTTTTTTTGTATTGCAGTTTATGTGGGGGTTTTGGCCGCAGTACCTCGAGTGGCCAAAGGGGAAAGAAATCGCTGTGCTGCCATATTGCCAGTCTGGTACCGAATTCTTATAATACATCCTTGGTTTGTAAAGCCACTGGTTCCAGCAGCTACTGAGGTGGCCACGCAAAGACGCCGGGTAACGCTACACTTTAATCAAACGCTGCAGCCGCCCAGCTCCCTCTGAAACCGGAGCGCACGTCCAATTCAGCGTAAAATCGGAGAGAAGTGGTTCACGTGACCTGGCAGCCCACAAAAAAACACTCCCTAACCTCATTTTGCCCGGGAGGGCGCAGCACCTGATGAGTGGCGCGCCCTCACCCCCATCCCACCCGCCGGCCCCGTAGTGTCGCTAATGATAGCCCGCTGACATGTCCGCCAACAGGAAGAAAAAGAGTGGGAAGTCTTTAAAATTTCCTTTTTCCTTCCTGTGCTGAGCAGGCGTCAGAGGTGAAGGGCCCTGCTCGGCCTCCCTGCCTGCTAGGGCGAGGCTCTGACAGCCGCTAGTTTGCCCTGTGACTCCCCGGGGAAATGTCGTATAACAATATATGTAAGATATTTCACCGGCTTTGGGAGGAGGGAGGTCACAGCACTCTGCCACAGGGCGGGTGGGGTCGCGCCAGGCCGTCCTGCTGACCTGCAGCAGGCGAGGGGGCTCCTCGTGCCAGCTGAGGTCACAGGAGAGAGAGAGAGAGGGAGGGCGAGAGGAGGGAATAGAATAGAATAGAATAGATGTACTTTATTGATCCTAAATTGGGAAACTACACTGTTGCGGCACTAAAAACAATACAAAAAACAAACTACACAGTAAGTACAGTCATTACGAGAAACATTCAAGTCAATCTATACGCAGACAAACAAGAGCAGATGTGCAAAGACAGTCAATTGTGCAGAGGCAGGGACAAGCAAGGTTTTAGAAACCATTAGTCCAATATCTGCCATTCAGTCCAGAAAAAGTGAAGAATATTATCTGTCATACAGCGGGGGAGAGTTAGACAGGGTGATGGCTCAAGGCAGGCAGGATTTCCTGAAAGGAGGAAGAGCGCTTCATATCGAAAACACTCTGACCTTAGCGCGCGTCTCGCTCGCTCCAGCTATATATCCGCCCGATCATGATATCTGACCTACTTTTGGACGGCGCTGATTCTGGTGACAGGTGAAATCCAGATGGAGGGCAGGAAGTGAAAAGTGGAGACGGCAGAGGTGGTCTGGGAACGTCTGGGAAGTTCTGGCCCAGATGCTGTAAGAATAGAAAAAAAGAAGGAATCCGACATCTTATAGATTTGACCAAAGCTCTTGGTTGTTAACGTGAAGTATCACAAGCAAGCAGAAAGCATCCACACACCAACATCTTTCTTCAAGCCTCTGCATTTGCTACTTACTTAGAAAAACAACTTCAATCTTAATTGCGGCCAATGTGGGCAATACAGCACTAAATGAACTTAGTTTTCAATATCACTGTAGTCACAAATTAGAAAATCCCTCTTGTTCTCTGAGGCTGTCAACAGAGCTACAGAATCCAAGTCACCACAGATGAACAAGTGACTGCATTCATCACTGCTACTGGAAAGCTATTTTGTTAAATTGAATCATAATCAAATAATCATATAATGAATCATACTACTACTGCTACTAAC
The DNA here is from genome assembly GCA_009823395.1 of Thamnaconus septentrionalis. Lineage (NCBI taxonomy): Eukaryota > Metazoa > Chordata > Actinopteri > Tetraodontiformes > Monacanthidae > Thamnaconus > Thamnaconus septentrionalis. Next base: position 8,385,016 of record CM020504.1, read on the forward strand.
AATAATAATGGAATCAAAGCCATCATATTTACTTTCCTGTGTAAACAACATTGTATTTGTTTGATTAAAAAAAGTGGATTGGTGGGAGCTTGTTCGCCTCTTCCAAGGGAATCATCGCCACAGATGCAAAACAAGCCAGTGTGCCTTCGTCTTCTGTCTAAAAGTGATGGGAGAGAAATGTTAATGGTGGAATGGTGAAGTCACTTTGCAATGCACTTGTTGCTATTAATAGGAAATACATGAGCAATCCCACGTTAGCCCTTCATTAAATCTTCCCTCCTAATGCCTTCCCTTATCCACGCTGTCACTGCTGATATTATTCTGACATCAAAGTCAGGGGTCTGCCCTCGGACCACTGCACTCTTTGGTAAAGTACACAGAGAAAAGAAGTATGACATGCTATTATGCAAATGCACAACGATAACACAACACAGTAAACAGAAACACACAATGTGTATCATGCAACTTTATCTAAAATAATTAATCAAATAAAAAAAACTGCTCTATGTATTTTCTGCGATGTATATCCAAGTCAACATGCTTAGATGTCAACAAGGCTTTAAACTTGTTATTTGTTGTTATGAATTGCTCTTTGCCTCGAGCCGCTTGGGTTACATCAACAGTTTGTCGAGAAATGACTGATTCAGAAGAATGAAACAACATCGAACAGTAAATGAGTGATGGGGAAGTTAAAAGATTGCACAGTTATCTTGTCTGTGAAAATGGTTCATTTTCACACAGTCACAAGAATCTTTAGATTTTGTTTCTGCTGATCATTTTTGAAGATGAACGTGTGCAGTGACTAGCACTGTTGGTTCACTGCAGTGCAAGAAGATCATTGATTGGTTCGACTCCTGTGCACACTCCTGTGGCGCACTCTCTCCAGGTACTCAGCCTTCATCCCACAGTCTGAAGACAAGCATGGGATGCATTAACAACACTAAATTGTCACCCTCAAGCCTGGGACACTTATTCTGCATGTAATGGCAAAAACACAATCACAAAAAACACCTTGAAGCAGCCCTAATGTGGACACAAGGTGATAAGAGCTGGGGAAAAAAATATGATTGCATCTTATAATGGCAGGATACACAGTGACAGTGAGGACACACACACACACACACACACACACACACACACACACACACACACACACGACAGGAAGCTCTTGCTGAGAAACATTCTTTCAACAGCTACATCCATCTGATGTTGTTTTGCTTCTGGGAAACGCCTGCAGGGGCCTAACGAGTGCTGTTCTGGTTAATGGTGACAGTTTCCCATTTGCTCGACTCAGTGAAGACACTCACCAGTGAGTAAGAGACATGCTTGAAGTCATCAATGACACTATGTTGGACCAAATGGACATAACGCCTATGCTGACAGTCTATTCTATGTGTTAGTTCAAAAGATGCACATGATTAATATGAGAACAGAATAAGGAGCTGAGCTGGACTTTTTTCAGTCCGACGTTATTCCAACTGAAACCTCTGCTGTCAAATTGCTGTGTATGATCAAATGAAATGTGTTTTTTTTTTTTCCAAGGTTTGTCATCATTACCGTGCCGTCAGGCTTGAAAGGTGACAGAAATACACGTGCTGGAAAGACTGAATGTGCACGTGGGAGGTGAGAACACCAGCATTTCGTCAGCACTGTGGAGGCTGCAGCACCATTTATCTGTCCAACAATACAAACAATATTAATAATCTGGTATTACCGCTCATCCGCCCCCCATTTCAAACATGGAGACATTGCTTTCTTGTTGATGAATGTGATTAAAACCAGGCGCTGATGTTTGGACCCACTCTCTGACGATTCCACCACTTAGTGCCAGCTGCAGGGCCGAGCTGCGTGCTCGCCACAGCGCCAGTCAAGGACATTTCTGCCTCCTGTTTCTCACCCCCCCCCCCCGCCCTCCTCCGACCTGCAGTCAGCCGGGCTGCACACGTTGCCCGGCCGCGTCTCCTTCCTTCATCTAAATATTAGTCCTTAAAAAGAACAAAATGTGTTTCCCAGCGTCGACATCAAACGCTTGTTTGATGGCGGAGCGAGGCACGGCTCCATGTTGGCTTCCGCCCACCGCCGCGGGGAGCCTTCGTTTGCATTGAAAAAGCAGCAGAGCTGTGATGGAGGGGCACTGAGTGGAAGTTTTGTGGTGACGTACCAGCAGGCACCACGTTTCCAGTGTGACTGAGAGAGTGACTGACTGACTCGGGGAGAATGGAACCAGTGAAAAGGGGCGAACGTGTTGCACGCCGTCCCGGCTGGGATGAACCAGCGGGAAGGTGAAAGGATGCGACGTCACCAACACGGGGCCAGTTCCGTCTCGAAACTGGACGTTTGACCCATGAGCTCCGTCTTGTGATGGACGTGCGTGATTATGATTCTCGAGTCAGATCGGTGGGAACCTCGCTCTGTGCTCTGCGAGTGCTTTCCGATCACGACCCTGATGCCTCAGCGCTTCTTGTGGAAGGGCGGCTGTAAATTAGCTTCACTGGGGAATGAGGGGTCAAGCAGGACCTCCAGGAGCCCCCTATCACTACCCTCACCCCCCCAACCCAGAGAACAATGCAAACAGAGTGCGCTGTTGTCAAAAATAGCACAATTTGTCAATTGTTTGTCTCCAGCTCTGGGACAGCTCTGGTAATTCTGGTACCTTTTGTTCCCGGGAGACTCTGTCTTTCACTCTGGCCCTGTTCCCGTTGATTGACACCTCCTCCTCCTTGAGTCCAGTCAGGTCAATCGCTGGGTATCACTGTCGCTGAAAAAGAAAGAATCCAGTCAGCTCAGCTGAAGTGCCCACTTAGATTTTGATTTGTCTTCATGGTAGTTTAGAAGGTATTCAACCATCTCCTCCAGTTTGTTTTACTTTTGTCTCGAGCAGTCAGGTCTTTGCTGCACTGCTCCACAAACCGAGTGAAATGCACACAGATGTCTAAGTCAAACCAGAACCCTGGAGATTGAGCGGCAAGCAGCAGTTTTCTCTTTACCTGTGTGCGTCTCCACATACAAATACAAATATATTGCAGCGATTAAAACACCACGAACAACAAAAATGCATTTGTTTGTGCCTGTCTGATGCAGCCACACCTTTTGAAACACAATTTTTTTTAAAAAATGGCCACATACTTTTCACAAGAACATTTGATGTGTAAAATTTCAAATGGTGGCCGAAGGTGTTTAAAGGTGTCGTCTCACAAGTTCATAGTTTTATCAGCAGTTGCAGTGCACCGGGAAAATAAAACAAAATGTTTAGCTTCCTGTTTGATAGCTTTCTCAAGAAGAAGAAGAACTGGCAAAAAACAATAAATGGATTGTAGCAGCTAACCCATCGCTTCATCGGACTTGTGTGAGCCAGGTCTGTGTGCTTTACTGCCTTGTTGGCGGCCCGAGGTCATGCTGCTCCTTGAACGTCTCAGACGAGCAAATGATCCCTGATCCTTGTTCAGATCTGGGATCAAGACATCAGCGCTCACTTTAGGACCGCTTTGTTGATTCTGACTGCGTCGACCTCTGACCCCGTCTGCAGTTAAACCCTCAGCGTTATTAAAGGGAAGAATGAAGCTTTTGAACAGGCTTCTCTCACCCTGAGTCATTGTTTTGAGTTATGAAGCCATGAAGCCACTTTGCATTCTTTCGCATCGTTTATCACTGAGCTGGATGAGAACTCAGGTCAGCTGCTCTGCAGACATCATGTTATTCCCACTGATGGGAAGTTTATGCTAATGGCTATCACAGTGTCTGAGCTGTGATAAGTGAGATGCTAAAATGGATGCTATGAGGTAATGGTCCCCAACCACCTTTGTGTGATTCAACTCCAAAGGACAGAGCAAAGCTCAGCCCGGCTCAGCTCAGCTCGTCGCTCTGTGTCTCCTGAGTTTGAATTGAGCAGAAATTTAATGTTTGGCCTCTTTTCAGTCGCTCGCTTTGGCTTCTTAATCCTCCTAAAACAAGGTGGGCAGGTGGGCTACCTACCGCTACATTTCTCTTGTCTTCGATTGATGCAAAGAGTTGTGTCACCGCGAGCGCAATAAATGAATGACCAAGCATATCAATTGGATTAATCCATATGATTATGGATTATGAGCATGATTGTATAACAAATGTGTGTGGGTGACAGCATGAAGCAGGGAAAGCCTCGGATTGATGGACTCTGTGGTATGTGGTGGTCACAGTACGTCAAGCTGGGAGTGGGGACAACGTAGAGGGTCTGTGAAGGTAACAGCGTTTGTTTTTCTCTTTGCTATTCAAAGTTTGACCCACTGGCCTTTTGATGCAGCTGGCTATGCACCACTCTGTGTGTGTGTGTGTGTGTGTGTGTGTGTGTGTGTGTGTGTGTGTGTGTGTGTGTGTGTTCCGACATGAAGATTCCTTCTTCGACACTCTTTGTCCCAGTGGACCCCTGGGAGTGGGACAGGGGGCAGGATTTAAGGAGATTGTGTGGGTGTTGTCCTGTTGACAACAAGGTTGTTGAGCAAGGTACCACTTCCATGTCCCCTGATCCATGGCAGACGAGGTCAAGCCTGGGAAATTAACAGCATGTGTTTCCATCTCATCTGTGGCTGCTGTCCTACTGGGCCCGTAGACCACAATGAGCCTTTTGGTCCCTTAATGACAGGGAGTCAAGGGTGGAATGTTGAAGAAATACTTCTTTAACATCTCACTTCCTTGGAAACACTTCTTCAACAATACTTCCTTCAGTTACAGTAGCTCTTTACAGTGATAAAACTTGGGCCACTGCAGAAACCACTTTGCTCACAAGCCACCGGTTTTCTCTCCTCAAAAAAGTCGGTCACGCTGTACTACAACCATCCGAGAAATACTCAGACAATCAGAGCTTTTCAAAATGGACGTCCACATGTCATACTTGAAATCCAAGCAACACAATGTCGACCGTCGCTCTGACGGTGACCCTCGTTTTATGTGTGTCTGTGTGTGCTTTTGTGTCAACAGTCCATTCATCCAGTCAGTTGGTAGGGGATTCGGTGAAGCTTCAGACTCTCCTGACACACTCAAGGGGGCAGGGGTGTAAATGTGCAAATCTTGCCTATGTGTCTGAGCAATAAATGATGGAGCGTGAGGACAACTCGCATTTGCCTCTCAAAGTGTTTTACATTGGTCAGACTTTTTTCATAAAGCCGTTTGAGGCAGTCATTAAAAAGGCAAGTAAGTAGTTTATTCATGTTGCTGAGCAAGAACACAATCTCCATATCTTATATGACACTTTCAAGCATTACAACCTGACAGTTTCACACACTTAGAGGACATATGTAAACTCTGCTGGCTGTGAACAGGTTAGATATATGGGGTTTGCATTCAGTGCAGTATAAACATTGCTGTTCCATAAATAACATTAACTGTGCGTCTTATATCAATATACACATTCAAACATAAATACATGTGTACAATGACACAGCATCGACTCATCACATGATCAAACAATGGTCAAATATACAGATCCCTTTGCTCAGTCATTACAACAGAGATCCAGAGACAGACCTCTGACAAAAAACCATAGCAAGTCCTCCTGGGTAAATCACGCGAGAACTGAGTGGGCGTGGCTTAAACCCATCATTGATAACATTCAGTGCATCCGCAATACTGTATAACAAGCCGTGAACGCAGTCCCACCATATCGCATGAATCTCATAGATGCCATAAAATAAAAAAATCAAAATAAGGAAAATGTGAAAAAGAAAAAGTTTTGGTCGTGAGTTTGTCATGCTTTTGTTGCACATCGGGGCATGCAGGCTCATGCAAATAAAGGAGATAGCTGAGAATGAAGGCCAAAGTTTAGAAATCAGGGGCATTTCTGCTGTGCTAACTGACGCCTCTTGCTTGTGCTAAAAAAAACCAAGTGACCAGCCAAAACCAATGGTTCTGTCACTTTATGTCTGTGCCCATGGTTCAGCGACCTCAGTTGTTTCCCGCCAGATTCCACCTCCCCGCCTCCTGTTTTCCGACCCAAGTGCTGACTGAGTGGCTGCGCTGGGTTCACCTGACGGCTGCCGTGTCTGCTATGACAGCAACGGCGAACTGCTGACTCATTTGACCGCTGGCTTTGAAATGGAGCTCGGTTCTTCTGCTGTGACTCAGTTCTGCTATAAATAAGCTCGGCGCTGTTCGCGGGCCCTAATGAGAGCAGCTCGTCATGTGCTGGATCATGGGGGATAAGGGGAGGGGCGATGACGGGGCGAAGCTTTGGCTACTCGCGCCGGCGTTAGTGGACACTAAATTTACCTGACCTTGGTTGGGCCGGGCCAGGTCAAAAGTGCACGACGTGAAACAGTTGTTGTGCTGTGAGAAATTAGCAAAGGGGTTCTGCGGTTTGAGTTGTGCTGATTATCGGATGGACTTGTCGCTTGAAGTGCTTAACCCGCTTCATGGCACATTCATAACGCTGAGATAAGACCTAGAGTTCACTATGCATGCAGGAATGCTGGTCGAGCTCTTACAGCACCTTTCGTAAGACATTCCCCCGAACGCCTCGGTCATGCGTGTCGTAAGAGGAGACGTGAGATCGTGACTGCACTGCGACATTGAGCCAACGGCCCGTTTTTCAAACCTCTCGATGGAAATGGAGGACCATGGGTTTATATGGGGGGTACAGAAATTGTTAATGTGATGTCGCAGTGCAACACGGGAGGTCTGGTCTAGTTTGGTTGGGACAGTCCTAGCGCGGTGGCCAGGGCCAGCGCCAGTACGGTGGTACTGGCTAGGACCACGCCGCCTCCAGAGCGGTACACCAGACGATCGTTGAGTGGCTGGACTGGCCTGAAGGTGCCCACCATCGGCTTTCCATCGTGGAAATTGAGCTGAGAGAACGCACGCAGCTGCGGGAGACACGAGCGACAGAAACTTTAGGCTTCAGAATCTAGAAAAATCACTAATGAAGGTACAGTAACAGCAAGATTCAATAGAAAATTCCATGGTACATTTTTAAAACAAGGCCTGCCATGTTTTAGCTCCGTCTCATCTATCCATTGAGATATCATCCATCTATCTAAATATCAATCCTTCCATCCATCTTTCGATCTAAACACTCATCCATCCACCCATCCATCCATCCATCCATCCATCCATCCATCCATCCATCCTTCTAAACCTGTGGACAATTATTTCCTTGTGCATGTGTGCATACACACACCAGGAATATGTCCAAATGCAGGACCTTTTAGATAAAGCTGGAATTGGGAGATGTTTTAACACTAGAGATGGGTCTATTTCCACAATTTAGACGTGCAGTTTGCAAGTTGCACAGATCAAACAAAGTTAGAGTAACTGGACTCGTTCGCGTGAAAAAGAAGAACAAGTTTAGTTCCAGATCATCTTAAACCTTACTTTACGATGACCTGGATGACTGAGAACCTTCTCAGTCAAATCAAACCAAGCTTTAGCTCTGAAATTCTTCATTTTATGGTCTCTACAAAGCTGGAAAAACTAAACTAACCCCATTTCTAGATATATTCTATTGTACATATACAAGTTCATCCTCATTCACAGTTGCAAACATTTGATTGTTTTTGTTATTATGGAAATCTGAAAAAACAACAACAGAAAATTGTGCCTTTCTTTGTCTAAAACAAACCTAACAAAGCAAATCAAAAGGTCCACTGTGCATTGTGTCCTAACCTGTCCAATGCTCAGGGGGATGGGATCCTCAAATAAGGTCCAAATCACAGACTCAGTGCACCCTGGGGTGGTCAGTGAGCCCTGGTAGCGATAATAGTTGGTCAGATTCTTCTCTGGTGGGATTAATTGTGCCAAGGAGATGGTTTGGGGAGAAGAATCGCTGCCTAAAAAAAAGTGGCATTACAGATGGATTATCAGCAGAGCTCCACCTCAGCGTGTGTTTTGTCCACTTTGCTGAACTCCAGCACTCACCTTTGCTTTTGATACTTGGTAGTGCGTCGATGATGGGCTTGTACTTCCGGTTCTCACTATTGGATCTCTGAAAATAAACACAAGTACCTAAAGATGAGAATGATGCCATTTAAATTTTCATTTCAGTTTATATATTCTGATTGTTTTTAATGGTTACCTCATAGAAAAACCCAAGCACTGCCACGCCTTCTTTGTCCAATAGCGCTGCTGACAGATTCGAGTAGTGGTGCTTCATGTGAACAATGTGCAGCTGCAAGACGGTAGAAGATGGAAAAATGTTGTCAACTTTTTGCGTGTGATGTGCTAGTTCACAAGATATCATTTTCACTCATAAACAGGCTCTGAAACATTTAAGGCATATTGTGCCAACAGGGGGAAACACTTCAGATGCCGGTGTAATTTCAATAAAAAGTCTAAAAGTGTTTGGTTGATTGAAAGAAAATCACCCCCCACCCATTTAAACACCCCAGTTAGTCACACATTAAACGGACGCAACCACAGCAAATGGGGCATTTTCCTGACAAATGACTTTTTTTTACATTAGTGATGATCGTCAGGCGACATTACAAAAAAAAATCATCACAAAGATCTCGTTGAAAAGACAAAATCTGTATTTTTAGCGTCCACAATAAATCTTACAGTAAATCTCATCCTACACAAACTCCTCCAGCGACACGTGCCACGAGCGCCGGCTCTGTCAAGCCTTCGCACACACTCACACACCTCCCTCGCTGCCAAAAATACCCACTTGTGCGCCAAATCTGAGGCCAATCCATTATTTACTCCAGTCTGAATGACATTTGCTCATTGCCCGTGCCTGGATATTTAAGGAAGCAGCTGAGTCTTTTTTTAATGAATCTATATATTTGTAACCTGCTATCAAAGATTCATGCTGGCATGAATGGGCTTTGAGGCTGACAGCCGCAGAGACGAGTATAGAGAGAGGAAGCAGATAGAGGGAGATGGGTTTAAGATAAACAACTGTAAAATATGAAATACAAAAAAATGGTATTGAAAAATGGAGAGCGTTACTTACTCTAAAGTGAACCGTTTGATCATAACATAGTAACATTTGCCATAACATTGTAAATATCTGTTGTCAGTAGTGTCATCGGACTGCTGCGAGCCTTGTGTTTTTCATCACCTCCATGGGAAACTGCTCCCCGTCGATGGTGTGTTCAGAACCAGGCCCACCGTTGGTCCCCCAGTGCAGGTGGAACTGCACGGCCTTGTAGGAGGTTGGCAGGCCTCCGCCGGAGATGGTCTTCTGATGAAGACCCCCAACTTGAACTGGAAAAGGAAACCATCAAGGCTTCAAAACAGCTTGCATATTCTTAATTATCCTGGGACAACACATGGAGAATAGCTATTGGCTATATTCCTGCTTGTATATGAAGAAATGTTCATTAACATTCACTGTCCCTCCCAGATAAATTGCGACACTCTCGCTCTCCCACCTGAGTGCCCGTTGTTCCTGATGGTTGCACGGAAGCTCTCCTGGTAGCCGTCAAACTTAAAAGGAATGAGCCGATCGTCTTTCAAAGTCTTCCTAGTGACGACGTTGATGGGCGACTGGCGATGCCCGGCACAGTTGGCGTTGGCGTGGTTCCACTTCTCCGGTGCTGAGAGAAGCAAGATAAGCGAATGAGACGAGTCAGAGCAGAGGGTTACTGGTTAACACACTCAGACACAGAACAAACACTCGTCCATTGGCCTTTATCTCTCGGAGCATCTCTCCAGGGTCTGTCTTGGCCCCTTATCACCGAGGTGTGGGACATTTATTGCACCTATGGACAAAGTGCACCTGTTGATTTTTGCCTTGAAGCTCCCTGCCTGGTTTCTTAACCAAACCATATTTCAGGGATTGCACAAGTCGCCCCAGGATTATTACCTGGTAAAACTTCCCCAATTCTGCAAGTCTGATTAGAGCGTATCTGCTTTTCTTTATCCAGACTTCCTGCAATACCAAGAAACCTGACCACTGATGACTTATCAACTAGATTTCAACACGCACAAAAACACAGCTATTTACACAAGAAAAGAGACTGCACCTTCATTTCCTGATTTTATCTGCTGGCCATGTTTACTTGCTGGGGTGCAAACTGATAACTAGTCGATTCAGTCGAGTGACATATTTAGTGCATTTGTTGTGTTTTGTGCAGTTGAAACAATTTTTCACCGTTATTCTCAATTGTTCTGAGTTTATTGTACATTTCTGTGTTCTGTGAAGCAACATCTTTTTATAAATCTGAAGGTGAACTATCCAGCTGTTTTTTTTTCCCTTCTTTCCAACGGTGACCATTAATAAAAACCTCTCTTTAACCTGCGTTTGCCAGTTTTAAAACTCTACGATTCAAGACTCTTGAAGTCAACACACTATAGATAATGATGTGGTGCAACAACATGATGACAAAAAAAAGGACAAAATTACTCTGGAAATGTTAAAACGTCTCACGAAAGTCATTGGCATTGGTGATTTCAAGTTTCGGTGATCAACATACAAAATGAAGGCTTGATAACGATGAATGTGAAAATTAGGAAACACTTACCATTGCACTGATGATCACAGGTGAACTGGGACTGGTAACACCACTCTGAAAGAGTGAAAGAGCAGATTTATCAAAGGGATAGTCACCGGTCACCATCATAATAATGATAATAATAATGATAAAAAAAGCAAACAAAATGTTGCTTGGCATATGGCATTGCACTAATATTATCTACGTGACACGAAAGAAAAAGATAATGGGACATTTTTTCAATCCTAGATAATGGTCTAATAATGGCCTGTCAGATTTTGCTATGTTTTCAAAATGCTTTTAATTGCATCTCCACTAACCCCTCTCTCTCTCTCTCTCTCACACACACACACACACACACACACACACACACAAACACAGAGGGTGAAAACGGTGAATTGTTCTCCCCAGGGTTTGACTCAGCTGTTGTTCCCAGCGATACTTCCACCCGCAGCGCTCAGGAATTGTCTTCCCATTCACCAGCTCGTGCCTTATCTTTCCGTGCTATCAGAAAACACACGGAGCCAGTCCCCCCTTGCATCAGCCAAGACCCCTTTCTCACATGTTTGTCTGGAGGTTTATTAATATTTCACAATTGCTTTACATGTTTGCGCCGCGTGCTCGGAGACAAATATCTGCGGCAATCTCACGGATCAAATATTTATGAAAAACCAGGCGTGCCATTGAAAAATACAGGGGAAGGTCTCCTGCCCCGCTGTTGGACGGCTGCGTGGATGTCTCCCTGTGTTTGTGAAGGAAGCGGGCGTTTGGTTGCTTTGCTCCTGCTGCTCTATGATAATGGCAGCTGAAAATAAACAGAGCAGGGGGGCTGCGTGAGGGTTGTTTTTTTATGTAATAAACATCATTGAGTCCACTCACTAAAGTTCACCTTTGGCCTGTTTAAAAGACCCGACTGTGACTGGCAGAGAATATCGCCTTACAATTTTGGATTTTTTTTTAATAAGTCAGTAAATGCATCATTGCTGGAGGTATAAGGAAGATTAGGTTTCCTTTTTTTTTTTTTTTTTTTTTGACCTGAGCTGACTTTTTGGGTTCGAGCAGAAAAATGTATCAGGTTCTGTCCTTGCAGTGCTGCACTAAGGCTGTAGCAGAAATCATGCATCTGAAGGTGGCCAGTCATCACTTTAGACTTGATGCAATCAGCTCCTATATGCAAAAGAAAGTTAATTGGTTCTATAATTATTTCTATTTGGACAAATAACAAATTCTCGCTGTTTGAAGCTCTTGGTGAAAACAAACACTCAGGAAATAACTTGGTTGTTCTTGATTTTAATCCTCTTCATCATCTCGCCACTATACTGTCAACACAAAGGATATGATGATTTTCTTTCATTAATGGTAAAGTGATTAATATATATTTAGTTATTATAAATATATGTTATTCAATTTATTTCAATTCCTCATGTACACAGAGGTTTCAATAGAGACAGAAATAATAAATGAACACTTATGTTCACTCCATAACCGGCTGTAAATAGAAACTGAAGTAAAAACTGCTTTTCGACCACTTTTCAGTGGCTCGTTTTCACACGTCCACCAATCAGATCTCTGTCCGCATAATTCCCGACCAATCGGCGCTAAGCTTCGATCTTCAACTTAACCCGAGGGCAGACGAACACTTTGTGGGTTGACGAAATTAAAGAGGCTGCAGGGAGAAAAAAAAACACACCGAGGTTCTGACTTCACGGCGTGAAACGTGAACACACACGGCGGCGGCGGCGGCGGCTGCGATAGCGTGTCGTGCGACACAAACACAACTTGCGTAACCGCAGACGGTGTGGTTTGCAGAGCCACAACAGACACTGAACGTATGAAGACATTTAGGAAAACCCTTTGGGGGAAAAATAAATTCCAAAGACAATAAACAGCAAACTGCAATGTTGTAAAATACTTAAGTCCAATCTAGGATTCACGCGCACAACTTTGAAAACCGTCAGAAAATATCTCACCTCGTTCATGTGACGACAGGCGTTGCTTATAATTTGCAAGAATGTGAAGGTGAATGGTGTGTTTATTGTATTGCACAGATTTAATCTAAATAGTTATTTGCTCTGACTTGATTTTATTTTGAAACAAGCAGCGCAGCGCTCTCCCAGAACACCCCGCTGGATACTCGCATTCTCCCCCCACGCGCCAGACAAACAGCCCCCCCACCCCACGGTTCACTCGATTAACGCGTTAACGGCGCCTCACTTCCCGGCGCATTAACACCTGGGATGAAGGCGCACTGCGTGCACACGCGGAGACATCATCCATCGGCTGCGCGCCACTCCGTGCGTCCCTCTGCGGCAAGGGAGGGGGGGGGGCGCAAACGTCCGTGATTGGCTGCTTGGCTGGGCTCGAGCAGGTGCACGAGAGAGAGAGAGAGAGAGAGAGAGAGAGAGAGAGAGAGAGAGAGAGAGAGAGAAAGACAGAGCGAGAGAGAGAGGAAAAGACAGAGCGAGGAGAGAGAGAGGGAGAGTCGGAAAAAGAGAGAGAGAGAGAATGAGAGGGAGAGAGAGAGAGGGAAGACAGAGAGAGAGAGAGAGAGAGGGAGGGAGAAAAAGAGAGAGAGAGAAAGAGAGAGAGAGAGAGAGAGAGGTGTCTGAGCAACAGACAGGCATTGTGTACGTGCGTGTGTGTGTGTGTGTTCGTGCGTGCTGACTCAGGACCTGTGTGTGTGTGTGTGTGTGTGTGTGTGTGTCTTTGGACTCAGAAACTCTGAGGTTTCATTTAAATGCGAGTTGTGGAGATAAGCACGCGCGGACCCGCGGAGGAATGCTCGTCGCGCATCCGCGTGATGGACGCGGGCAGGTGTTCGTGCGTGCGTGCACGCTTGACCGCTACGGGCAGGTTTCGGACGTCGTGCTGCCGTTCGCGAGGCTTCCCGAGCGGCCGTCTCGTGCCCGCAGGTGAGATCGCGCCCAAAATTCGTCGCTCACGCAAATTTAAAATAAACGGATATAAGACTGAATGGATAGTCGCGTGACGGGAAACGGCCAAGGCATGCTTGCTCCACTTTCACACTCCCGCTGCTCCCGCAATGTCAGCTATTCTATTTGATGTCTATCATTCACGGTTGTTGATACCCATGAGATGATGTCGTTGATAAAGAGAGAATTGCGTGATGTCCGACACTGATCACAATTAAGTGTGTGGTTTTTTTTTTTCAAAATAAAAGGAAATTAATAACAGATGAGAGAGAAAAATAACTTCAAAGAAAGGCAAAGACTGCGCAGAATCACAGCATCCTGATACATAAACACAGCAGTCAAATTTCTAATGATGCAATCAATCATTTAAATATCCGTGTTAGATTTACAACCCGCTCAATTGAAAAATAACAATATAATTTAATTAAAGATATATTTATTTTTTTTTTGGGTGGGGAAAAAAAAAAAATCAATAAAGCTTCGTCATCATACCTGTGACTGAGACGGACTCACCTTCTGATCCAGAGCCGGGGGCGCAGAGGGATGCCAGGAGGGCGGCCAGGAGCAGCTGCTGCATGTCGGAGCCTGTGTGACGAGTCGGACTGGGGAAGGTGCTGGCAACGACGACCTGCTTTTCTTTTTGCCGGTGTGCTTGCATTCTTGCAGGGGGTCTCATACTTATCCATCACCGTAACCCCGCAGGAAAGCGGGGAGGTTGGCCCCTCCCCCTTTGGGCATCGCCTCTAATCGAGCTCCGCTAATAAAGACATGCATCCAGCAGGATGGGTGCGTGCGTGCAAGTGTGTGTATGTGTGTGAGCGTGCGTGTCAGTGGGAGAAAAGCCTCTTTGAAGCCACAGTGGTGCAGTTGGTTGGGTGTGTGAGTGAGGCAGAGTGAGACACCCAGCTGGTAACTAACGGAGGCCCTTCACACCTCCAACAATCCTGCATCCGTTTCAATGCAAAGGAATCAAAACGGAAGACGTCTCCAGCTCATTCGGCAGCGCAGTGTAAAATTGACAATAAATGTTAAAATTCAACATTGGTGTTTAGTATGAATAAAGTTATTCATCAGCTGTCATCCTGTGTGAGTTTGGTTTATAACTAAATTCTGGCAATTTTTTTTTTTTTTTTTCTTTCTGTGCCTCAACATTTTGCTGGGTAAAAATAATGTGAATGGCAACGGCATGACATATGCAGGAGGTGCCGTGCTGGTGTTGCAATAGATGGATGGATAGACCTGATGGGAGGAGCAGTATATCTAACAGAACATTGCTTATGGTGGCAGGAAAACATCACTCAACGATTCAGTGACTCCCAGGGTTTAAAATGCTAAAGGGGCTAGCACAGGCATGGGCAAACTACGGCCTGTGGGCCAAATTCGGCCGGACTTGAAGAAGTGATATTAATAGTAAGTAAATCATAAAACATCTGTATTTCATCCATTTTTTTGTCATTTCAATAAAGAGCTAAAAAAAAATAAAATACATTGGGGTTTCAAAGACACATTTTCTTGCAACTTTCATTTTGTTCATTTTCAATTGACGTTAAAGCTACATGATGTATTTTCTGCAGATCTTATAGGCTACCTCTGACAAATTTTAGAACCTATTGTGGTCCAGCAGTCAAAAAGATTGCCCACCCCTGGGCTAGCCCCTGCTCTGTAAGGAATAAATAAATAAATAAATAAATAAATAAATAAATAGAAAGACATGAATAAATAAATAAATAAATAAATAAATAAATAAACAAATAGATAAATAAATGGTTTGACCTGAGCACCACTTAGAGGTGATTGTGAGGTTCCCTTTGGACGGGCAGTGTTCTTCTCAAACCTAGAATACAGCAAACAGCGTACTAATAATGACCAGTGTCAGAAGTGATCCGCACCCCCGCTGTGTTCTCCTTCTCTCTCCAGGCCCGTGACCTCGTGTGACCTGTGAACGCACAGATAAAAACTATTTGTGATGGGTGACGTGGGATAACGCCACCGTGTGCAACAGGGGATGTGCAAACCGCCTGGCACTTGTTTCGAAACTAAAATATATTTGTGGGGAGAATAAAGCAATGTGCAAACACACCAGCACTGAGCACTCGTGCTAGCTCTTTAGCAGCGCCTTAGCTTTTGACAACAACATTTCTAAAGTCCCCCAATTTGCCGTGACAGAAAGTGTTCACCATCTTTTGTTGCCTTGTTGCTCACTAGACCTGCTGTTTCATTAGTTCTGATTTTATGTTAACACCAACATGCATTGCCCACCGGTTGCGATCTGACAATTTACATGCAAACGTGAAGTCTATGATGATGTACCGTCCCTGTTAATAATATTAACATTAAATCATTTGAAATCCGAAGGAGGCTGATGATGACTTCTAATGGTGGGTTTCACGTGAAACTTCTGTGTTCTAATGGTACCAACAACATATTTAACAAATGATGCACCACCAGCGTACGCCGTCTATTAATAGTGGCATCATATTAAGCATTCGTGCATGAGAAAGTGTCAAAACTCCACGCTCGAGTTCAAAGTAGAGAACTTGAAGGGTGGCAACTCAGCCAGCGGATCAGTGACACACACGCGCGCAGACGATGATCACGAGCGGCGGCTCATCGAAAAGGAGGCGAGCAGCAGGAACCTTTAAGAGGGTTTCCTCTTTCCAGCACCCAAAAATTCTGTCCAGTCAGTGCAAAGCCGTGCAAAAAAAGAATCTCATCACCTCTCTTTGAGCCGTCCTCAGGAGACCGAGAGAGTTGGGAGCTGTCACCTTTATTTTCCTTCACTTGCAGGTTGGAGGTGGAGGGGTAGAGGGGGAAGGGGAGTGAATTATTGATCGTGCTGAGTGATTGTGTTTCTCAAAAAAAAAAAAAAAAAAAAAAAAAAGGAAAAGAAGAAAAAAGTGAGTCGGCATGCCAAGTCATTGCTGTTGCTGTAACTGAAAGATGACGGGAGGGATGAGAGAGATCATGGGATGGGTGAACCTCTGCCGCACTTCTACTGCACACGACAATCCGTTTTATGAACGCCAGAATAATAAGGCTGCTGGATTTACTTTGAATATTTGATTCTCGCCATGCATCTTGTACACTCCCAAATTATTTAGAAAATGATTTCTATAACAAGTGGTTTTTTTTTAATCGTATCTTTTTATTTTCTGCTGTGCAATATTTGAATGCATGTTTGGAGAATTTCTCCCGCAGCTCTTGTGTTTTCTTTGATCCAAAGGCATACATACATTCTGCTTCTTTCTTACGTCCTGCCCTGACAACAGCCTCCCTCCTCCCACGTTGTTGGACTAACCAATGATATCGTCAAATCATCGATCCTAATCTTTTCCCACTTAATTTCTCTACGTACGGAAGTACGCGGGGTGCTAGAATAAACTAAAATCACAAAAATATCAAAAATCAATTCAACGATAAACGAATGCTGAGGCTTCAGTCACGACTGATATCGCAGACATGCCGCTTTGATCGGAAAGAAGGGTCACCCGCACCCGTCTTGACGGCGAAAAGGCGCCACCTGGTGGAGGAAAGTAAATGCGTGCGTTTCCCATCGCTGAGGTCAGTGCCGTTTCAAAGGAGGAACATTATTTTCTCGCTCGAGGCTGATGAGCAGTTTAAAGGTCACGCACACACTAACATCTAAACATATTTTAGTAAATAACAGAAATAGAGAAAAATATAACCTTCATTTCCCGGGCAAACATTTAATTTTTTAAAAATAATTATTACTGCACCCTGGTCAAACAATGTCAGCTTAGTGTAACTGAGCCCCACCAAATATTGACACATTGTGATCATTTAAGACTGTATGTGGAATTTGCAGTGCAAAAATGTTTGGATGCATCGCACAACTAAGGGGACTTATTAACGGAACTCCAGGTTTTAGGTCATCAGGATCATACAGTGAATAACTGAATTGTTGGCGCAACATGGAGAATAGCAGCGTTCTAGTGTGAAGTGTCAGTGTGGGCACCATTATGACCTCTATGAAGTCCCTCCTGAGTGTACAGCAAGAGAAAAATAAAAGAAAGTAGTCATGTAGTTAATAACAACAGGGTTTGGTCGGATGTTCTGGCTGAGTGGAACATTTGCAGGCCAATTAAAACATGTTTCTTATCGACTTCCTAGTGTATTTTATTCTGCTAATAGCAGCTGACAGTAAATAAGAGCCTCACACCAAACATCACATATATCATATCATCATCATATCATATCATATATATGTATATATGTATATGCTTGCTGTTGGTGTAAAGACGATGCAAACTCAGAAACAACTCGATGATATAACTTTTATTTTAACCAATGGGATTTAACTTTTACAGTGCATTTCTTTACAACAATTAGTATGTTTTAGCCACCACTACGGATCAAATGACTAGTTATTTTACACTTCTGAGCTCCTCTTTCAGATTGTGGACTTCACCAACTCCGACGTCCACACCGGTGAACTAATTAAGTGGCATCCAATCGTCCACTGAGCTGGTTACGACTTTTATCAATCAGAGCTACCGGTTAATCTTCAGTCGTCTGAGTGAATATTAAGCAGCTAATTATCTGTACCATTGAAACATATAGAGGTGGCCAATTAGAAACCTGCTGAGAGAGAGAGAGAGAGAGAGAGAGAGAGAGAGAGAGAGAGAGAGAGAGAGAGAGAGAGAGAGAGAGAGAGAGAGAGAGAGAGAGAGAGAACAAAGGCTTTCGATGAAGACGAACAAAATATGGCACTATTATCTCATCAACGACCAGCAGACACAAACGCAGCCAGTCAGTCTCTTCTTTCAGCAAAACAACCTGGAGTCGCACCGACACTTCATGAGGAACATTCACAAACACCTCACCAGCCCCCCCGCTTCGTTCCCAACCAGGAGACGTCGCACAAACCTGCCACCTCGCGAACGTGCACGACGACGCACAACAAACAAAACCCCACATGCAGCGTCTCGCTCCGCAGCAGCCACTCTGGAGAAAAGCAGCGGGAAGGACAGGAGCCACGTCCACTGTGCATACGCATACTTTTGAAAATAAAACAAACAAACACGTCGCGGCAATTAACACATACACGACCCACTGAGTGCACGTACGAAAAACAAACAAACAAAAAAAGAGCAGTAGGGGAAAAAAAACCAAAAAAACAAACAAAAAAAAAAGCAAGCAAAAAACGATCCAGTTATCCAATGACGTGTTGTTACATTCAGGCTGCGAACTGAAACGGAGACGCGAGGACAACGGTAAACAGCAGATTTCTCCCTTTTGCTCAAGTTTGGTCTCAGATTTCCTTGACGACGACGACGACAGCTAGTAGTGCACAAAGTAAGAATACAAAATTAGACTTTTTAAATACTGTAGCAGCAATTCTTCTCTTTTAAACTTGAAAGCCTCCAGTAGTACAGGTGGAGGCTCTGGAGTCGCCCCCACCCCCTCTCCCCTGCAAGGGGCGAGCGATTGTCCTCAGAAGTGCCACAGGGTGAAGGAGGGAGGGATGGAGGAGGGAGGGAGGGGGGGGGAGGGAGGGAGGAGGGAGGGTGCGTTTGGTACTAGAGGTGGGTGGAGAGGTTTGACTCAAACCAGGTACCGCTGGGGGTGTGGGTTGGGGTGGCAGCTAGACGCTGCTGCGGCCCCCAGCAGGCTGAAAGTGTCTGACGAGAAGGGATCCTCCCTCCCTGCCCCTCCCCCGCTGACAGCAAGTCTTCCTCAACCTTCATCAAGCGTCTCTCACAGCTGCACCTCCGCTCCCCGTCCGGAGCTTCTTCTCTCCAAGAGCGTCGCCTCCTTCTCGTCTCCTTCGCCTCCCCCCTCGGCAGCACCAGTCCTGGGGAGGTTTTCCTCCTGGGGCACCTCAGCACCATCGGGTCCAAATAAACAAAGCAGGGCAAAGAGCCGGGCCGGGCTTCAGAGTGGCGCTCAGCTGGAGGCCGTGGCGATGGCCTTCTTGAGCTGCTGGCAGCGGATCTCGCGGGTGCGCGACTCCAGCAGCAGGTCGTTGCAGGTGTTGCACACCAGCACGGGGTCGTACAGCTGCTGGTCGGGGATGGGCAGCTTCAGGTGGCAACAATCTTTGCAGAACACGTTACCGCAGTTTCTGTGGACGGCGAGAGGAGACGCAGCAGTGGGGGTGAGAGTCGCAGTGAGGCGCTGCATTGCTCAACGTTTTTTCTACGCAGCGTTAAATCCTAAAGATCAGTCACTGCTGTCCTAATGGTACGACACAGTAGCTTTGTATAGGCAGGCAGCTGGAGGAACCACCGTTTGAAGGTTTACAAGGAAATGGCGCCCTCTCCTGTTCAGATTAGACCAGAACTATTTGATTAGTGGACTTTGATTTCAGCAAGATCTACTACTACTACTACTAGTAGTTGATAGTAAATAGTTTTTGTTTGGTTTTTACTTTTCTTATTTACCAGTACCAGACGGTGACCAAATGAAGGTATTTTAAAACTGTGCTCTAGCCAATGTGCCTTGTCCTGTGATAACTGTACTGTATTTTTGTTTATTTAATTATTTAATCTTTGTACCGTATCTATCTGTCTTCATGATGTTGTCTTAGAAGAGTCTTAACACCTGGCAAAGGGACTACCGATGGAAATTAGCCTCCAGCTAACTCGGGTATATTTACTTTCCCATGGAAATGTTGATGAATGTACTTTGTCCCTTTTATAAAAATGAAGAATTTGAATTTGAATTTAGAGTGAGCTAGAATTAGAAATTACTGACAATTTGATGCCAAAACCAAAAGGAAAAGAAATCTCAATATTGAAACAGAGGCAGCTGATGCCAGCGCTCACTGTTCGATTGTCTTAAAATACAATGCCACAAAATACATGTTACACATGTTTGAACACTGCTCACACCTGGATTGTACTAATAATGTTTACTATTGTACAAACAATGCAGTCATTTGAAGGTGTTCACTATTCAGAATAACTAATTTTTAATTTAGTGTCAGATCCTGAGGATTTGTATCCTTACTTCGTGATAACAGCGATGGTTCTTCAGAGCAGAATCAAACTTTCCTATCAAGCTTTTCTTTACACCAGTTTCTGTCTCGCTATTGGCTGAATAAAGGCTTGAAGTCAGACATGCAGTACTGCAGGTAAACAACACGTTTTTTTCCTCCTTTTTATCACACTACACAGACTTGAATACGGCGCCCTCTTCTGGCGAGTGAAGGTGTTTTTGTGTTGACAGAGTGAAGGCCCACCTGCAGTGGTGACGTCTCTTGGCTATCCAGAACTCACAGTCACAGTTGAAACAATGCGAGGCCATGTGATCGGGCACCCACCTCGTGACCTACACACAGACACACACAGACACACACGCCACCACCACCAGGGTGCTCTAGTTAACGGTGCCCCTGCCCGTGCATGTGACAGTAGTGACAGAAGTGGCAGAAGGTGACGGAGGTGACGGAGGTGACGAAGGGCCCATTTGAGAAAGCAGAGAGAGTTGAGTGGCGGCTGGCTGACCTCTGTGTCCTTGCGATCCACACGATCCCAGCTGCCCTCAGACAGACGGTCCTCGCTGTGGGTGGACAGAGAATCCTCCTCGTTGCTGGTGTCTGACTCCCGCAGACACGTCTGTGTGCACAGAGAAGGAAGAGCAAAGTCAGGAGGACTGACCATGGAAAGCAAATGTTTGCAGAGAGTGCAGAATATAGCAAAAAAAAAAAAAGAAGAAGAGGAGTAAAATCAGGCAGCGGTGTCAGCATTAGACGCAGAGAGATTAGACGCAAGGTTTAGCCGCTAATTTTAAATGCAAGCCTTTTGTCCCTTCCATTCCCCCGTAGTCAGGTCCTCAAGCTGTAGCGCATGTTTCCACACTGCATCCTGCCAACGTTAGCTGTGTTTATCTTATACAAATTACACCACAGTGTTTCAGCAACCACCTACACCAGTGCTACTCAATAGAATTATTTGTGTTTATCTTGAAAAAGCAGTTTTGTTGACGACCTCCTGACATATTTGTTTTTTTTTGGATTCATGACATGGGTCATGTTGTTTCATTTAACAAAATGCATTTGCAATAAGTGGACCAAAGATCAAAAAGGAAATCCTGTCTTTCTGTTCATTAGCTTCCCAATGACGACACTGGTAAGAATTGCTTTGCATAAATATGGACACAAAAAGGAAAAAACTATTTTAAACCTACAAATCAAAATGAAATGAATTGTGGTTCACTATGGAAATTCAGAACTTAATTGCAATTAAAAAAATGAAGGGTTTGACAGCCTTAAAATAATAATAATAATAATAATAATAATACTGATAATAATAATAATAATAATAGTAATAATAAAAATAATAATAACAATAGTAATAATAAAAATAATAATAATAATCAGGACAACTCACGATGTCGTCCTCGTAGTCGACGTCGGGCTCCGAGGGCGGCGTGCTGAACTGCTTGCTCTCCAGCCTCATCTGCAGCTGCCTCACCTGCTGCCGCAGCACCTCCACTTCCTGCTTGTAGGAGGCCTCGATCTGCCGCAGCCGCTGCTGCACCGCGTCCACCGGCACCGGTAGCCCGTCGTCGTCCAGGTAGGCGGGCGCGGGGGCGGGGGGAGGAGGCGACGAGCCCGACACCGAGGGCGGGCGAGCGACGCCGGCAGGCCCAGGTGTCCCGACACCGGTAGCCGTTGAGGAAGGCGGCGGTGGCGGCGGCAGCGGCAGCGGCAGCAGCAGGGGCCCCCGGGGCGGCGGGCAGCAGGGGGCCTCCCTGCGGCAGCAGTGGGGGCCGCTGGCGGCGCCGAGCCCTGCGAGCGCAGCAGCAGCTTGCCGCCAGCCGCCGGCTCTGGTAGGAGGTGGAGGTGGTGGGGTCTGCGATGAGGCCCGGCCCGGCCCAGGGGGGGCGGCCGGGCCACAGGAGGACTGCACCAGGCCCCGGACCCCCTCCCACGGGGGGCCCAGCAGGCTCAGGTCCGAGAGCTGGCGGGCCGCCAGCTGGGCGCAGTCCAGGGGGGCCGGAGGGGCCGGCGCCGACACCCTCCTCCTCGGTGGCTGGTCGAGGGCCGGCGTCTCCGCCTGCTCCTCATCCAGGGGGTGGTGGTGGTGGTGGTGGTGGTGGGCCGGGGGAGGCTCCCCCTCGTCGGTGAGGGTCTCGGTGGAGTCCTCCATGGGCTGCTGGACGGCGAGGAGGCCCTCCGGCAGGGGAGGGGGGGCAGGGGCAGGGGGGCCGCCGGGCCCTGCGAGTGGCCGTTGAGCAGCGGGGGGGTCTCGGCGCTCTGGGCGGTCCTGGGGGGGGTGTCGGGGAGCGGAGGCGGCGGGAGGGGAGGGCCCGCGGTCGGAGACGGCGCCTGCTGCAGGACCGGAGTGTGATTGGCCGGAGAGTCCGGGCCGATGGGGGCGGGAGGGAGGGGCGGGGAGGGGAGGGGCTGCGTGGTGAGACAGGACTCCTCCTCCTCCTCCTCCTCCTCCTCCTCCTCCTGCTGCTGCTCCTCCTCCTGCTCCTCCTCTTCCTCTTCCTCCTCCTGCT
The DNA here is from genome assembly GCA_009823395.1 of Thamnaconus septentrionalis. Classification (NCBI taxonomy): domain Eukaryota; kingdom Metazoa; phylum Chordata; class Actinopteri; order Tetraodontiformes; family Monacanthidae; genus Thamnaconus; species Thamnaconus septentrionalis. Next base: position 8,407,823 of record CM020504.1, read on the forward strand.
CCTCTTCCTCTTCCTCCTCCTCTTCTTCCTCCTCCCCATAGCTATCCCGGGGAGTTGCGCCGGGACTCTGACCCAGAGGGTCCCGTCCGTTGGTGGTGAGGGGTCCGGGCTCCGGCATTCCTTCCTCGTGGCACTGGTCGTGGGCGGCCGGCGAGGGCTCCGGCGCCGCGCGGCCCTCCTGGCAGTGCTGGTTGAGGTTGGGGTCGCTGGACGTGCGGGTCAGCGGGAGGCCGTTCTCGAAGGCCGACAGCAGGTTGTCCATGGAGCGAGTCTTGGGAAGTCTGGGCAGCGCAGGAGAGAGCCGTCAAGCAATGACTTGTTTTGGACACTAGAGGGCAGTGCATCGGTAGCGTTTAAAGGTCCAGTGTGTAAAATTTGAATCGAGTTAGGATTTTTTTTTGGTAAAATATAAAACATATACAGCCCATAAATATAGTAAGAAAAGTGTACACCAGCAGTACAATAAAAGTCATTTGGTTTTACTACCCTTAGAACAGTTCTCATTCATAGAAGAATCACTAGCAGCCACAAGTTTGGACACACATTAGCATGCAGATTATTATTTTTATTTAATCGTTACAACTTTCTACACTGCAGATAGATACTGAAGACATCAAATATATAAGCAAGATATACTTTTCGTAGCCTAAAGACGTTCCTTTTCACAAAGGCCTTTCCTTAGCCTTTTTTATGTCTCATTGCTCTGGTTGTGTTGTTTTTTTACTCAATATGTTTTACATTAGGTTTTATGTCCATTTATGTCTCATTGCTCGGGTTGTGTTTTTTTTTTTTTTTTTTTTATTTTTACTAATTATGTCTTACAGCAGGTTTTATATCTTTTATGTCTCTTGCTCTTTGTCTATATTAGATTTTATGCTTCTTGTAGCACTTTTGAGATGACATTTCTTTATGTAAAGTGCAATATAAATAAAATTCATTATTTATTATTATATTATTATACATAATTATGCAGCAAATAAAATAAAAGTTAAATAACTCTAAATATCCTTTTTTGAAAGGTGGCTATTTTGAAGAATTTAAATATAAAACCTATTTGAGTTATTTTACACTTTTGTTTCCTACATAATTCCATATGTGTTCATACATACTTTTGATGGCTTCAGTGAGAAACTGCAATGTCAATAGTCATGAGAATGAAAGAAAAGACATTGAATTCATAGGGTGTGTCCAAACTTTTGACTGGTAGTGTATATAAAGCAAGGGTCATCTTGCGCCACTATTTGTTGAGGACGGCTGCTGACAGTGGTCCCTAAATATGAAATGCGCTTTCAGGCGGGCGTCCTTAAAGATTGAACAGACTGGACCTTTAATGTGCTACTGGGGGTAAAAGCAGTGTGAACCCCACCTGTCTAGGGGCCGGCTGAGTTCGTCCCCAGCCGCTCCTGAGGGGAGGTAGAGGTCCATGGAGTCGTCCACTGCAGTGCAGGGGGAGGAGGTGGGCAGGTAGACGGCCGTCCACAGCTGTAGCGCTCGTGTGTGACACACCGGCTGCAGCACCTGTGAGATGACGAGGGAGAGGACAATTCTGTCAGGTCCACTTCGGGAAGGAGAAGGAAAGCAAAAATGAGTAAGGAGAACGTGTAAAGCCAATGAAGCTAGGAACTGTTTTGGAAAAATAAAATTGCACAGCTACATAATTGCGGCGCAGTCTTAAAATGAGGTGATGCGCCCTCTCGAACTCTGGCTCAGCCGGCGAGCGAAGAGGAACGTACCACGTCGTGGCTGGGGATGTAGAGGAAGTTCTGGAAGTTCTTGTTGCCGCTGCGAAGCAGCGACCACACCGAGCAGGTGCGCTTGTAGAGGTTCTTGGCCTCCCTCTCCCGGCCGTTGTTGCACAGGAAGGTGCCGTAGAGGCACGAGTAAGTGTGCTGCACCAGCTTGACCTGCGCGGCACCGAGGCAGTTTAATGGTTTGTTTAATGTGGAACACAAACACATGGAAGGCAGGAAAGCAGAGTATTATAAAAACTTGATTTACAGCAGGTCGTTATTGTGGTTAATTGATGAATAGCACATGTGACCTGCACTCATTCCCAGCAGCGAGTAGGAAAATACTGAGGTGCAAAGACGGGAGATAAATTGCACAGCTAATTTATCATTTTAATATCACTTTTTATCTTTCCTGCCCAATGAAACGCAGTATAAATAACAACTGTTTATTACATTACCAAAATAATTACTACATGTTTTTTCATTGTTTGATTCAATGGCCCGTAAAACGTCACAGACACTACGACTTGCTGATGAAACGTCAACTAAAAAGTGGGAAGAAGAGTTGGCGGGATGGAGGGAGGAGCGCGGCCACCCACCAGCAAGGCCTCGTTGAACTCAAACAGGCAGGGGAACTGTTTGAGCAGCTGGTGGACGCAGTCCAGCCACTGGAGGAAGACGGGACACTGCTCGCTCACGTCGTCTGCGTTCTCCTGGTGGCCGCAGCGGTCGCCAAACTTGTGGCCGAAGTCCAGCCAGTCGGTCTCTACAAGCACCTGGAAACCCTGTGGATCACATGATGGCGCTGTTCAACGAGTGCAGCGGCAGCAATTCACAATTCACAGAAGCGTGGTAACGTTCACGGCTTTAGGTTTTACAAGGGAGCTCAAACCAAGTGTCTCTTTTTATTTTTCTGAAGCCTGGTACTTCCTGGTTTAAAACGGGTGATAATATCACCCACGGTGCAACTCATCAACACTGCGGCGATAGGCGAGAACTGCATGTTTCGGTGGTTGTGAAAACGCCTTAAAAGCAGATGGGGGTGTGCAGTTGGCCACATTTATGATCAACAAGTGATTACAAAGCATGAATCTTCAACACAGTTATAGTAAACAAGAGTGATCAACAGGCTTTCTGCATGGGTACAGATTCTAAATATTATAAACTTGTATGTCTATGTTTATGCACCCAGGTACTGCTTGCCAGTGACCTTTTCAACCCTCTCCAATATTGACTTGAATCTGACAGTTGAAACTCTGTGACACTGGCTGGATTGGCGAGTGTGAAAGAAGTCTTTAGATATGACTGTAAATTATCTAGGAAAAAGTAAAAGTATATATGAGTAAAGGTAAGTGAAGTATAGGTAAATTAAATAATAATTCAAGTTTTTTATATCATAAACACTAGCAAATATTTTAAACCGTGTATTTCATGGTCTTAGTAGTTTCTTAGCTGTGTCAGATCTGATGCTTTGCTAGTTGCAGAACCAACTGCCACACTGGGACAATTCAAGTCCTACCTCACATCAACACTATGACATGTGGAATCAAAACCTCTATTTCTAGCTATCTTATCAAAGGATTAAGTCTGACGATATGGGACAGTGTGGACTAGCTTTTTCAGATTCCCACCTCTAATGTCCGGTAGTAGGGGTCCAAGAGAACCTTGGCGAGCGCTACGATCTGCGGGGTGCGGTCCCAGCCGTCGGAGCAGTGCACCAGGACAGGCCTGCCTTCCCTCTCCACCGCCGAGCACACCAGCGTGGCCGCTTTCAGCATGACGGACAGGTGCTGCAGCCAACGGGTGCTTTCCAGCGCAGACAGCCAGCTGGAGACAACAAGAGGAGATGCCTTACGCAAGCAAATCTCTGCACAGACATATGGAAAGAGGAAACCTGTGACCCATCTCCACTCGGGTGTTTTTTTATTGGGGGTTTAATGCTGAGGCGCACTGTCTGGAGATCACCTGCTGTGAATCACAACAGCTGGTTTTAACTTGCATATTGTAAATATGCTGCTACAGACTGCATCTGCAGGAAAACAAATAAAAAAAAAAAAAGCACATCACGCACGCATCCGCTGCCAGTGTGCACAGACAAACAGACAGCTGGCCTGCCTGGCAGGAGCCAGACTGGACTGTGGCCTCGTTCCCATCTCTGTGTGCGGTGTTGCATTACTGTGAGGTGAGGCCAATGAAATGGGAGGGGCTGGGGGAGGGGGCGGATGGAGACAAACGGAGGCAGAGCGGTGCGGAGAGTGAGAGAGAGAGAGAGAGAGAGAGAGAGAGAGAGAGAGAGAGAGAGAGAGAGAGAGAGAGAGAGAGAGAGAGAGAGTGAGAAGGTCAGACGGATCGACTTACTTTCCTGGATCCGGGATCTGGCTGCAGACGGTCCGCAGGGCCTGGAAGCTGTTGCGGATGGCGTGGATGTTGGCCATGCCCATGAACATCACCTCACAGTTGGGGTAGTACTCTGCGCACGGAGACACACGTAAGCAACTTCTAGATGTAGGTCAACAAACACCAAAGACAACCTTGACGGGCACAGGGACGTTATACGTTCATCATTACACAACCATGTGACCCCCACCGTCGACCCACAGTCTGCAGGTTTGGCCCAAGGTTAATGTATGTTTTTCAGACTGTGCCACTGGCGCAAAGCCACCTGCCACATGTGGAAGGTACCACAAGGACATCAGTTTAAACAGGGTGGCTGTAAACAGAGGGCTAAATAAGATTTTATGATAAATTTGATTTGCAGTTTTATTTAACAATTAATCAGGTGAGGCCAAGATATATCCACTAGGTGCTTAATTCAGGAAAAATATTTCTAGCTTTGCATTTTGTCAGTCAAATGCATCTATTTCTGAGTGTGCAGTTGCTTTCTTCTCCAAGAAATCAATCACGAGTCTCATCTGAGCTCTTCCAATCGTAAGAGAAATTCTTCATTTGGTGCTGATAGTTTTTCAAAGACAAAACACAATTGCGAGAAAAAATAGCGGCATCTGGTAAAAACATGCCGGCAATAGATATGGCAAAACAGTTTCCAGCGTGTGGCTGCCCTGACCTTCACATTCACAGCCTCCGCCCTTGGCCCTGTTGGCCACCGCAGCGGTGTACGAGCGGGCGTCCAGGATCAGCAGCTTCTGTGGCACAGAGTTGTCGTCGCCGCCTGCCAGAGACGAGTCTGGGGAGACGGGAGAGAGGCACAGACACGATGTGCTGCGAGACTCCGGAAGAGGCCGAGGAACAGCGAAGGACAGGTCGCCGGGACGCGACCAGAAGAAAAGCCACTCCATTTGCAATCTAGTGGAAATCAATACCTCCCCCTGATGACACACACTGTTGCTACTGGTGACTATCACAAGTGGAGCGACCTGCCCTTAACATAGTCCGCACAGAGAGAGACAGGTAATTACTCTGCGGCTGAGACTCAACCACTTCCACTTTGTTGCTGCCACTCACTTTGCATGCACACAGTGCATTGTTTGTTTGCTTATAATCAAAATCAGACATGAATTATTGGCACCCTTTGACAACAATCTGCACCAGTTACACCGGCATCAGTTGGCAATGCATGAATCAAAAATCATTTTTAAAATTTTTTTTTTTACCAAAATCTCCGTCGCAGGAGTCGGGTGCTTCTCCGCGCTGTCGGCAGGACGAGGCTCCGCAGGGCCCCTTGGTCGCCATCTGACAGGCCTTCGCAATAGACGTCACCAAGTACTCATCGTCCGTGTTCCTCCAGCCCCACCAGCTGATCTCGGGCTGGCTGCACCGGGCGATCACGGCCCCGTTCCTCTGGTGCCTGCAGGTCACATTTCAACATCGGTGAGGTTGGGAAAACAGACTGGTGAGAAACGGCGCTCGGCCGTCGGCGGACGCACCTGTAGACCACCACGGGGATCCTCTTCCAGGACCGGAAGGACGCCACGCTCTCCAGCTCCTTGTCGGTGATCCATATTGGAACCAGGAGCTTCTGGGGGTAGCTGGAGCACAGTCTGCGGGCGACACGGACAACACGCTTTATTTTCAGTTCATTTTACAGAGAAAGATCCCGTGCGGTTCATCCTGAAGCCGGGACATTGCTCGAGGTCTGGACAGAAAGGTCCCTCAGCAAGAAGAAGCTGCAGTACGTACACTCATTTGACATTCCTTGCAAATGTTCTAGTCTTCAGGGTCACGAAAACACCGAGCGGCGTCTCTCTGCTCTGACTGCATCCATCTGTCACTGTCTCTCAATTTCCCATGGTGCTCCTCTCGGATTGATATCCTCCTGCTCGTTGTCTAAGGAGTGAAGGGGGGACTGAGTGAGTGTGTGTGTGCGTGTTTGTGTGAATGTGAGAGGGGAAGAAGCAGAGTATGGCGCTGAGTCACGGTCCTCAGCAGGCTGCAGCTTGTTTAATTAGCCCGTCGTCCTGAGCGTGTCTGTCTGCCTCAGCGGGCTGCACTCCCTCCTGGGCGCTCCACGCACACCGAGCTGCTCTGCATTGGCCCAGGCACGAAGAGTGACTGGGGAGTGCAAGGGATGTGCAACGGCGACTGCACAACAACAAAAAAGGCGTGTCTGAGCGAGCCCCGCTGAGTTATTTATAGGAAGTGTGTGCAGCAGAAAGAGTCTGCTGTGGGTAACGCCGCCTCTACGATCAGATCAAGCAGTTCTCATATTGAGTTGCCCTGCTGAAGGTGAGTGCTGCAAATCCATCTCTCAAGTTTTACAACCCAAAGACCGATGGGTTCTCTTGCAATTAAAACTTGCTTGCCTGCAGATGATTGTGTCCTTACTCCCCTTAACGAGCGGTTGAAAAAATGAAGGTAGGATGTTGCAGTGAAAAGTGTATTTTGCAGAAGATCCGTAAACCATCCGAGAATTTCACTCTAAAAATAGAAAATATGACCATTCTCGTGACTCAGGGTTGTAAAATTACAGGATCCGTGTGTGAAAGACTGAGTCATAATGAATTAAAAAATGTGCGAATGTGCTTTGTATACTCTTCGAATTGAATTCTCCCAACCTGTAACCCAGCAGCCATTCAAAACTCCCATTTTCCAAATTCAGTGGTGACGCCAACACACACAAGCTGTTGGGTGCACAGCCTGTTCAGTTTGGCGACTCTCGTCGTTACACTGTTTCTTTCCGTATCGTGATCGCAGCCTTCCGAAATCTCCAGAAGAAACACCGTCGCTCACCATTCTCTGCTGCAACGGCCATGAGAGCGAAGGGTGCGGCGCCGTGTAGATTGGTGGCGCTACGGCGCCGTCATGCTATTTATGGCAGAGCTATCTGCCACTTACTTGTAGTTGGAGTTTATGTCCGACACTCTCCAGACATTTTGTGTGTCGAACCCCATCCTCTTGACCTCCATTTCCATTCTGTGTCGCACGTGATCGCCTGCACACACACACACACACACACACACACACACACACACACACACACACACACACACACACACACACACACACACACACACACACACACACACACACACACACACACACACACACACACACACACACACACACACACACACACACACACAGTAAAAAAGCATTAGGGAGTTAGTGCAATTCTCTTGGAACGATCCGTCTTGAAACTCTGCACAATCAAACTGCCGCGCTCCGTGTCTGTGCTGTGACCTGGACGGCAGAGGTGGACGTGCTGGTCCTCGTCATCGGCGCTGCCCCCCAAACACCAGGCGTGGTAGGCCAAGGCGAACAGGTCCTCCAGCCTTGACGGGTGAGCGATGGCTCGGTTTAGCCTCTTGGCCCACTCCTGGCATTGCTTGAAGGTTGCAAAGTGGCATCTATGACGCATCAGGGAATGCATGAAACAGTTAGCACCCCTCCATCTGGCGGAAAGGCCCGCTGTGACTTATTGAGTGGAACAAGACGAGACAATAATCATTAGTTTGGATGTTTCTCAGCAATTAAGCTTTCACACAGGAGCGATAATATGACGCCTTAATAATGGGGAGCCGGCGCTGCTGCTGACACATCTGCTGCTTCGTCTCGAAGCTCAACTGGTTGTGAACCCCACAGATGTGTCTGCTACTGCCAACTGCAGCAGGCACCTGCTGACCATTTCAATTTCACTTTGTTTTTAAGTGCAGGCCAGTGGTAATGAAATATTTGCCATCTGCGACTGAGAAATGAAGGTAAAATTGTGCTGTGCAACCAAGGTTCTGAACCAACATCTTGATATTTTTTGAAAATAAAATAAGACAAATATACACTTATAAACCAAGAAACACAATACTGTTAGGACATAACGTACTACGATGGTGGAGGTGGCGACAGAACACAAAGTCTGTTGATGTGCTGTTGGGTGAGTAGACTGAACTAATAATAAAACTGCCCTGTGATGCACTACTCTGACAATAGTCTACCCAGCACACATTAGTGTACCGTCATAATGCAACTTCCTTTACTATGGAAGAATGAATGTTCTTCTGCAGGCATTGCAGGCATGTTAAGTGTTGAGAGTTTATGTATAATCTTATTATATTATATAACAATATTATATATAAATAGTATAATCTTACTTAGCAGTAAGAATAGAGGTAGACTGATATCACCGCTCCACTACTAGCATAACAGTCGGAATCATAACAGCTATTTTGGAATCCAAGAGTACAGATTAGAGGGTTAGCTTGGTGCCATGTGTCCCGCCCCCTCCTATTGGCTGACTACTCTATCATTAATTCAAACGTGCAGCAGGCGTCTGTGCCGTGTGTGCGCTCTGTAGCGGTGCGTCCGTCCCTACCTGACGACTTTGGAGTCTTTGCAGATGATGTGCAGCTGGAACATGTCTCTGCTTTCCACACTCTCTACCAGCCTGAGAGGCACCTGTAGGGGGAGACACAGAGCAGATGTGAGGCGTTAAATGGGCTCACAGCAGTCGGGCCATCTACAAAAGGGGACCAGCCTCTGTACTGACTTCATTCAGGCTAGAAACGCTAAGCCCAACTAAGATCTGGTTTCAGCAGGAACACAACAGTTCTCTTTTCTACATCAGACTGAGTCAACATCTACTGTGCTTTATTTCTATCTAGTAGTTGGTTAAAACCAAGGTGTTAAGAGTTTTTTTTTTTTTTTTTGTTTTTTAATGCAGGCACCCATACAAGTTCATTATGGCAAAAGATACATGCAATACATAATGCATGCTGAAAAAGTACAAGCCTGGTCTGAGAGCAAAATATAGCACTTGCTTATGAACTCTGTGTGGTCAGCAGACACGTTGCACCACAGCAGCTTTGCAGAGAGTGATAATCAGCCCAGTGAGTTGAATGAAAATGGCAATTTGTCGCGCGTGCACGGCAGCAGCTGAAGAGGAGCTGAATGACTTATGTTGTCTAGACTGTGGCAGAGGTGGTGTTTTTGTCTCATAGTACTCACAGATATCTCACTGTCCACACCTGGGTAGGTCTACAACACAGTGACACCATGAAGCACACACACAGAGAGGGGGAGAGAGAGAGAGACAGGGAGGGAGGGAAGGAGGACACGAGACAGGAGGAAATGGAACAAAATGAAAAATAATTAAACTGAAAAAAAAGAAAAGGATTCAACGGAGACGAGACGGAAATGAAAAGGTTAACGCGAAAGAAAAACAGAGGTCGGAGGATGAAAAGGAAGCCGAGCGGCTGATGGGGCGGGCTACCGGCAGCACAGGCCAAATGGAAATCATAGACAGAAAGACAAACACATGCAGGAGCAAAGGGCAAGAAAACAGCTCAGAGGTCGTGGGGTGGGGGGCGGGGGGGCTGGGTGAGAGGTTGCGGCTCGCTGGCGGAGCTCGCCGTCCAGCTGGGGTCAAGGCAGGACTCTGTCCAAGCGGGTCGAAACCAGATACTTTGATGTGCCTCTCTCATTAAGGTCGGAGGGGAGCAACAGGGCCGGCCGGCCAGAGCGAGTCCTCCCCTCCCCGCGCTCTCCTTTTAGAACGTGGGACATCTCACTCAGGAGCGAGAGAGTCTGCAAAACACCCGGAGGGTCGAGCGAGGAGGCGGGAGGATCGCTCGCTCGCCAACGCCAGAGAAAAGACAATCGTCCCGTTTGTCTGCGAGCGAGTCGTCCTGACGTCAGCGAGGGGTGAGCTGGTCAGCGGCGGTGCCAGCAGGGGCCGCGGGCCACCGCAGCCTGGACGTCCCTTTGCACCCGGTCCGCTCCGGGGGTCGGAGCGTCCCGCAGCCTCAACGCCCGAATAAATAACTTCTTAGGCAAACTAAGCTTTTTTTTTTATTATTATAAAAACTTCTTTATGGGCACCTCATGCGCTACTCCGCCTTCCCTTCACTTCCTTTGCACTGTAAGCACAACAATGTGTTTTCCTAAAAATTTATATGGGCAGGGGGAAAAGGAAAAAGCCTGTATGTGCCCAAACTACACAGTAGCCTCTTCTTTCCTGCCGCTGGTTTTATGTGGCAGGTCCAGCAGCAGGGGGCGATCACACAGGCAATCCCGGGCATGTGGGCTAAAGCAGTGGTTCTCAAGTGGTGGAGTCTCAACTGGTGGACCCACATTTTTTCATTATCATGAAGTCGTGACCCAAATTAATTCCCACAACACTCAAATTTATTCTACGCAAAAACAAAAAAAGCCAGCCCGCTTTCTATCATGTCCAGTAAATAAATGATTGAAATTATTGAATCAAATTGTGTGTCCTGCAAAATAAATTCCCAACATTTTCTCTACAAATATTAAAATCCCTTTAAAAAGAAGGAAACTTCCCCACGAAGCCTCGACCGACCAGTTGAGAAACGCTGGGCGAAAGCAAACCCAAGCGTTCACCCGCAGTGTGTTTGCCCATGACTCACGTTAATGACAGAGTCCTTGTACTTGATGTGGAGCCTGTAGTTAGAGATGGCTATGATGGCTTCGTCCGCCTGGCCGAGATATTCCACCCCTTCCCCCTGAAGAACCGGGAACGGCACCTGGAGGAACACACAGCAGCCAGACGTGAGTTTGTGGGGCAGCGAGAACATCAGGTGTCATCACAACTGGCAAAAAAAGACCTGCAAGACCCTCACTTTGAAACACTCCCAGTCGGCAGAGGCATTAAAATGCATAAATAAGGCGCCGAGCCAATGCTCTTGTTGATATTTGGCATTTTTTCACAAGCCAAAACACTGCATGTTTCCCGAGCCTAGCGGGTTTTTAATGTTAAACAAACAAAAAGACCTTCCTGATAACGGCTCAGGAAGGCAGTGGAAAATTATTCAAAGTCACAAAAAATGCAACTGAAACAAGAACAAAAATGTGCTTCAAGTAAAATAGGACTTCAATCCTCTACATCGTTACAACTTCTGCAGACATAGTTTATGAATAATGCATTGTGTCAGTAGATTAAGACTTTTTTTGTTTCCTTTTTACATTATTAAACAAACACTGAGGAGGAACACGATAAATGTCGGCTGCATTTAGACAGAGAAGTTGCTGTATCTGAGTTGGAACTGGAGCCACGGGCCTGTCCAAGTCCCATATTACACCAAACTCCCAAAAAGGTTTTCAACACTGATGTATGACTGTCTGGTCAGTGAGACGCCCTTTCCCTTTTGGACTTCCTTCAATTAAAGAGAGGGATAAATCACACTGGTCTGTGCTCAGCTCCTTGTGAGCACTAGTACATCACTGGTGGGTGTCTGGCCCAGCTAAAGCCGCCCCCAGCCGGCTTGTTTTTGTGGCATTCCAGACATGTAAAAAGACAAAAGCATCCTTTTTAACAGGAAGGAGGAGAGTTTTAGTGGAACACTGTGAGCACAGGGCTAAACGGGACACTCAGTGAGGACCTATAGAGCTCTTCTGGGATATTAACGATTAATGTGGGGCTCCAACGGAGTCTGGCGTTGGAAATAAAGATCTGAAAATGGGCATAATATTGGAGAGTGGAGAAAGGGAGCAGACAAGAAGGGGGGACGTGGGGAGGGCTGTGCGTGCACGTGTAGCTGTCCAATTAGCGCCTAGTGGTTGTACAGAAGGACCTTTGTGAGCACAGAGGGTTTGTTAGTGGACCTGAATGAGCGGCGGGGAGACAAGAGGCGCGACTGTGGAGGAGAAATGTCTGCAGCTACGTTTCTTACTTGTACACATTTCATTACAGGCCGGGCCAAGTCCGCTCTCTGGCTGTGGTTGGAACAATGCATTTAGATAATTGGTTCCCTACCGAGCTCGGTAGAAAACCATTTTCATTTACCTCCGAGGCTCGCCGCTGGCTTTTCAAGCCGACCTTGTGGAAGGGACACGTGGCGGCTACACTTGAGTCATTTCAGGAACAATGTCGCCAGTTGGTGTGATAATCAGAGTTTACTAACACACGGCGTGGTCACTTTCAGACTCGCAGCCCATTCAGATTTTCCTCCTTACAACTGGCCTTGGCCCTCGCTTTTCATGTGATTATCTGAATACACTGGGCCACTTCTGGCTGCTCGGGCACAAGCACTCGACGTGGGAATGGCAATCTGGCCCTCGTTGTTCCGCTGCCGGCTTTGACAAGCGACAACGTTGCTTAGAGACAACATTACCTCATCCTGCATTAGCATGCATTGCTGAGTCACGCAGAGGAAGGACCCGCTGGTGCATGTGATGGGAGGACATGCAAGCGGGGCAGATGGGGTGAGAGGGGTGGGGGGGATTATGCTAAGATGCCCGAAAAATCAGCCTCGCTTCAAATACATTAGCTGACGCTGTTAAAAGCACAGCCTGATTACAGCGAGCGCAGGAGCTGGATGTGAGATCTGACTGACCTACAAACACAGCGCAAAAAAAAATTAAGACAATGCGTGAAACAGATCCCAACAAGGTTTCAACGCTCGTGATGGACGGGCGCAAAAGTGAACGTGTCTGACGACAATGGGAGCGCGGAGCTCGCGTTGAAATTATATCCCGGCTGTAATAACGCTGACATTTATCGCTGCACCTGCTCGTCTCTGAAGTGAAAATTCAGCGTGTGAGGCGGAACAGAGAGCATGATGAGGGGAAGAGCGCAGGGGAAATGGAGCACATAGTACTCTGCACGGGAACAGCGACGGAGCCAAATTTAGGCTGCAAACCCCTTGGAACGTCACACCAGGACGTGCGCAAAAGAAGAATTTATGAATCTGCACATCTGTGCTTTGGAAATTAAGCTTAGCTCAACTCAACTAGGCAACTATTAAAATAAAATGACACTTTACATATAAATGCATTATTCAAATATGTAGAATCTCTGGAAGTCACAGGTGCTGATACAGTTTATTGGAAGAAATGTTTGCTCTGCAGCGCTCTCGGGTCCATCATGAGTCGGAAAACGCCGGCGGCAGAAGCACCGAGTCTCTGTGCGGCTCTGTCGTGAAAACAGAACCAACACGTCCTGCACAAAGTGCCACAGTTGACATGCTGTGCTGGCCGGGGGCTGCATCAGAAACGAGCAGCGCTCCAAAAGTAGGTGCATGAGTCACCGGCAGTCACCAAGTGCAGCAGAAGACAAGAGTGTCACGTTTCATCTGCAGAGCCTTCTGCCGAGGAAATATCTGGAAATAAATAAATAAATGAATGGATAAAAAGGGGGGAGAGAAAGTGATGAGGGAGGTGGGGGGAGGGGGGGAAGGAGGGATGGGGAGGGACTGAGAGCGAGCGAGCGAGCGAGCGAGAAACCCTGTGAATAAACACGCCGGAGTCGTGACTTCCGGTTTCCAGAGCAGCCTGCTTGTGAGAACAGGCACGTGTGCGCACGCAAACGTGAGTGTGCACTACGGCTTGTGAGCGAGCGGGAGGGGGATTGGATGGAGGGTGCGGGGGGGGCAGCGGGGTATTTAATGCGGCGGGCTAAGGGATGCCCGTAATTTGCCTGTGGGAGAGCTCTGGCAGCAGACAGCTGTCGGAGGCGCTGTCAGCCAGAGCCTGCACACGGCAAACACACGAAAAGCAGAGCAATAACGTGCGTAAAATAGAGGAGGCGGCAGATGGGAAAACGGCTTCGCAGGCGTTTACGTTAAAGAGCTGCGTGACCTTTCTCTCACTCGAGTCTTTTCGCTATGCTTGCTTTAAAGAAAGAAAAGAAATAGGAAAAGGAGAAGAGGAAGAAATCAAGCATGAGCTGCAGTTCAGGACCGACTGAAACGTTCAATTATTTATTGCCTTCTCTCGGCTTTGGGTCTTTTAAGGCATGTTTTGCGACCTTGTCATTGACCTTTAATTCAGGGCAGGTCGAGAAATACTTCTAACAGATATAGAAAAAAATAACACGCATCGTTAGCAATAGCTATCTACTGTTGCACACCCGGCATTTGACAACAGGCGCACGCAGCTTCCTGATCGCTGTCAGCAGATTGGACAATCTACTGCATTCTGCTGAAAATAAGAAAATTAGTGATCGAAATGTTTTTACGATGATCTTTTTTTTTCTCAGCAAGTGGTCTAGTAATGAATTTGGATTTAAAATAAAATAAAATCTGGCTTTGCTTTTGCTGCTATATCTGCAAAAGGCTGTAACAGTCACAGGAGGTGTCAGCATCAGTTAGTTTTGCTCTATACAAGCTTATCAGCTCTACTGCTTTCAGTGTTGAAACAAGAAGAAAAAAAAAAGCTCTGGTCAGTGTCTTCATCCTTCATTTAGCGTCTGGCATCAAGCCTCCTGAGCTGTGACTGAGTAATATCTTGGCAATCGAACTGTGCATACTTTCATCAGGGTGTATCAGTGGAGCACACTCGTGCTGCAGCAGGAGTTGCCACTTGAGAGGCAGCCTGCTCACTGCTCACTGCTCACTGCTCACGTAGAGAAAATGTTGAAGGTAGGCCTGTCCAGCTCACCTGAAGGCTATCATCCTCCTTCACCAGCTCCTTCTGGGGGAACAGGTCCTTGGCCTTGATGTACTCCAGACTGGGAGGCCCTTCTTCACCCTGTCGGACGCACAAACAGAAAAACCTTCAGTGATGCGTTTTCAAAAAGAGAAAAGACAGGCCGGGCACACTTTAATAACAGCGACTTTGAGGCATGGGAGAGGCCATTTCACAATAAGTGCGAGAACTAAGGTACATGTTCTTACAATTCTACTCCACTTATCGGGCAGGTTCGTTTGAAAGTGTGCCAGTTGGAAATTCGCGAACCGCGTCATCCAACTCGCAAGGCGGCACGCAGGTGATTAAATATTGACAAGCCAGACTTCCAAAAATGACTTTAAAATAGGTCATGCGTGACGACTGGAAAAAAAAAGTTCACTCTATGAAAACAAATAGCATTCTGATGAGAAATAAGCCGTGTGCTGAACGCCACCCTCCCCTCGTTTACACCGAGTTGTGATTGTGCAAGAAGTTAAAGAGTGTGTAAATGACAGATAGCACCAGTTATCAGGTGCCCAAAAGCTGTCGACATTGTGAGTGGGCGTTGCTGTTGACAACAGAGAAACTGGGACTTAGAAAAATATTTTACACGCTTCAGTTCCTACTTCCTGAGCGTTTCAAACAGTCGGGACCCCTTTTAAGAACCACGTAGCCAAATGTTTTGGCTTCACGGAACCCTACATTTGTTTCACGTTTTTTGTTTCAAGGCTGCTGATAAAAATTCAGACGTTCTTATCGGGTCCTATCGGGTTTAGAATGGATAACTAGCTAATATTAGACTGCAACAACTCAACAAGCAGCAGAGGTGAAGATGCAGCAGGAGGAGGGGGAAGGAGGGGGGTGGATGGCAACGCCCCTCTTGTTGCCTTTCACCTCCTCTCTAGCACACATTCATTTCACATGTAGGTCACATTTCAAACGCATCAGATAAAAGACAACAGAAGTTGTTTATTATTTTTCAAGAGATATAAAGTTTGTTCCCATGTATGCTAGTAACCTAGTTTCACAACACACGTGACACAGTATCTGTATTATAATTACTATTTTATTATCATTTGTAATTTCCTTTTTTTAATCAAAAGTTTGGAACATGCAAGGGTTTATAATTGCAACAATCTTTCAAGTTTGTGACAAGCAAAAGGAGTCAAGTTTTAATAGCACCATGTGAACCTGTGTCTTCATGCTGAGAAAGGAGAAAAGGTACTTGAGCAGTGCTGGAAAACAACCCTTTGTGATGTCACACAGGGTACTGATACCTGACCGTTACCTTTCCCTAATCAGGGCAGTGTTTGATTACTCTCTGACAAGCAGTTAACGAGACACAACAATAACTTGTCTTTGTCCAAGTTTTTCTGCTGTTTTTCCCCTTCAAAGTCTGTTTCTCATTGTTGGGATGCAGCACTCAGAGCGACAGATTCAAGGTGAACCCAGTTTGTTTGTTTTTTTGGCTCACAGGACAATGCTACTCTGCTTGATGCAGCCCCTCCACCTAAGCGCGGCCATATGTTTGTGGCTTCTCATGAATGAGCACAGCAGTGGAGTTGTGAATGGCAGCGAGGTGGAGGCGGACTTTGGACTGGTGTATTTCTATCTCCAGTGGATTACATCTTGGCTTTCTTGCTTGTGAAAGACTTCAGATTCAGGAAGCGTGTGTATGGGGGGGGCGGGGTAAACACAACGGAAGTGTCATCCTCGATAGCAGGGGAGCCTCTGACGGTACCATGCCGACCTCCTGCCACGTTTGCAAACATTACATCTGTCATCTGAAGGTCCAAACTGCTGATAAAACCTGATGATTAGCAGGCCACCCACTGGTAACAGATGGACATCCTACAGTGATACCCCCCCTTTTTCTCTTTTGGGGACTAACCTGACAACTGATTTCAAAGGCACAGGGGTCTTGGGCAAAAAGAAAAGTAGAAATATCAATAACTGACTTGTCAGTCAGGCCACAGACTCAAAATAAGGCAGGAGCCTCATTTCTCTGCACCAAGTGCACAATTGAGGTTCAACTCGGTGACCGCAAGGACTTCAGTTTCCTGATTATGAGCCTTTTCCTGCTTTTGATCACACCAGGGACGTGGTGTTTACTTGCACACGGACAAACCTGGATATTTACATTCTTGTATGCATGCTAAATATTAATAGGATGGGTTTCCCCTTTAGTTCAGCTTATTTATGCAGGTGCCTGTGATGTTTGTTTTTTTTCATAACAGCACAACCAATTGTGATCTGTACGTCAGAAGAAAATAGCCTAGGGCTAGCTTACTGTTGCTATGCTCAGTTTACTTAAAAATAATCATTTTCAGGTAGATTTTTATTTTCCGTACTTAGGTGGTTGTCATTTCAATGCTTGAATTTTGAAATCTCAAAAGACAGTGTGTGTGTGGTGGGGGTCTGTGTGGAGGGGAGACATCCGACAATACCAAGATATATGGAGGTCAAAGCTATTTTAGAGGAGGAGGAGGTCGTAAATTATGCACACTCATGAGTCCTTTCCCTTTTTCAGAAAAGAATTCACGACAGATCATGCAAAGGCCTATTGAATAGACTAAAGAGAGATAAGAGAGGACACTGAGAATGGCAAGGTTTTGTTTTTATTATTTACAATCGTTCCGTTTTCCTTATTACAAATAAGACATTTTGTGTGAGTGGGGTGCGAGAGGGTAGCACTGACGCAAGTATGAAGTCAAGAGAGGCCGCCTTCTTGGAGACTCTCTACTATATTACAGATCAATAGTTCAACCAGTACATCAGCAATCAATAGCTCAAGCAATCAATCAATCAATCAATCAATCAATCAAGGCCGAACAAAGCCTCACGTCTTTCAGTCGTCGGGGACTCTTAGGTCCGATTAGGTCTGTTTGTGGGTGACACTAATGGGTAAACAACAATTGGCCCTCACACTCCGCCGTGCATCAGCTGTTCTGCATGGCAGCAGTAGTGGCAGCCAAGGGGTGACTTGAGTGTCAAGGCCGTGTGGAATGCAAACGTCTATCCTTAAACGCCCTGAGGTGTTGTGGTGCATGTCGTATTGCAAAGCTGGTGAAAGTGAGGTGGCCTTTCCAGCGCCGCAGTGCATTCGTGCACGGCTTGCACTGGAAGCACAGAGGTGAAAACAAGAGATGAAACAGTTCGGCAATCTGCCCGACTGTTTTACCGGATCAACTCTGGTTAGCTGCTTCGAAATCTCTGCGTAAAACAATGTGCTGAACCCTGAACCTGCGGCCTGATTCAGGGGTCAGTATGGAGACTGATGAGCCAGCTGTGCCTCATCAATTGTACTCAATCTCACTGGAGAAAAGGTGGAGCATTATAGCAGCTATCAGTCAGAGACACGGTGGAGGGGTCAGGCCATTACAGGCCGATCTGGGCTCTTGTTGCCGGGCAATGTGAACCACCGGATTCCCGTCCAAAAACATTCTAAAGCCCCTCCTCCCTCCAAAAAAAGAGGGCGGGGTTTAGTGTGGCCTGCCAGACAGCGGTCATAAATGATTGTGGAAAGCTTCAGGTATAGAAGCTCCCTATGTAAAAAGTCAATGCTAATCCTCTAACAGGAAGACATGCCCATCATATTATCAATAATCCAGCCTCTCTCTTGATTGCTGCACTTGGCTGCTTGCATGGAGAGAGTTGGCACCTCCCTCCTTACGGAATCACCCTGACATTGTGCGGCAGCAACAGAACCGAAAGAACACAGTGTGCTTAAAAGCAAAAATCTGCTGACAAAAAGTTGGGCAGCATAAATTCACGACACAGACCGTGCATGACATTTGACTTGGACTAATGCGTTGAAGTGATTCCGAGGGGGCTAATGTAGCCACGCAAAAAGTTACAAGAGCAGTGTGAACCAAATGAGAGACGGTGCCTGACGGAAGACTGAGCCACATTTTTAGCAGCGGGACGTGAATGTTGCAGCAGGACACAGGGGTCCCATGCGGACGCCCTTCAGGAGTCCCGCTGCAGGGCTAAAAACCGGCTGGAACTGAAAACTCTTGCGATTGCATCTGCAGAGACAAATGCGGTGAGAGCGTCTGTTTTCTAATTTTTGGTCCGCTGCAGAGCGTCCACAACCAGGCAGACAATCAGCTTACAGAAGATTAAAAGAGAGGAGAAATGGTCTCACTTTGGGGCCGGCTCACAAAGATGGAGCACAGCTTGTCCTGCGCCCAAACACGTTTTTTTTTTTTTTTTTTGCTTCGTCACTGCCTCGGGCACCCCCACCCTTCCTCCACTTCTGTCCCACCAGAAATCAAAAACACTGGAGCCAGTAGACATGCATACTCACAGAATGCATCTCACAGATATTTAGGTGAGAGTGGCTAACACACCACGATGACGGCGACTGCTGCAATGGTGTCAATTAGGAGCTGACATGCATGTGAGGCAAAGCTGTATGTCTGCACGTGAGAAAGGCCAAAGCAGTTAGAGTGAGAGTGACATACGTGGATACGACAACCTATTTTAGCTCTAAAGCTTTTGAAAACAATTTGCAGCCCTTACTCACCAGATTATTCACTTAATCTGACTGAGGCTTTTGTACTACAGAGTTGTGCAGATTAGAGACCCCTCTCCATGATGCAGAGGTAAGGTCCGCCGCCAGCTCTTACAAGGCTGGCTGGTTATTCGACTTGATTCATGTGAACTAAGGACGAATGAATCCCACCGGGGAAAGGACGGAGATGAGAGCGAATGGAGGCGCAGGTCAGTTTGATTGAGACGAAGATATTCTTCCCTGGAGTTAGAGGACACTATGGGAAGATGACTAAGCAACGTACAACTGTGCAACCTTGTGAATCATGTTTTGCCTTTCAACCACTGTTCTACAAATGCCCCTTTAGCGGCGGCAGATTATTACTTTTCTGTTTCAGTATCAGGAATGTGGCTGCACCACCAGCACGAGTCACCAAGTCACTGTGACTTTGCTACAACAGTTACTGTCAATTTGCACTCTCTTTGTCTCTTCGTCTCTGGTGCAGATTTTAACGACTTGTGCCTTGTACCTTGGTAGTGGCTTCCAAATGCGCAGACACAAAAGTATTGTACAAAATGCTGATGGTCGCCGACTGGGCATCTTAAAAAAACAAAACAATATGTCAACAACATATGCTTTCATACAATGTCCCCAAGGGGGGCAAATGTGAATAAATGTTATAAGAATTATAAAGAAGCAAGCAAGCAAAAATAAATGCCAAATTTGACCGACAAAAACTCAAGAATATCTTTTTAATATCTTTTAAATTAAAATTGAACTGGCACATATTTCATTGTGTCACATTGGTGGTGTAACTACGTTTGGCATGCTTTTCGTGTCCCTGCACTCATATGTTTTACTTTTTTGTACTAATGATTTTTTTTTTAATACACTTTAGTCGTACTTCAAATTCTTTGTTTAATACTGCTGACTTGTATCAAAACACTGCCACAGCAGAGAAAGTATAGACGGTGAAACGATCGCTTAAATCACAAAATCGTTTATTATTGGACAGACTCAACGCACAACTTGGGTCCACACAAAACACTGCAACAGCTTAATTCACCCATGTGTGTTAAATTGCTCTCAGAAGCGAACCTGGAAAGCAGCGAACCCAAAATACAAGCAGAACATAGAATTAGCGTTGATGGCTAACAGTTTACCTGAAATGCCAGCATCTCTTTGTTTGCCAGTAGCACTGTTTTATAAGCCTTTTGACTTTTCACTCACTGTCATGTTTCGTCAAAACCTTACCCAATCAGTGGCCTGCTCTCTACTGACATCACTTTTTAGCACCTGCTTGGCATAGCTTGGCACCCCAGCCGAGCAGGTAATAAAATAGTACTGGTAACAGTTATAACAGGTTAGTACCTGGTGGAAAAGCCCATAAACCGACCCAAGCTGAGCCGAGTAGGTGCTAGAGGAAGCACGCCCATAGAGGGCACTGTGTTCCTGAACAGTGTCTTTAATTCTAATGCAAAATTCTAATACTTTAGTCCTTTACTTTCTGAAAATAAGGCAACTCTGCCAGCACTAGTCAAGTTGCAGTAACAGAGGACAATTTAACAAATGGTCTACTTACACAATTATTTAACTGGCTCATCTTCCTTAAAAGTTCCAGGGGGGGCATTTACAGATTTATTGTTTTTTGTTTTCTTTTCTTTTAAAATTTGCAATAATGGAAGAGCAATAATAAACTCAATCAAGCAAATCCAGATGTTTCACTGAAGATTACCTGGAACTTGGTAAAAATTTAAAGTAATAGAGAACACAGAGTACTTTTATCTTTACATAGCAAAGCAAATGGTTCTCAATAAAACAAGAACTATTTGGGGTTGGCTTCGTTTCAACAACAACAACAACAACAACTCTTGACACATGTTTTTTTGTTTTTTTCAGTCGTTGCGTACTTTAGTGTTGCGTTCCACAATGGCTGTTTTTTTTTTAGAGAAAATACTAGAATATTAAAAATAATACAATAATAAAAATTACTAGATGGCTCTCTAGTCTTGGATTACCAGATAATTCTTGTAGATGGAATGAAGTATGACAATTTGTACTGAAATAACTTACAACTTCAGTTGTACCGACAGACAAAACAGATAATAGAACAAAATATATAGGGTGTTACATTTACTGCAGAGAATTTCTAGACGGAGAGAAGCAGTGTTTGGACAGCATTTGACTTTATCTCAGTTAAATTGCCAGTGAACTCAACTGTTTGGAGGCTGCTGCGAGAATTATTTGTTTCCTTTGAGGCGAGTCCCATCCATGGCACTGTTTTTTTTTTTTTTAGATACTCCAAAGTACACAAGCCACAAGTCTCGCTGACCTCCCTGCATGCCGTTTAAGGGAGTGTATTTGTATTCATCACATCCCTTTGTTGACAAATGCCAGCTACAAAACAGTCTGTTTGAGGTGCTTAGCGGGACGGTTCGAAACCAATGGTAAGGATTTGCAGAATGAGTAGCTAAGGCTGAAAACTGCCACGTCACGGAGCAAGACATGATGTAAACAAAGCTGTACGCAGTTGGAGCTCCTCCCCAAGTGAGTGAGGGCTGCTTCACCGTCATTGTGACGACGCTAGAACTAAGCTGCTGTTGTTACCCCGAGTCCCCCGTCCCCCTGTCTGGTGTCATAACTGATGCCATATGCGTGTGTCTTTTGCCATTTTTGTCACAAAAGGCTTAATGCAAAGCCCTGCAGAGTGTCTCAACATATCCGCAAAAGCTTTTGTCTGTACTTACACTCTGAATTAATTTAGCCACTGGGTCTCTAATAGAATCCAAGCCATGGAAAAATCTCAACCAATTCAATTTGGCTTTTTATAGTCCTATTTGCACAGACAATATATTGCAGTGGGAGAGAACATGATAGATTGAAACTAAAAGGAAAGGTAACTGGAGACGCTCCCTCCTCCCCCATCTATGGCTGGACAAACGTCACAATGTTGAAAATTCCGCACCATACTGCCACTGTCTCCCCAAGACCGATATGTGGTCCACTTTAGAGGCAGAGGACAAGCATACTAAATTATACAGACTGTGACGCAGAAGGGGAACTGCTGACTCAGCTGCACCACAGACGTATTAAACAGAGGCCATAAATTGTGCAGGGCCTAACCATGTCTGATCACAAAGCCCACTGGATGGACCAGTGTGGCGATCTCCAGACTTTAGGCCCAAAACGAGAATTGAAGCACCTCCCCATATTGTGCAATGAATATTGAGGAAAAATGCCAGCTACCTTAAAATCTAAACAAGAAATCCACCAAATCAAACGTACACCTGCACCGTGTCAGAATGTTAGTGTATGTATTGTGTATTATGTATTATGTATGTGTAATTATTACACAGATACCAGGCTTGATGAACTAACCAGCCCACTAGTCTGACCTTACACCTGACAGATTGGAACAGTTTTGGTTTGTAACATAGTTGCAACAAAAATTCCAATTGCTAGTTTTCCAGAGATATTTGAAACCAAAACATGACTGCAAAACTTGGCATAGAATGAGTAAAAAAAAACGATAGTAAGAAGAAAGGACTTAATGAAAGCCCAGTATTAAATGTACCAGCTAATGGCACGGAAAAAATATTTCTAGACTAGATAAAAGAAATCTTGTGAACTGGACCTTGAGTCTGTTAATAATAATAAAATCATAATCACAAAAGGGCTGGCGAGTCTGACATAACTGACCGTGGAGATGTTAAATCTAGTTCAGCTAACACATCACTGAGACTAGAGGACACGAGTGAGCCTGTTGTGTTTCTGAGCAATCAATCTCTTCGCCCCTCCGTCCTCAAGGAGCAGAACTAAATATAAAACACCTGTTCTGCATCCGTCAACCGACGCAGGTCTCGCTGCAGTGAACCCGCCGCCGCCGCTTTGTCTGGAACAGTCGGCACTACGCGTTCCTTCGCACGTTTTAACACCCTGTACTCCTGATGGTGGCGCCTCCCTCTCCGCCTGCCAATCACAGCGCCGGCGGCTCGCATCCTCTCCAGCTGGAGAGGAGGCAGCGCCAGTGATGGCAGTAACGACGAAGCCTTTGAGGAGCAGGCGATTTCATTACGGCTTCGCCGGCGGCCGCTGACGGACCACCGCAGCCCTCACGTGCGTCGCCCAACACACACACACACACACACACCGCACCGTCCCATCCCCCACTGAGCACGCGCACACTAAAAAGGGCGTGAACTTACGAAGCAGTTGAGCATGGAGCAGGACACCCTTCCTGCGAGGCTCATGTCGAGGAGAGGCGGGGCTGTGCCTGGAGGACACGCAGCAGCAGCAGCAGCAGCAGCAGCACGACCGGCGCACGAGGAGCCGGCATAACCATTCTTCTCCCTGCCGGAGCCCCTCCTCCGCCACCTCCACCACCACCACCAGCGCCTCCTCTCGTCTGCTCCCAGCCCTCCTCCTGTCCCACGCCGCCGACACTGCCGCCACCTCTTGCACGCGCCCTCCTCCTCCTCCACCTCCTCCCTCTCCTCCTCTCGAGAGCTGCCGTGTGTGGCACGACACGCCGGTCTCTAGAACGCCCCTCCTTCCCTCTGTCCCTCCTTCCTTCCTTCCCCCTCTACGGTGGCAGGGAGCGCGAGAGTGCCGGTGCCTGGAGAGACAGCCGCTGCTGCTGCCGCTGCTGCACAGCCGAGGACAGCAGGAGCAGGATCAGCAGGAGGAGCAGGAGGAGGAGGGATAAAGCGGGAAATATTCCGAAGCAGGAGCGGAAGTCCGCGTCGCCAGCCGTGGCCGAGAGTGATGGGAGGACTGCAGATGTGCCTTCCGTACCGACTGGGAGGGGGCGGGGGGGCGCGAGGGGAGTGCCTGATGCTAGACTCCTCCCTCTGCATGCGCATCCACCTCCCTCCCTCCCTCTCTCTCATCAGGCTCACATGGCTCGCGCTTCTCCTCCCTCCCTCCCTCCCTCCCTCCATTCTCGCCTCCCTTCTTCTCTCCCCCCTCCGCCCTCCCTCCTTCTCCCCCCCCCCCTCCGCCCTCCCTCCTAGCTCGGTTCACCCTTCACCGACATCTAATAAATATGCCTGTCCCTTGGCAACGAGGCGGCAAAGCTCGGAGCGTACCGCCAGCATCCGGGAAGATGCTCCGGCAGCCGCGAACGCATCGTCTGCTGCCAGCAGCTTCTTCTTCCCTCTAGAAAGCCTGCGACGTGCGCGCTTTCTAGAGGGACGCTGCGCCCAAACACAGAACGCAACCTGTTGGCAGAGCACATGTCCCCAGACTTGAACAGAGAGAGAGAGACAGAGAGAGAGAGAGAGAGAGAGAGAGGGACACAGCATCCTGTGGTTGGTTGGAAAGAGTCCCATTAGAAAAGCGCTGCAGTGGTGGGTGAGAGGAAGTGCATGCAGAGATCTACAGTGACACAGCAATCTCCAGCCACGTATCCATCCTCTGTGTGTGTGTGTGTGTGTGTGTGTGTGTGTGTGTGTGTGTGTGTGTGTCTGTGTGTGTCTTTTCCTTGCACTGCCCGGCCGCAGGAGCAGCGTGTCTCTGCGGTGAGCGATGCTTTTCTCCCCTCCTGCTCCCGCTGAGGACCGGTGAAGGTCACTGAATGCATAGCGTGAACGCGCAGTCGGATCACACGGAACAGGGGGACACCCTCCCTACCCCTCCCCTCCACCCTCCCTACCCCTCCCCCCATTACGTCCTCCTGGGCAGATCGTGACAGCCCCTCGCTCCATGACCCCACGTTATGTAAGACACATATAGCGGAGAATACAAAGCCTGGATGCAAAGGCGGGACAATTACCAGCTGGCTATGGCTACTGCAGGCTACATGTGCATGTCTGCATGCATGTTTAGGGTAACACTGGTAGCATAAAGGACGGCAAGAAGCAATTATAGTGATGATCAGGGTTTTAACTCTACAGCATGATTGAAAACGCACCGCTTTCTAAGCCACACGAGCAGGAAGACAACAAAAAGATACGACAATGCTTTATTTAAAAGCGTCTGCTTGATGCTGACTTTAGGGTACATGGTGTACAACCGTGTCTAGGGTTACATAACAGCAGGGCATTTCAGGGGGGTTTTCAACCTATTTACGGTGCACATCCAACAAGCAGCTGCCATGATTAAAGAAGGTCTTCTGCTGTAACAGATGAGAAGTGAAACTACATTATTCTGTAGTAATGTTAATTACAATAAGTGGAAGTGTAGTTTCAGTGTAACAGATGTGTAACGCTTAATTAATTGTAAAATGAAAAGGTACATTTCTGGACCAATTCCATTCTGCAGTGATTGTCAGCTTCAAGTTGTCCTTTTTCCATACATAAATATTAAATTCATATACGATACAAATATTGCATGTATAAAAAGGTCACTATTATATAGTACAATATACACTGCACATCATTAGAAGTAGGGGCCCATACCGCAGGAGGCATTTGTTTATAGCCGTGGACCATCTCATCAGGTAAATGGACTCAGGCCTAGGCTGCAATGACGCACTCTTCCCCAAGCTGAGTGAGCTACCAAGAAATCATTTTAATGTCACATGCTAAACCTGTGACTAAACTAGGAAGTGAAAGAATTATACATGGGCGGTGGGAAGGAAAAAAAAACTCTGTGCTGCAAGTTGGCTGCACATGGTTTTGTGAATAAATCTGTGTTGGTTGTTAAAGTAGACTGCCTGTGCGAGCTGTCGTAGCGCGTCAATAGCTAAATGTAGAGTGTAGAAACCACTGACAGGTTCTGCTGTTGTATTCTGATGTCTGATGGCAGGAAAAAATAATAAAATCACTCAGCAACTCGGTTGGCAGTGCTGAATTTTTGTTGGCAGTAATCCCAATGAATATGCCTCATAATTGGAAAAGCACAAGCTCATCAGTTTGGAAGCAAGAGGTACTTTCTACTTAAAAGGGTAGATGGAAGACACCCATTATTATTTTTTGATATTTTTAGCCTTAAATTAGGAGCAAAGCAGAGACAACCAGGCATTGAAACAGAAGGGTAACAATGAGGCTTCAAATGTTCTCACTCATTTAGAGTTAAACCTACATACGCCGACCATGAATTGGATCTAAAGTCCAAACAGTGGCCTTTGACTTTCTCACCAGTGTCTGCACGGCCCCACCCACACCAGGCAAAGGTCTGGCACTGATTCTTACTTCTTGTGCTTGAGATTTTATTTTAGGAAAGCAGGGCAGCCAGGCACCACCGAGTGTCAGCCTTCACGTTGACACACAGTCACAGTGGTGTGTACGACAAGGACAAGGTTTGTTTGGGGAAGAGTGTCGGAGAATCAGAGGACCCACCAATCATTAGTTCCCGTTATATTCAAAACATCAACAACCACCTTCAGTTCACATTTTAGTTCAACTCTACAGCTCAATACTTCAAACAGCGGCATCTCACCGGGCATTTGATGAGAAAAGAAAACGAAACACACAGTCCTGATGTTAGGCAGGCGGCTACCCTTGCTTGCTCTGCACAGCGTGCTACAATGGGTGCCGGGTGCAGTGTAAAATAACTCCATTGTCCCCGTTTCCGTGCTCATATTATCCTGCCACCAACACAGCGGTGTGAGTGGACAGCGGCACGAACTCAATACTTCCCACTTCACCTCAACAGAGGAGCTGCAGGCTGGGAAGCAATTAAACGCAGCTTCGCAAGATGAGATTAAAAGGATCAGATTACCTGCGGAGCAAAGGGCTGCAGGAACGAAAATGTCGCCTTTAGATCGGCAAAAAGAATCGCGCAACGTGGAACTGTCATCCATTCTTACGTGTTATGAGCGTCACCGGATGCACACGTTGATGCTGCTCATGCGACATTGCTCATCTGTTTGCTCAGCTGTTAAGCGTGATAACGAGTTTGCGAGACCAACTCCGGACTCAATGCACAAGCGCAGGTAGCAGTCGGAGGTCAGTCAAACCATGAAGTTGGAAATGTGGAAAAGTGAACTTTAACACAGCGCTAACGGAGGTCTGCCTTCACCCCCCCAACCGCCGACATGCCCCGGTGGGCACATTATTGCTTCATCAGCCTCTGCCATCAATTAAGCCAGCGCTCGACTGCGTGTCCCATAAAAAGGCTGAGAGCCGGGCGGCCAGCCACTGTGGCATTCTGTGGAACCAGTTGGCCAGAACTCCAGGACACACATCCTCCAGTTACACTTCCTATTTCTGTCCCACAAAAGCTGCAGCCGTTAGTTTCAGGGGGAATTTGTTGATCATCTGGTCTCCTCTTCCCCTATCTTAGAAGTCTCATCTGTTTTAGCTTAAAAAAGCAAACAATGGCATTTAGTGAAAAATAGAAGCTCTACTTTATCAATCAATAAATAAATATATATGCAAAAATCAAAACAATATAAAGTTTTGAAACCATGATGAACTTTTGGTTAAATTCATGCAACTGGTAAATATGTAATTAATAAAAGCCATTCCCACCCAACTGTCTGCGATGCCTAATGCTTATTTATCTGGGCTAAAGGACAACTATTGCCTGCACACCCACGATTAGTTGTGCTATTGGGCAAGACACTCCCTACATTGCGTTGGTACTCAAAAGTTGTGATTCGAAGAGAAACTAAGATGCATGTAGCAACATGTAGCGCCACAGTTATTTTTCTGTTTTTCCTTGACTTTCCTTTTCGTAGTGTACAAGACTGTAACACC
This sequence comes from Thamnaconus septentrionalis, assembly GCA_009823395.1. Lineage (NCBI taxonomy): Eukaryota > Metazoa > Chordata > Actinopteri > Tetraodontiformes > Monacanthidae > Thamnaconus > Thamnaconus septentrionalis. The sequence goes on from CM020504.1 coordinate 8,435,485, forward strand.
ACAGTCAAATTCCTCGTAAGTTTACACAAACCTGGCAATAAAATCAGATTCTAAGCCACTCTCACGACTGAACCTCAAATCCAGGTGGGTACCGTCCACTAGGGGGCAATCAACATAAAAATGAATAGATTCAGCACTTACTGTACAAAAGTGTTTCCTTTGCAGCGGGACACATACAAAACTTTGACTTCATGGCTACTTGCCTGCATGTTGCCTTCCACTTTCAGCCAAGAACATTCATGTTGTAAACAGCATAGCGCTCGTGCGCATGGAACGCAAACAGAGCTAGCATGTGCTAAAGTAGAGCGCAGGCAATTGCTGTGGAATCAAAGACTTCTGACATCTGTTACCAGCTACACGTTGCTTCTATTGATTTGGCTGCACGTCATTGAATGAAACAAACATTGCAATAAAGTTGTCACCCAGCTGCTAACTGTGTCGTCACAATACAGAGAGGTGCCACATGTTGAAATGTCAAGACAGGGACACTGGCTTCTCCAAATGGGCCTGGCAGGTGAGTGTGACTGTATGAAAGGCCTTTGTGAAGCACCGTCAGGTGCAGAAAAGCCCTATATAACTGTAGCGCAGTGCATTTACCATGTGCCTGTTTCATGGCTTGATATTTCTCTACAAAACAGTGATGGATGCGTCTGTTCTGCCCTTGTTTGGTCGCTGGACGTCCATTGCTCGCGACACCAGAGGCAAAGGAGGATATGAAGCAAGCCAGTTTGTTCTGGTTTACATGCAGTGCAACCTACATCTCAGTAGAAAATAAATTACAAATAGCCTCGAGTGGTAGAAATCTGTAATTCATTTTTGGTTGCTGGTCATTAGTCTTTGCCTGACTTTCTTCATGGGATATTTTTGTTTGTTTGATTTTTGCATTTTTAAAACAAAACAAAAAGAAAAAGAAAAGTGAACTTCAACGTCCAGTTTAATCACCATCACACTTTTGCACAGCACTAAAACGGTCATAACCAGTCCAATACTATAATACAATGATTAAAGGAAACTTGATAACCGGACAGTAAATATTGCATGCCGACATGTTTGGCACCAGCTGGACGTGTTGCAACACCCTGCACTGCTTTAAGGCCTACATGAGTTTATCTTCGCAGGGTGTGTGTGTGTGTGTGTGTGTGTGTGTGTGTGTGTTCAGAAAGCCTGCGCTTTGCTTTAGCAGCAATCTAAAAATCTAGAGTGGAGTACAAACACAGGCGCCGCCTCCTCCCCAGCGATGCGATTGGCTCACCATGCTGCCAGCTGTGGAAAGTCAGCCCCAGGGCCTCCTCTTCAGGTCCCGCCCTCGCCTCCCGTCCACTGGGCTCTGCGGTGCCAGCAGTAGCTCCTGCCAAAACACAAACACACTACGTTCAGGCATGGCGTGTGCGTGGGGAGGTCGTGTGTCACGGTTGCTGCAGGAAAACTGGCGATAAAAAAAAACAAAACATTGAACACTTTTCAGAAGCACCTAACTTGACATTTTTACGAGCTATGAGTTACGGTGCATACCGGGTGACGTTACAGTTGCTGGCTGGAACAAATCAGGTCACATCTATGTAAACCCAGTCGGCACAAACATGCAAGCACATGTGTGAGGAGGGGGCGGAGGAATCCGCGTTGGAGACCCTAGAGCAGATTTCCTGACCCAACATGACCCAGCTGGAGAAGAGATTGCTTCTTTTCCCGAACAAGACATGCAAAGTCAACATTCCTTGGTCCTTATCAGCGTGTTGATAGAAGTAGACAACACATATGGAAACCTCCCCTGCACACACCCAACACAGCAGGATTGGCCCTGGCTGCCATTCTCAGGTGGATTGGAGCTTTTCTGGGGCGTCCGGACAGTTGTGTGCACCGCTGCAGCGGCTGCGCGCGTAGTAGAGGGACAAGTTAACACACCGACAGTAAATGAATGCAGAAGTTGAGCTGCACGCGGACACTCGACCAAGCGCTCTTGCTGATCTTTCAGGAAGTATGGGGTTAAGTTTGTTATAAAAAAAAAGGGTCAAACTCAAAGACGGCCAGACGCAACGTCACTTAGAATGACTGAGGAACAACTTGATTCAAGACAGAAAGTCTCACTTCCATGCTTAGACACACCCCCTTTTGCACACAGCTCCACAAAAAAAAAAAAAAAAAAACATTTTCTCAGCTCAGATAATCCCGCTGCTGAAGCCGACGTCTCTTACCTTCAGCAACTGCTGAATCCACAAATGCTACGCTGAAGCTTTGATCTGCCTTTTAGAGGTTGAGCTGAAGCCTGGCGGGCGCCCTCCAAACAAGCACAAGTGGCCGTGTCCCAAACACACACTGGTTGTAGTCCAGTGCATGACATACCTCCTTCTCTCCCTCCTCCCTCTCCTGCTCACTCGCTCTGTCTCTATTGCTTACTTTTGCTCCCTCCCACTCTAATGCCAGGCTTCTCAAAGTGAAAGGAGCCGTACTACAGGGCACGGACTTTCTACGCTGCGCCCACCTCCGCTTTTTTTTTTTTTTTTTTTTTGACTACTCCGTCATCAGTAAAGAGCTGACTGGCTCAACAGTCATAATTGTTTCCAAAGCTGAACAATATCACATTGAGGACTGGCAGTTGTATTGCACAATGCAAAAAAAAGTATTTTTAATAGTATAACATAAATTTAAAAAAAAAAAATTGTAAACAAAAAAATCTATTTATGTAGCATCGTCTTCTACTGCGATATAGACAGATTATTATTATTATTATTATTATTATTATTATTATTATTATTATTATTATTATTATTATCATTATTATAAGAAGTACTACTCTTGCTACTACTCCTACTACTTTCTCGCAGCCTCTATGCAACACATTTTCTTTGAAAAAGTCTTGGAAGCTCATATTAGTCCAAATTCAATCGTTATTGTAAGGCTTTTATTAATATGTAAAAGGTCCAATGCGAAACATATCAAAGATGTCTATATTTAACAGTGGACTTTCACTCTGCATTAAGTTATGGTTTCAATTTGACTAAGCACACAAGTTAGTCTTTCACTTTTGATGTCTGTACGATACCCGGGTGCATGTTGACCATATCTTTTTTTTTGGCTATGAACGCCTTACTGCTTACAAAAGCTGAGAGATGAGACTGAAAAGCACAGCGTTTCATTCACAATGGAAAAGAGACCAAACTTTGTAGAACTAGTTCAGGTTCTTGTACTGTTTCCGACAGTGATAACTGGATGATAGTATGTGATTGTAATTCAACATCTTCCATGGACCCATTCAGGTCCCAGTGAATCATGACCAGTCAGCCTAGTGATTGTACTGCTGCTGATAACCCATAAATTCTTGAATTCATTCTTTATTTTGCTTATTTTTATTCATCAAGATCAACACACAGAGCCAAAAAGCGCTGTGTTTATTATGCAGATTTTGAACTATTTTTTTCAAGCTTGTATTTTAGGATAACACTGGTGTACAGCTGCTGTAATATGAAGTCTAGGTAGTAATTACCATAACAGTAGGTTGCAGATTATTAAAGAGAATGCAACATGGTCAGGAAGTGAAGGAGTTTTAATGTAATTGAATACTGTCAGACTAGTTGTTTTCAATGTCAGTGATGCCCTGAACATCACTCTCATCCGACTAGATGAAGGCCTATGTGAATGCAAATTTATGGCAGGCAAACAAGATTGTGACTGCAAGAGGGTATGGTCCTTAAAATCAACGCTCGGCTGTGTTTGAAAAAATAATATCGAGAAAGCGTCACACAGCACAATATTTTAAATCTCAAAGTAATTTCTCTGTAGTTTGCATTACTCCAGCATAACTCCAGAATAATTTCCAAATCGGCTTGATGTATCAATGGGAATGAAGGTCTACAGACAACATTTGGAAATTTTTTTGCTTAACTCCTGTCAAAGTATAACAGGAGCAAATCAACATCTTTGCCAATTAGGAATGTACTCAGTTTAATTTCTTTATCAAAATCATACTGTACTTTCCCATCACCACCCTTTTTGGTTCAACAGCAGCAGCAGATAAACAGGGACAAACAGAAGTTTCAGGGTGGTTGATGTCATCTGGTGTAAGCCAGATGTATCAAATGTCTTTTATAGCCCCTCCAATAGATGGACATTTAGAAAGAAGGCTAATGGCAGTGGACAACATCCGCAAAAGGTTTAGGTAGTGCGTCTATCAGAATTTTGTGCCGAATGATATATTTTGCCTGGCCAGAATAGTCAAAGTTTACTCAAAGATGCCTCATAATTGCAATATATTTAAGGCTGAAAGTACGCCTCTCTGTATGGACAGACAATTGTAATTTACTATCTATAACCAATGCCTTCCCTGCACAATGCACACAGGATTCTCAGAGGCTAATAAACATGTCTTATTATGCCTAACATAATATTTCTTTGACAAGTATAAATGGGGAAAATACGACGTAAAAGTCTCTCTGAAATGAAATAATGAAATAATGTCTCTTCTGTACGAGACGAATCGACCTGGAAGAAAATAATATCTTTTCAAGTCTTTTTGTAAAAATAAATATAAAACGTTTTGCTTGATATTTGTCTCCTCACTTAAATTTGGTTTTGAAGCAGAACACGCAGAAAAGAAAGTATTTTCAAAATGGGACACGTCCTTGTTTGTTTGGTTTTGTTTCTTACCTTGCCCGGTAATAGTGAATTACAGTAAATGTGACACACACAAAAAGTATTACCCAGGCTGAAAGTCCACGCTTCCGCTAATCTAAATTAATGACTCTGTTTATGAACGGCAGGTGCTCCGCCTTGTGACGACACAACAGGTGTGAACGAGTGGTACGGGGATAAAGTTCACAGACACGCCATGGTGAAAGTGAAAGCGGGAGGCAACTTGCCCCCGCAGATTGGCCTCTCCCCTCTGGAAGCAACTAGTTTAATAATCACTGAGCGTGCCTCTATGTGTGAGCACTGTTTGCAAACGTTAGCATCATGCTAGCTGCCGGGGGATAGTAGCACCACGGGATGCTGGCGTGTAATTCCCCGGTGACCGGCGGCCTGGACACGACAACATAAAGCCCGAACAATGTCGGACGGTCAAAGACTTGCCATAAGCAACATACTGTCCAGTTGTTACTTAATTGTAAGGAATAAATCGAGTTACTCACTCAGGAAGAATCAGCTGACACAACGGTGACTCAGTAGACTGCGTGACTTCCGCATTCCTAGATGATGACACCAGCGCTAGCCACTTGTAATAAAGAAGACTGAAGATTCCTGGCCAATGGCGCTCCACGATGCGCGCCGGCCAACGAGGGTTTCCAACGGTCAAGTGAGTGGTCGCACACACCCACAGAGGAACCAATCAGATACCACGACGCGCCAGAAGCGCACCAATAGAAAATCACAGCGCGGCACAAACTCGAGCCACACATACAGCGTGCGGTACGTGCGCACAAGCCGTTATAAATAGGCTGTTTTTTCTTTCTTTCTTTTTCTTTCTTTCTTCTTCTTTTTTTTTTTAAACAAAATTAATGTGTAGCGCTTAATATCGACTGAGATTATAACGATTAGAGAGTATTCTACTTGTATACTGTCTATCATTAAAATTAGAAACATACAAAACATTTTTTTTTTTAACTTTTGTCATTTAATTATACAAACATAATCAGAACACTCGTAATAATATTCAACAAAACTGAGATTCAAATCTTCTAAATCTCCATAGACATTTGAAAGGGTTGCATGCTGCTGGTCCAACGTAAGAAGTAGTCGTTTTTTTTTAAATAGAACAGAACAAGTAAGTGTTTGAAGAACACAACTTTGTAGGTATCCAATTTTTAGTTCTTACGAAGGATGTCCTTTTTAAAACTATGTGCAATGAAATGGTTTGAGTGTCAGCTGTCCTTCACCCGAGATTAAAATTTACTGCGTTATACCTGGGAAACTTGCTATATTGCACCATCTAGCGGTGTAAATAAAACACTTTTTAATTTAAATCTAATTTAAAAAGGCTGCAAATGCGGGTTTTTTTTTTATTTATTTTTTTTAAAAGAAACTTTCATAGCTGCTATTAATTACAATGATACCCCTCTCCCCTCCACACACACTCACACACACACACACAACTCATCATGTTCCAATCTAATATCAACTTTAAGTACTTTGGGCATATCATTAAAGATAAGACTCTATAACCTCAATGTCAGAATGTCTGTAATGGCAATTAAATGTACATTATCTATCTGATCATTGGTGGACCAGTGCTCTGAATACTGACTGCATAATAAAAGACTGGACTCAGGAGAGATGACTAAACCTGAGCTGCTGTTGTTGAACTTTTAAGCTAAAGTACAGCCACGAGCAGGGAGGCGGATAAGTGGGTGTATATCCTAAACGACCAATCACTGTTAGTCACCAAGCCAGTACTTATCTGCTGGACACCAGACATGATTGATATCTTTTTCTTCTCTGAACTTGGCCCATCTTCAATTCCATCATGGTGAGACGTTTTGTCATTATTGAAGTAAATTAGAGACTGAACTGATGTAAAAACTGATGTGATATGTGTGCTTTTCATTAGATAAGTGCCGGATGATTTGCATTACAAATTGTCAACTGCTCTGTGCAAATATAGATGATTTTGTAATGATTCTTTTCTTCCTAGACAAGCTACACAGACAAAGGTGAGAAGGTAAGAAGAAAGAACGAAACAACAACAAAATCTGTCAAATGGTCACAGAAGTGTCTAAAAGTTTTCATTAAAAAAAACAAATCATTCAATGAGTTAATCAGTCAGTTCAACCTATAAGAAAATTATATATTATAATAAAAGTGCAACAAAATGTGCCAGTTTTTTTTTTTTTTGTCTGTCAGACTAAGTCCTCTTTTTCGATTGTAGCATGCAAAAGGAAGGTTTGTCAAGTTTCATCATCTCACTTTCTGGGTCGGCAATGCCAAACAGGTCAGTAGAGAGTTTTTTGCAATGAAATTGTCCTGTCTTTCATCTTTATTGTATTTAGTTAGTCTGAGTGTATATATATATATATCTAAAAAACAATAGGTGAAGATTGACAATTGCATCACAAAAGTTGGTTCTTGTTTGATTTTCTTTCAAGATTATATGTTCGACATGCGGTTGTAAAGACACGGCAAATAATTATTTAATGGTCAGTGTGCTAACAGAAAATAATTGCTTACCTTTAAAAAAATGAATTGATTTGATGATGATGATGATCAGCTGTATCAAAAATTTGAGACAGCCATTGAACAGTCTCGTACAAAAAACTAGTTACAATGAGAAACCCAATAACATGGAATGTTCATTTTATTTGTATAGGTACATTGTTGTACTTTTGAATGAATGCATCAATCAGTGAAGCTAATTAAAAATTATTATTACTGAAAAAAATACGGTGTACAATTGTAAAAGTAATACAATTCTGATTTACTCTAAAAGGGAAAATGTGCCCTGACATTCCTACTTAGGTAAAGAGATAAATGGGCTCAAAGAACATGAGGAGATTAAGGCATCTCTGATTATTATTATTTCAATCAAACACAGTTCAAACAAACCAGTGTCATCGCTTTGCAGGCTGCCACCTTCTATTGCAACAAGATGGGCTTTGAACCTCTGGCCTACAAGGGCTTAGAGACTGGAAGCAGACAAGTGGTGTCCCATGTCGTCAGACAAGATAAGGTCTGCAATTAAATGCACTGATCTTTGATTCAAGTTAAGACCTTTGACATGAAATATATTACCAGGGACATGTGACTAACAACTCAACTCTTCTCACAGATACTGTTTGCATTTGAATCCCCACTTAATCCCGGAAATGAGGGTAAATGTCTAATAATTAACATTTTCTGTGTGTGTATGTGTATATATATATATATGCATATATATGTATATATGTTTATACACACACACACATATATATGTATGTATACGCATTTGTGTGTGTGTGTGTGTGTGTGTGTGTGTGCACATGGCTGACATTGTATGATTTGTATTGTATCTCCGCACAGAAATGGGAAGGTACCTGATTAAGCACGGTGATGCAGTGAAAGACGTTGCTTTTCAGGTGGAAAACTGCGATTTCTTGGTTAAGGTAAAAGAGATGAATAGTTTTTTTCTTCAATGATAAAATGATAATGTTGTGTGCTACGAATACGATGGTTTCAATTCAGAAAAAAAAAAAAACATGCCAAGGGGAAGTTACTTATAATAGCTGGCTGCCTATGCAGGAACAGTATATGACTTGGTGCAGAAAGGTTTCTTATCATTATTTTCACTTGAACTGACTATTCTGGACTCTATATTGCTAATAATATACTAATATATTGCTCTTATTTTACAATTTCCAACACATCTATGCATTGCGTGTGTATCTCTCTCTGTCTCTCTCTCTCTCTCTCTCGCTCTCTATCTAACTGACCCCGACACCTCCACTCCTCCCTCTACAGACCGCTAGAGAGCGTGGCGCTGTGATCGTCAAGGAGCCCTGGGTGGAGGAAGACAGCCACGGGAGGGTCAAGTTTGCCGTGATTCAAACGGTATGCAAGGATGGGCGCGAGAACGTCCTCGCAGGAATCCGCACTGAAACTGCAGATGACTCAGAGATAATGGTGTGTTCATGTTTGTCCACCAGTATGGAGACACGACGCACACACTCATCGAGTACCTCGGCCCCTACAAAGGCCTCTTTCTGCCCGGCTACAAAGAGTCTCTGTTCAAGGACCCTCTGTTACCTAAACTGTGAGTGCATCAAACTTGAGCTTAGATAAGATTAAAGCTATATTTTTAGCAAATACATCAAACTCAGACTTGCTGTCTTTGCCCACATTTTATCCCCCCTTGGAGCGTGACGCCTCATGGCCGCTGCACAACAATAATCTGTTTCACCAAAAAGTAGCTTGGTTTCATAAGTGGTCCAAATTGCAAAACAAACGCACAGATAAGTGCTTCACTTTATGTAACTGCCGATTGTTGACCAAAGCAGACGTTGCTGTAACTATTCATAATTTTTTCCCCACTTTTCACTGTAGTCCAACTGTGGCTTTGAACTTCATCGATCACATTGTGGGAAATCAGCCAGATGATGAAATGGTGCCCATTTCAGACTGGTACGTGCACGTACGCACACAGCAGACATACTACATTCGGGTAAAAGGACAAGTAAACACTGTCACATGGTCCTCATCGCGGCAGGGAACACATTCAAAGCCCTGCACAACATACTGCTTCGTAAAATGAAGATTTTAAATGATCAGTGCAGGTTGCGTTTAATGCCTTGTTTATGGCGCTAAGTGACCATTTTTAAAGTTTGTGATCTCCACATTGCAGGTATCAGAAGTGTTTGTTGTTTCACCGGTTCTGGTCAATAGATGATAAGCAGATCCACACAGACTACAGCTCCCTCAGGTCCATTGTGGTGACAAACTATGAAGAGACTATCAAGATGCCCATAAACGAACCAGCGCCGGGGAAACGGATATCACAAATCCAGGTGTGACCTTCAGTGGTTTATATAGTTAATGACACTATCAAGAGACTTGTGGTCAGGTAACTCAGGGTTGATAAAATCTCACCTTTCCTCAGGAATATGTAGATTATAATGGAGGACCAGGCGTGCAGCACATTGCCCTCAACACGTCGAATATCATTGAGGCCGTGAGTGTTTTGCATCATTATAGGGACCGTTTATTTTTATTTTTTACACATTTCTCAATCTTTTAAAATTAACTTTCAAAACACATTTTTTCATTACCGTAAAATAGATTGTAAACCTCCGCGCCCGAGGGATGGAATTCCTCTCAGCGCCAGAAACGTACTATGAGACCCTTCGGCAGAAGCTCAAAACTGCCAAGATCAAGGTGAAGGAGGACCTGGATGTTCTGCAGGTGGGTCTGCGTCAGTGATATTATCAGTCTGGTTGAGGATTTACAGCCTTGTTGTTTATTTCAAATGAAATGCCATGTGCATCTTTGAAGGAATTGAAAATCCTGGTTGATTTCGACGACAAGGGCTACCTCCTCCAAATCTTCACCAAACCTGTGCAGGACAGACCAACCCTTTTCCTGGAGGTCATCCAACGGAACAACCACTTTGTGAGTGCCAGAGACCAATCAGACCATTTACCTTTACATATTTATTGGTGGGGATTTATAGCCTCACAGTTCTATTTCTGCCTTCCATCACCTCTTAAGAGACTTGAACACCTGTTTACAGCTCCCTCCCGGTGTGGGCTGTACAACAATTGGCGACTTGTAAAAGCCCAGTAAATCAATCACTGATCGAGATTAAAAAGCTCTGCAGTCGAGGGGAATCTGGTTGCACCCTGTGGCACTTTGTTTTCTAATAAGCTGGCCTGCCTTCGTCTTGTCGGGACAGGCACATCTCGTCAATCTCTGGCCTACACATGTGGCTAGAAGTCATGAAAGTGAGAAGCCCAAACTAAACCGCAGCAAAGAAATCTCACGGATGAACCACTGGAACCACTGAACACTTGGACCTTTCATTATTAGCTCTGACATTAGTTTCATGATTTATCTGCAAGCCCCTAATGCTCGTCAAAGGGATCAAAATGTTTGAACGTCGCAAGAATTTTTACCTGCCACGATCAGACATCAAAGTGTGTTGTTCGCTAAATGACGATGAAGCAAAAAGCCTCAGAGATACAAGCTACGACGCAGAGAAAAGGAGATTTTTTTTGTTTAATTAACCATCTGGGTATGTTTGTTCTCCCTCCAGGGTTTTGGGGCAGGAAACTTCAAGTCTCTCTTTGAGGCGATCGAGAAGGACCAAGATGCCAGGGGTAACCTCAAAGTTCTGACACCTGGTGGGCAGACCAAAGACTTCAAATGATCCCTGCTGGCTGCTGTCAGACCCCGTTCATGATGCTATAGGACGCTGCACATTTTAGCAGCAATCAGCAACGGCCTTCACAGCCTCAGCATATCTAAGTAATGTATTGTGTGTCAAAAACCTTCATGTGACCTGTTGTGAGTGCCACAGGATATGCTTGAAGTTGTCTTGTCTGTCGACTGCGTGGCGTTTGATTAAATAAACCTCCTGCTCATGTATGTTGACATATGTGTGTCTCTGTTGTTCGGCGACAGGCTGAACTCACTGCACAAAAATAAAAAAATGGTGTAAACCCACATAACTCTAACTTGATCAATCTTGATACACACTAACTAGGGTTCGTATCACCATTCAGTTTTAAAAAGTATGTGGTTTACCGAGGCTCATGAAATCACAAATAAATGTTTGATAGGTCAAAAATCTACCAGTGTTTTTGTTTTCCACTGTCATTCAGGATGACAGAAACAAAGGTTACAATATGATTTTCATTATGTTTTCCATTTTGAATTCCATGAAGCCACTTGGTGTGAAGAAAGGAAACAAAAAGAAGCTTCCTGCTTTTCTCACAAGAAAACCTGAAAAGCAATCGTATCTGTTTGTTTCCTTTACTAAATAACAATTAGGCCATATGTAGGTCCGTATTTACACCATAGGAGCAACACCCGTCCACACTCCCCACCCCCAACACTTACAGCATGTTTCATCTTCTTGGGGCTTAATGTGACCTACAGCTGTCTATGCACCACTTCCTCTATACAAAGACAGCTGTTGTCCAGCGCACACGCACACACTTCCCTGTCTTAGCTCCTGCACTCACTTCTTCTGATGAGAGGGACCCCAGACTGCATCTGTCAATAGGAGTCAGTGTAGCAACATGGTTTGTGCCACCATCATAGATGGTAGTGAAATGACAGAGATCAATGCACAGCAATGATCCGTACTTTAAATTGTTTAAGCAAAATAAAACCATTGACGATACGTTTGTCAATTTGACTCCAAGAGTGTAACGTCTCACATCAGTGTAGTTTATTGTTTGCTCAAAATAGTTAAAGCAGCAAAGACAATCTAGATATTAACATGCTGACAACTCATTACTAGTGCTGTGTGCCTTTCACTAAGACTAGCAACTCAACTACACAAGAACAGAGTTCATGTTTTCAGCCTACCAAAGTTACATCAAAAGGAACCTTGGCCCTTGCTCAATTATTAACTTTCTGTCAGAAATGTGGTAATAGAATTAGTCACTGATCTCAGATTTTAAACAGAGATTGAAATACGAGTACTGGTACAGATACACATCTCAAAGGTATCAAATTTTGCCCCCAGTTTACAGTTCACTACTGGCAGCCAGAGTTTCCAGCAGTCTACTGTAATTCTACAGTTGAACTACTGTAATCTAAAACAACAGTTTGATATTGTAATAGCTATTACGGTAATGTGCTGCATAAAGTCTACATTTCATAGTAAAATACTGTTTATCATGGAACTGTTATTTTAGCACAACGACTGTAATCTCAAGAAAGTGTAAAATATACTTTATACAGCATAACAGTGCAAAAGGCTGTAGTGTGTTAAAACAAACAAACAAACTTCATTTAAAAATGTAGAAAATATCCTGAAAATGACTCAAAAACGATATCACCACTTTGATCTTTGATTAAATTTACAAAAACACATCATGACAGGGACTACCTTCAAGTAAAAGTACAAGAAAAACAGTTTCATATTCTCTGTAACTTTAAAATAGAAATAGCCAAATTCACAAACAAACAATGACACAATTGGACAATTGCATACTTAGGGATTAATTATTATGCCATCCAAACATTAATTTAAAAAATCAGCCCCTCGGAAATACAGTTATCTGAACAGCGCAATAGACAGTGAGTCAAAAAACAAACATAATCAACAACTCAACACAATCAACACCTTAAATTGACGCCGTGAACATCTGTCGGAGTGATGTGGAGTTCGCCCGTACACTTGATGCTACAATTATTTTGGTCAAATTAATCTTTTAAATCTATATAACTTTTCCTGAACTATATTTAGTGTTTTTTGAAATCATAATAACAAAAGATAAAAGTGGATGACAAAAATAAATTACTTTCTTTGATGACTGATGAAGTTTGATAGAGGTTTATCAAATATAGCGACCCTGCTAGTCCCTCTTCCAGACTTACATCCTCATTCTGCAAGTTTCAAAGTTAAGGCAGACGAAATTCAACGCTTTGCAGAGCAGAGCCCCTCTGTGTTAGAACATTCTTGAGATATACTTTACAGTTTCTGTGTCCTTTCTCATTTAGTTCCCATTTACCGTAACACTGTAGGACTGTGAGATTGACTCCATTGCTAAAAAAGGACCTTCAGCAGAACAAAAGTTTTATTTCAAAATAATTTATTTGCATATAATTGGAATGAAGACAGGTTGATACATCTGTGATGGCACTGGTCAGATTCCATATAGAAACATTCACTCTATACAGAAACCACTCTTTCAAACCTGGACAAAATGGATAAATATATTAGTAAATAAATATATTAGTGACATGTCACTATATTGAAATGTTCTATTATATATAAAATACAACACTATTTCATTCTGTTTTTTGTTGTTCTCTTTTTGTACACAAAATATCCAAAAATATACTGACATATCCCATAAAAGTCTGGAGGGATCTTTTTTCTCATAACAAAGGCAGTTTAAGCTCATTATTTTTTTTCAAAAACAAAAAACAACATAAGAAACTCAAAGAGAAAGATCTTGAACAGGATGACGTCACATGAGATATTCTGCAGCTATATGCAGTTTTCAATATGATGATTTCTGGTCTTGTTTAAACGTAATGAATGGGGGAGAAAACGCTTTAAAAATTGGGAATCTGCTTAAGCCAAAGTGCTGCTGACAATTCAGTCAATTCCATCTCTCTGTCTCAGAGATTACTTGGAAACAGGAAAAAAAAAAAGTTATAGACACCCTGACACTTTAGCTGGGAAACACTGCGTTGACACATTCTGACTGAGGTATTTGTAAAAGGGAACAGCAGCAGCAAAAACCTATAACTGATTTCTACTTCAGTTCTGGTATGCACTCTGTTGTTGCTGCAAGCACATTTATTAACCCTGGGATTATGGCGAGGGCTGGTTAGGATTAAAGGCACATCAGATTTAAGTTCACTGTGTTCAAGATTTTGCCTCTTTGGTTTGGCAGGTAAGAGCTTAATGTGTTGGGAGGTTCCTGATTGAGGATTATTAGGAACATATCTAATGAGTAAGGCACACATAAGGAATCAGTAAGTGCTACAGGTTACATTGCAACACTCGAGGGCCTCTCCCTGTCCAGTTCAAAGCTTCAGATGTATCGAAAATCTGTCTGCTTTCACATTAGTACTTTAAAGAAAAATCCACACGATAACAGCAGTCATGCCGAATTGTAAGGAATCTTAATTGTGGTGTTCCTAGTATGAATTTTACAAATGAATAGACAATACTGCAGTTACTTCTGATCAAAGGTGGATCTTTCTTCAAGCACCGAAAGCTTCAAAGTGGGGCTGGTTCATCACATTTACCATGACCCAGGATATTTCAACCGGGACAAGCTTCAAGACTGTAACTAAGTTCAATTTTCCCATTTTTTTTTTCAAAAGTTATTACCTAACATTTTTCAGAGCTTCTCTATCCTACAATTTCATAAGCTCCCCAACCGTTTATTAAGCCGCTGCTGCTGCTGAGCTGATTTAGCTTTAGACTGCAATGTCTACTTTAAATGGCTTTCGTCCACTTATTAAATAGTAACTACTTTCTACGGCTACAATGCAGAATCTTGTAAAGCTTTAGCTGCTCTAATAAAGTTGACGTTTTTTGTTTGTTTTTGGCAGAAAACAAAAACATAGTGAGGGACTGCGCATCCAATTGTTGTGATGAGCCCTGTTCAACACGCGGGTCGGGAGGTCTGACAGCACTGAGGTCAAACTGTGAAAAGTAACCGCTTGGCAAAGAGAAATGACAACGGCAAGAAAACAGCTTTGCGATGAGGACAACGCGATTCAGTCAAACAGGTTCATCTAAAAAAAAAGAAAAAAAAAAAGGTGAAAAACAGAAGTTACAGGCTACAAAAAAATGAAACAGAAAATGATCCAAAACACAAACAAACATGTCGAAAACAGCTGCCGTTATTGAAATAATGAAAAAGAGGCCCGTGCTGGGATCAGCGACCTCCGAAAAGCTTCTCATTTACGTTCTCTCCATTTGGACAGGTCTCACGTTCTGTATATGGGAGCTACATGATTAACCCCCTCCAAGAAACAAAACAAAACAAATACTACAGCAGTACCTTTAAAAGAAGCCCCTTGTGTGAGGCATGTTAAGAGATCTGAGCTGAGGTAGGCTGGAGAGAAAAGCTTCTCTCAGCTGAGACTGGACTCAGCGAAGGAAGGTGAAAATCACGCAAGCAAAAAGTGAGTACCTTTAAGTTAATTAAGTTGTTCTTTGACATGTCGAGTCTGACTTCATGAGGGCTCAGCACCCTCTGCAGGGTCTGTGAGTCAGTTGTCACTAGGGGGCATGGGAACAATGGCGATATGTCACTGATTGAAATTCCTATTCCATTTACTGACCAAGACAAACCAGAAAACACATTACACCGGTGGTGTACGAGTTCTGATCTTCTATCATTGTGGATGATCGGGTCTAAATTAAAGCATGATTTCGTTACCGTAATTTCACTGAACAACAAAACCAACTCCGTCTAACTCAGCCGTGCCGCTGTTTGCGGCGCGTGAGTTTTGCGGGCGGGAAGCTGAGGAATCTTCTGAAAGAAGGCGGAATTAAGTGGAAGACACGAGAGTGACGGCCGGTGGCAGGCTCGTCTATTCTGGCTCCTGTGTAGCAGCGTGACAATGGGGATGCACCGAGTCTCACACGCCAGACTCCTCTTCTGACCCTGTGGACACAAAGAAGACACTCTCAAAACGTGACACGTTAAGTTCGGAAAGAAAAAAAAAAATCGCTGAGCAGCATCTGAAAGGAATGTTGAGACACAATGTGAGTCCGTACACGTGACGTGTGTATCTCTGACAGCTGGTAGCAGCTCTGTATGGCCGCACCACCAGGACAAACTATCAACTCAAATCATCCGTCACAATCTTTTTTGTAACTGACGACTACGTTCAAAAGTTGACCGGCACTTCTCTCAATGATGAAGCAAATTTTACAAAAAGTAATTCAGAATGAAGTGAGTCACACTCAGTTCTGCACAGCTGCAGCCTGCCGCTAGATCAGGGATGGGCAAACTACGGCCCGAGGGCCATAATTGGCCCGTTAAGCTTTTCAATCCGGCCCGCCGAATTTTAAGAAATTATAATAATAGTCAATCATTAAATAGCAGTTTCATCCATTTCAGTGTTTTAAGAGTCATTTCAATAAAGAGCTAAACACCATGGGGCTTCAAAAACACATATTTTGTTGTAACGCTTTTGCACATGTTTTCTACACATTCCATGATATATATTTTTTTCCCCTATGAGGTGGGTCACTAAAACACTCCATCCATCTGCTTCTGCTCCGGCCCCTCTGTCAAATTTTAGAAGCCATTGTGGCTCACCCAACCAAAAGTTTGCCCACCCCGTGCGCAAATCACAACCTTTCCAGCTTGCTACAGAATTAGTAACCCTCCACCGATAACCAGGTGAAAACACCTACCCTGACTGTGGTGTAACGTTTGGCAGTACAAACGAATGTCCGCGTTGTGGTCAGCAGCAGCAGCAGCAGCAGCAGCAGCAGCAGCAGCAGGGCCGTGGTGAAACATGCAAGGTGCCCTGTCCATAGGGGTCCCCGGCCCCAGGAGCTGAGGCTCCGAGTGGGCCTGCTGCACCCGCTTTTGCCACACGACGTGGGCCCCGGCGCAGCACGGCCACTCCTCCAGGCCTCCGGAGTCCAGCATGAGCGGCACGGGGAGCAGGGCGGGGTGCAGCTCGGGGGGAGGGCAGCAGAAGCCCGGGCTCTGGCCGTAGTGGATGTGGATGCTGCGGTCGTCCTGCAGGTCCAGGCTCTGGTGGAAGCAGACCGAGGGGCTGTCCACCACGCAGCCCGCCACCCTGCCCAGGGGGGCGGGAGGGTGCCCGTGCCCCTGGCGGCAGCAGTGGGGCTGCAGCTGGAGGGGAATGGGCGACACCAGCACCGGGGGCCGCGCGGAGCTGCCGGGCTCCTGGCGCTCCTGACACTCCGACCCGGGACCGGGCCGCTCCGTGGGGTCTGTGTTGGGGCACTGGCAGGGGCTGTGCTTAGCGGGGGGCGCAGGCGAGTCTTTGTCCAGGACGAGAGCAGCAGGGGCGCCGTGGCGGCTGCGGCTGCGGCTGCGGCAGTAACCGCAGCCGCAGCCGCAGCCGCCGCCGCCGCCGCCGCCCCTGCTCCTCGTCGGAGCCCCTGGCCGGGCCCTGGCTGGGCTCGGCCTCCTCGTAGTGGTGGTGCCTGTGTCGGTGGTAGTGAACGTGGCTGAACACAGTCTGCGGCTGCTCCTCGGGGCAGCCCGCTTTGTTCACCACCGAATCCAGGGAGCGGGGCCGAGCCTGGGGGCATGCCTCTAGGCTGTTCCTGCGGGGCGCGTGTCCCGGCCCGTAGTACATGAACGGGTCGTAGTCGCTGCTGAGGGAGCTGCGGAAGGTGGACCAGCTGCCGTACACCCCCTGCAGGGACACGTCAGTGCAGTTGAGGACCGAGTCGCTGGACGAGCCGTGGCACGGCCCCGAGCTGGAGTCGCTGGCCGGCCCGTCGGCCAAGTAGCCGCTGCGCACCGTGTGGTAGCTGCCTCCCGAGCAGCTGCCTTCCTCCTGGCGGCCGTGGGCCAGCACCCTGTCGCGAGTCTGCGCCGCCGAGGCGCCGTGGTGCAGCCTGGAGCTGGACGCGCTGCGCTGGGCAGCGCAGGACGAGCGGTAGTTGTGGCAGGGCCGCCGCGAGGTGTAGTGGTGGCCGCTCCTGCAGTTCCCGCCGATCCGGTGGGGCCTCCCGGGACCCTCTGCGGGGAGGTGGTAGCCGCAGCTGGATCCCAGCGGCCGGCTGGTGAGGAAGCGCAGAGGCTGGGTGTCCCTCGGGGAGGAGCTGGTGTAGTGGCCCAGAGGGGGGTAGGGCCCCGAGGGTCCGCGGGGGTAGTGGGGCCTCATGGAAAAAGGGATGGCGTGCTGGGGGAAGGGGTGGCTGCGCGGGCTGCTGTAAGGCTGAGAGTGGAGGAAGCCCTGGCTCTGCTCCGGACTGTGGTGCAGTCTGCTCCTCTGGGGATGGCGCTCCGTCCCTGTGGAAAAAAAAAATCCCAAAATGTAGAAAACTCAGTTAAAAAGTTGGAAAAGAGGAAACTCTTATTTTAAAGATATGAATATAAAGATCACCTTCAGTGGAAAAAAAATAAAACACTAAATAAACCAAAACGTTTCCATGCATCAGATTTCTGATATCTTTCAGTTCTTCAGCACTAAAGACAGAGACTTTAGTTTTCACTTCCCTCTCCTCTATTTTACTGCTAACTGAATGATAAACTCCTTATGAGGAAGACCTATTATTTCAATGCATATGTCCACTATGACATCGAGACTCCATACGAGACACCATAAAATTTCATTGCATCCTCTCCTAACGTCTAATTATAAAGGAATTCATCAGGGCTTCAGATTAATCATTTTTAATCTCCACAGATACCAAATGCTTCCCTCACCCATGATGTTGTGCATGCACAGAGGGCAGGTGCGGTGCTGCAGCAGCCAGGGGTCCACACAGTCTTTATGGAACTCGTGAGCGCAAGATATGATCCTCAAATGCTGAAATTGAAGGGGAATTGTACAGGTTAGGCCAAAAATAAAACATAAAAAAATAAATCAACACACACAATTGTGTGATCAGCACAATCTCTTCCTCACCTGGCCGTCCTGGAACTCCTCCAGACAGATGGCACAAACAGGGCTGGAGTTGGAGCTGCTGGCTGAGCCCCATGCAGGACGCTGGTGCTGGGAGCTGGAGCAGCCCTGGGAGTTGTAGGTTTTGGTCTCCAGTCTGCTAATAGCGCGCATGGTCTGCTGATGGACGGAGTCCTGAACACACCATCACAAAGGGGTAAGAAGACGCTTTTATTGGAGCAGCCTGGCTGTGAGGAACAGGCGGGCATCGCCGTTCTCCATCTGCCTTGCACTCACCCAGGTTCTGTTGCTCTTGCACTTGTAGCGGAAAGCGAAGATGAGGCCTATGGTCAAAATCGGTATGACAATGGTGAGCAGGATACCCACATCGTAGTGTGGCTGAAAAGATGGAAACAAAGCCAGTGGTTTATAATTGAACAGATTACTTCAAAAACATTTTGAAGTAGCTCAGGAGAGAAAAACTCCATCCCATGGTCGTGACCTTCTAGCCTCGCTAATTTGGTAAAGTCACAGAATTAGGTTAAGAATTAATGGCTAGCTATGAGAAGCAATTCCAAAGTCCATTCAGGTGATGATTGGCTCTATTTCAAAGCATAAAGTATTGTGAAATTTTGGAAAAAAAATGTCATGTCAAATTCTCAGTTTCACACAATGATGGTCATTCTACTCCACAAATGTCTGCATTAGAACACTTGACTAAAGCCGAAAGGTGTCCAGCGATACAATAAGCAGCATAACTTGGCAAATGACCTGAGTAAAAGTAGGTTTTTCTCTCTGTGTTTTTGCATGTCTTTTTGTACACACAGTAATAAACATCTCTGCGTATCGTTACTGCTGTTAGTCTGTTTTTCTCTGCACCTGTGAGTCTAACTGCTCCGCCAGAAACACAACCCTGACGGCGTGCCACCTTATATCCTCAAAAGACACTCACCCATCTCAGCACTGGTGGCATGCTTTCGATGCGGACGTTGGCCTCCTCGTTCTTGTTGACCAAGCCCATCAGCTGCTCGGCATTCTCAGCATCCACCAGCACGACGGGACGGGTAAGGGAGTCTGTCTCTCGGAGCTGGCCGCCGCATGATCAGGCAGGGAAGGAGCGGAAGGTAGATAATGTGAGATTTTGTGTTGCAACGGTCATCATTTATTCGTGATCATTCTTAAAAATCTGAGGCCGATTTTGCAGCCGCTGGGCTTCGCAGTCACCTCGGCCGCAGCGTTGGCATCGTCACTGACGTCGAAGATCACAGCCTGGGCTCCTTTGTTCAGGGCCATGCGAGTCTGAAAGAGCAAAAACACATGAGAGCCGAAGCTCAAGGACACGCATGACACCTCACCCGATCTGAGCCGCACTGTTTGTGTATCTTTAGTCGCATTCCTTACGGAGCGACTACGCAATATGCAAAAGAGGGAGTGGAGTGCTGCTGAAGCGAGTGGGAAGGGGGCTTGCCACCATCCAAGGCCAACACAAGGTGGCAGCCATGCACCAGGCTTCAGACCCCAAAACACTCGCTTCCGGTTCTCCACCTGCCATGGTGGAAAAGAATTCAACTCCGGGAAATGTCAAGTGTTACACTGACTCATTCAGAGGTGAAGTGTCAGTACAGCGTGGAGGGAAGAGACAGTAAATATTCGGACTGAGGGAAACCATGGGCTCTTGCAAGATCTCTGTTTGTCGCTTCATGACTAAATCATGATGGTGCACCGCTGTTTTGAATGATTTAGGATGGTTTAAAGTAATGTCGTTTTTTACTTTAAAGACACTAAAGCACAAGTGTCCCAAATAACATGAAAAAGCAACACAAAGGCAAAGGTGAGGGAGGAAAACATAGCATTTTTTTTTCTAGCATAATAAACAGCCTGTTGCACAGGGCGAGGCAGTTCAGGTACAGTATAGTTTAACTGATTTTGTTGAGGACAAATAACATTTAAATGAGACTGTTCATTAGTAGAACGATAACAATCAGTTCCTTTTATCATAAAGTAGTGCAGATTCTAAAGTGTCAACACTTGATGGTTTGGCCGGCTGACTGGTGGTTGTGTTTTTCTATCACAATTTTTATCTGACAACTTTACACCTGGAACCCATTTCTGTAACAGTTCTATTTTTTGACAGCATCCCATTCAGAATGCAGAAATACAAACTACTGCATTTTCCCCTGAATATCTCAACAAAAACAAAGGCTTTCCTTAATGACAATAAATCATACTGATGATACTATATAAGGGTGTTGCCATATAAAAGATGCTCAGCTTGCATTCGACACAAGAGAGGGAAAGGTTTCGACAGTGCAGCAGGTTAGAAGAAAAATCCATTCGAAGGCTGCGGCAGGATCCCCGGTAAATCAACTTAACAACCTAAAACACATTCAGCCTAAGGACTAAAAAAAACCTTTCCTTGTACAAACCTACTCCTTTTATTTACTTTCAAACATGCCGCTGAAATTGAATTAAAAGGCGTCTGCGCAATGAATGCCTGCATGTGCGGAGTTGTTTCAAAAACACAAAACCAAAGGCCAGCAGCGTAAAGATGGTCAGTCAGAGGTCAGACGCAGAGTTTCCATACTGCCTCTAATTGAGGTTTCCAGCTCCAGTGCAACTGCCCTCCTCCCTGTTTCATCAAAACACTAATTGTAATATGTGCACTGGCCTGAGTCTGGGTGTGGTGAGACAGGAGGGAGGGAGAAAAAAAAAAAAAAAGCTGAATGAAGCTTGACATGTGGGAATATGCTTTACCTGGGGTTCAAAAGTTCCCTCTGCTGCAGGGAGTCCAGTAATCCTCTAATCATCCCCATACATACGGCTGTGGCCTTATTATATGTCGGCATTAGTAGTAGCGGAACCGCAGTGCGGTCACAGACGTACAGGCCTCGAGTGAGACCCACACCGGGAGGAGGCCCGAGAGATCTCCTCATATGAGGAGAGGCAGATAATGGGAGGTGCAGCGGTGACACTGCGGAGACGCTTGAGGGGAAACGAACGTTGTTACGAGGATATCAACATCTCTCTGCTTATTTGTCATTGTTCCTCAAAACAGACACTTGCCCAAGTCACATATGAGTAAACAATATTTGCAACATTCAAACATGGTTTGAATGTTGTTTTGGGTGTTTTGGGTGTTTTGGGTGGGTGAGGGCAAGGGGCGGGCAAAGTGTCTCTGCTCTGCGTGCAGCCGAGGGGAACTGATTCAAACATGGCAGCTGAAGAGCGGTAGCAGGTAATGTGGAGCTGCCTTCAGAGGGGAGCTGTCAAAACATAAACACACTGGAGGCCACGCAGAGTCGCGGAGGCAGACTGCGAGGTCAGACAGGTATGCGTGCAGGTATGAGCCCAGCTTCGGTCGCCTTCTAATGAATTAAAGGAATTCAATGACGTATTAGCTGCTTTTCCCACAGCTTTTGTAATCTCCATAACCTTAAAGTGAAGCAAGCAATGCAATTAAAGAAAGGAAATGGTAGTTAAAGCATCAGAAAACCTTTGGAATATCCGTCTGGCTTTTCACATTAAATATTAAAAACTAAATAAAAAGTTCAAGAGTTAAAGTAAGAAACACGACATGGCTGCCTTCTGAGATGCGACAGGAGCTTTTTCAGCTTTCAATCATAACAATGTAAAGCAACAATTTTGTTGCAGTTAAAAATAAGCTATAATCATCATAATATTCATAACCATATGCTTCACCTTTATAATCATCATTATTCTCCTTTTAGGGGCGACTCATGCACATCCTTCTACTTTATTTGGATATTTATGTGAAAACAGTGCTGGTAAAGGTAGAACACTAGACATCTAGTTTGGTCAGAGTGGAGGCCACATTTATCTTTTGACTTCTGTGTGAGTTAAACATTAAAAACAAACAAACAAACCAACAAACCTCGTTGCAAAGCACAGCTATCAGTCAGAATTATTTTCACACATTGTTCAGCTCTGTCCTCGAAGCCAGTGACAAGGAGGAAAAATTGAGATGGGTTGGCTGCAACCAGCACGTTCATTTGCCAACATTCAACCCTGGCTGTCTTTTTTTTTTTTTTTCCCCGCAAACAAGCGTGTGGGTCAGGTCATGATTTAAAACGTGCACTAATCTAATTCAACATGCAACGTCTTTGGACTGTAACACCAGATGGAGCTGACGGGAGAAAATGACTCACAGAACAAATCAGTGGTTCGCTCCCTCACAGTATTGGGTGGCCTCCTCACAACTAGGACTATTTCTCAACAGCTATGTGTTCTGTCTGTGGCCGACCAGCAGAACAACGTGTTCTCAACTGGGCACAACTGAAGAAAAAACTCGCAACACAGTTGGATTGTCGGAGGAGATAGATGCCGCAGGTTGCCTGTAAAACAATGGTGAGCCTAGCTAATGCTAAAGAGGTAAGCACGGATGCTATACTTGCATCCGCACAGCATCTGCTTTTGACGTTGCATTATCGAGTAGGAAACGGAACAAAGAACAGCACTGAAGGCTTTTCTTGGGTGGAAAAGCTGTAACCGCAACTGAGCTCAGTTCATGGAGAATTTCACTTTGCCAAATGGCTGCATCGAGTGCCGCCCTTTGCACCAATAGGAAACCCTACGGTATCCAGAGCTGGATCATCTGGCAATAAAAATCTGCCTGGTGTGGAATCAGACAGAAAAAGACTTCTGTTCAAATCACTTTCCAAGTCTTTTTTCTACCTTTTCTTCCTCTTTTTTTTTTTTTTTTTTTTTACCTGTACTTCTCTTGCTAAATGCTTTCTAGCAGTTATTTCCCACACCAACATTTGAAATTAATTCAAGGGATTGGAGACACGTTCCATGTGGTCTGCCAGGTTAGGTGTGGATGGCATGACTCGAGTTTTAAACGTAAGCTGCCTTCATCTGCAGCAGTGATCCAGAGTGAAAGACACACACACACTGACTCTCTTGCCATGGAGAAACATCTGTTACATTAGTTGAACCTCTACGATTACAGAACAACAGTGTGGCTAAAATAGCTTCATGACCTTTTGTGAGCAGATTCTGTGGGTGTCTGTGCATCGAGAGGTAACAGGTATGATTCACTGGCTCAGGCAATTTGCAGAAACAGAGGCAAATCCACTTAAGATCCAATCTTTATTTTACTTCTTCTTTTTGATGACCAGACATTGGAAACAAGAGGAACAGGATTAGATTAGCTCCACTTGTAAACATGTGTGTTCCCCTTGTTTTGGGATTTTCTAAAAATCAGTTTAAGCATTTAGCAATACAGGGCACAACGGGCCTAGCTGACGAGATCTTTTGAAACTGGTACCAGAAACGATTGTGCTCAATTTGCCACGAACACATATGCCAGTCTTTAAAAAACCCTGATTGAATTACCCTTTTGACGTTTAATGGCAGCATTTAGCTGCGTAACCAATAATCAAGACATTTCAACCTCAACTTAACCCAATTATTTTGTGTGGTAGTCCTCCTAGTGCAAGTCTTCATTACGACAACGCACATCGCCGCACACTCTTCCCCCCACCAGACCTTTTGATGCTGCATTTCATTGGTCTCTGTTAACACTTTAAAAACATGGCGCTGGTCTGTATTTAACTCGGTCAAATTCCTTTTTATTTTCTCAGCGTGACTGCACACATCGCTTGCTGCAGGAGTAAATTACATTGCGGGATAACGTGTGTGGGACTAAAGAGTGAAAGTGGTGAACAAAAAAAATAGGGAAGGACAGAGGGAGGGAGGAGATTGAGGCGAGCTGGCTGTGGTGCTGATGCATTCAAGTGTCTAATGACAGAGTAGAGAGCTGCGGGCCTACAGGTCTGACTGACTCCCTGCTCTGTCATTTCTCCCGACTGGCCTGGCACACTGGAACCATTACTGAGGGCCTGGGATGGGCCGCATGGCTAAATGCGGAGCGGACGGGGCTCGAGACAGTAGGTAATGGGGTTAAGTGGCTATGGAAACAGGTGCAGGTCTCACTGCGGTCAACGTCTGAAACAAATTAACTAAGAATTAACCAGCTAGAGTTTTGTACACTGATGTTTTAGATCGTGACACGCACAGTGCCTTTAAAGGCTAAGTGAGTAATATTTGGAGATTTTGAAGAACAAACAGAGACATCGAGTGGTTACATTTTAGATTGCGGAATCTTTCACTCCCCCTACCTCTCCCGAGCTTGCCAGTGAACTACGGTGGCCTGCGCAGTCAACTCGGATACTTCTTCCCCCTTATTCTTTGAGCTTGACCTAGCATTCACCCTAAATACTAGGATTATACTCTTATTAGTGTATTTTTGGGCAGTGTATTAAGCTTTAACCAATATAAAAATCACAAATCAAATCAACTATTACACACTGGAACCTTTAAGCAGCACTGCAGGCTAACATGGGACGTAATTACAAATGAAAATGTCAAAAGCAAAATGAAATATATTGATATTGCTTAACAAGTAGACTATCTGAGATTGAAATGCAAGTCAATTATTTTAACATCATAATCAATCGAGGCATATTAATGTCCTAGCAGAGAGATGCACCTGGTTGTTGGTAGCGCAAACCAACGCTGCCACATCATCAACAAAAGTTAACAAATCCCAACACAGCAGATAACTTGATATTGGCCCAGCTGAATATGTCTCAGAACCTCGCAAGAACACAACAGCTGCATTGTGGACTGTGTAGCGTAGGAGTGGATAACAAATGTCTATCTGAGCCACTCTGGCATGTTATGCAAGGAGTTGAATGAGACAGTGTGGGACTGCGGGAATTTAATGTCAATGTTGCCTACTTGAACTGTTTAGTTTTGGATTCCTACTAGTTGAAGAACTGCAGTAGGTCCTCCACAACAGATCAATACTTCAGTGTTTAAAGAGCTGTGATATTCAATTATCCACCCATCCATTTGATATCACTGCTCCTCCAGCACTCAGGGCCGTGGTGGATCCCAGCTGTCTCAGAGCGAAGGCGGGGTTACACCCTGGACAAGTCGTCAGGTTATCGCAGGGCCACATAAAGACAAACCACCAACTACACTCACATTCACACCTACGGATAATTTAGAGTTTCCCGCTGAACCTAATGTGCATGTCTAGGGACTGTGGGAGGAAGCCGAAGCAGCTGGAGAGAAGCCAACCTCCGCACACAGAAACATGCACAGGAGGAACCAGTTTGGAATCGAACCAGCAACCTTAGTGGTGTGACGTGACAGTCACAGGGTGCAAAACCGCTGCCAGGTTGATCGTTATAATTAAATGGAAACGGTGCCGCCACTTCTAATTTTTCACATGCATGCATCATCTCATCAAGAAACAAACAAACAAACAAAACCCAGAAGTTTCAAAACGGCCAGTAACAATAAGCCAATAAGACAAGAAGGTGTCTTGTCAGCCGTTCATCGTAGTCTCTGAGAGTTGACTGTTAGGCAGCTGGACCTGCTTGATACTTGGTTATTTAAGTTGTCGACTCACAAGCTACTCAATTCTCAAAGCCATTAAACGTATTATTTCTTTATTTAACTACACCTGTTTAAATCAAATGGAAATTGCTTGGTAAGCGACTTGTAAGCCCAGCCGACGTATGCAGCTTTACGCTAAATACTGTTTACCTTTCTAAGTGGCTCCATAGTTAAGTCTAATTGTGTGTCAATAATGTGCGTGCGTGCGTGCGGGGGCGCGTGCGAGAGGACGAGTGCGACGCCTGATTGCGGGGTGTTCGTCACTGGCTGAGCGGCAGTTGACAGCTGAGTTGGTCGGCGGCTGGAGGCAGCAGTGGTGGGTGTGGCCCCGCTGGGTATCCATTACTCACAGGAGCCCTTTGATGTGGGGGCCGCTGGAGGGGCCGAGTAATGTACCGAAAGAGGTTGAGGGGGGTGGGGGGAGGGGTGGGCATGCCGAGGCAGGTGAGCAGATTCTGCAGACTTGGGAGCAGAGCTGAGCCTGGGGTGGTGGGGGAGAGGTGGTGTGTGTGTGGGAGGGTGTCTCCTCCCACTGCTTCTACCTCCCATTCATTCTAATACAGTGCACGCACACACACACATGCACATAAACACGCACGCACTTTAACTTTTCGGCCCCGTGTGGAGCTAAATGAGCTTCCTGCTAGCTGCCACTGTGTAGACAGTGTAAACTTTTTGACTGGTGGGCCGCAATGGCTTTTACAATTTGACAGAGGGGGCTGGAGCAGGAGCAGATGTATGGAGTCTTCTCACAGGAGAAAAATATATTACGGGATATCTAAAAAACAGGTGCTTTAATGTCAATTGAAAATGAACAAAAGGGCTGCAACAAAATTTGTGTCTTTGAAGCCCCACCGTATTTAGCTCTTTATTGAAATGACTCTAATAATGCTGGAAAAAATGGATGAAATACGGCTATTTTTATGACTTACTTACTATTAATAGAATTTCTTCAAGTTCGAAGGGCCAGATTAGAAAGCTTAACGGGCCGCATACTATGGCCCCCGGGCCATAGTTTGCCCATGCCTGGTCTACACGGTCACCACTACGACAGCAATTTGCAATGCAAGAAGGCAAAGTGACAGAAGAGGAGCTCTGTCATCTGATATGATGCCAGTGGCTAAACACATCCTGTATGTGGGATCACAGTAGTGGACAGTGAGCGGCCACAGCCAACCCCTCCCTCTCCAGGCGGCACATAAGACTGATTCGGCTGTTAGCGACAGACATGATGGACTAGAGGAGTCTCAGGCTGGGAGTGCAATTCAATTAAAAGAAAGAGAGACAGCGGACCTGAACTTAAACAATTATTTTGCTGCTGGAAATCGGAAGGACTCCTATTAAATTTGATTGTGTCGCGATATTGTGCATTTGTTTTTGATGCTGTTGATATTTGTTGAAGGCTTGCACTTCGCTAACCATCCTCCAGGGCATCAGCAGCGCACCGCATGAGATCAGAAGAGACCGCAGAATGCTGTAGCTGCAGCTAATGAACAGCTGCATCAATCACTGTCAGCTGTTTTCTTTGCGTCAATTAAACAATTGTTTGAACAGGGCAAAAAATGTTAAACATGTGACAGACATGTCTGAAGACTTGTCCTTTATTCAATAATCAGCTGAAACAACATACACAAAAAGTAAAAAAGTAAAAGGTTGTTACAATAAGCGTCTGCGTGAGACACAAAAGGGGAACCAATGTTTACAAACATTTTCATAATTTGTTTTTTTTAAACAATTAATCGTTTCAGCTCCACTTACAAGATACACATATCGAAACTGACAACTATCTAGTCATCATGAGTGGGGGCTGATTTTCAAAATAAAGGCGTGACTCAAACACAAGTGTTGTGTCATTGAACACAAAGTGCTTTCAATTCCTGGAGAAGATAAAGGTCCTGATATAGTGGTAGAAAAAGATGCTGACTCATCCCTTGGTATCGCACACGTTACTGCTTTAGAACGCCGATGATGTTTTGCTAGAAGAGCAGGGCACCCAGCATGCATTTCGCTCACTTGCTTTGGTATCACCGCAATTTTTTAACCTGCTGTTCTCACGTGAACACAGTTTTATTCTGCCGTGATGAACGGCACGTTCCCAATGACCACCGGTGCACGACTCCACGACTCAGCGATAACTGTAATTACCGAAAGCTGAGCAAGTGAGCCTGTGAAAAATTCCTCAAATTAATGACAGAGGTAACTACCGTGATATACTTTAATTAGCAGCACTTAGATGTAATAAGTATAATTGAGTGAACCACTGAGATTCACCAAGTGCAGATAAGAGCAGAATTTTTCTCGCAGGATGTTTCTGGAGTTCTCTGATCTCGCGGGGAACAACAACAACAGCATACCAAACTACCCAACAAACTGGCTAATGCAGCGGCTTCAAAATTTGAGGGGAAACAAAAACAAAAACAAAAACGAGGAACAGCAGAAGTCATAGGAGAGCTTATACATCGTTTGAGCCGCACAACGCAGAGAAAATGTGTGGTTTCGACGGGGAAAGACGTCTTTTCAGTCAGTTTCGCATCACAATGTTGGTCAAATACTACAGACTCGGTGGAACTAAAGGACTAAGAGCAAGTTTCCCGGACAATTCCTTAAACCAAGGCTCAGTGGAGGATGTGCGGTAAAACAAAGAGTCGGGGAAGCCAATTAGAGGGGCCTTTTCCTGGCCTTTTAAGAGGCAGATAATGTTCTTGTTGTCATAAAGCATCCTGCCATTTAATCAGGCCTGTAAGTGAGAGCCCCACAACCCTCCCAGAGAATAAAGCGGCCTCCCTCCTCTCCTCCCCTCCCATCATTCCTGTCCTGAGCCCTCCGTCTCAGTCAACAACTCTTGTAAGCCTCATGGAATTCTTTCTTGGAACATGCCGAGCAAACAGACGCGCCGCGAGAGCAGAACTCTCCCTGTGTGATCCAGGTAACCCTGCACATTGATATTCAACACAAAGGCTTTCGCGCTCAATGGTTTCATAGGTGGCTTTTCCCAACTATGCATATTTAGTATTTCAGTTCACACAGTTGACAGTGTCTTTATGCAAATAAGACATCTACGCACATCTGCTTGACGCCTGTATTAGCCAGATAAAAAGCTAATAACGCTATAGTTTAATAGCAGATGTTAGAGAGAATCCAGGGTTTTATATTTGAAAATAAGGTGTCAAATAAATGGGATATGAAAAAATAAATATACCATGTATTCAAAATACAATGTTTGATGCAAAAAGACCGTTAAGAGTGTAAATGCCATGAAACTACTGACATCTAAAGTTCATCACTTAAAGTGGAAAACTCACTGGGGTTTTCAGTATTTTGTATTGTACACTTGTCGCTTGTACTATGAGCAATGGAATAAACTCATTTTCACCATATTATATAGACTGTCTTCATTTTCCATCCCAGACTCTATAAACATTTTACTGTGAGTGCTGCCACTTGTCAGAGCCCTTTGTGACATCACTGAGGGCATATAGTGTATTTCAGTTTCACTTCCTGAAAAGTGGAGCTAGCAAAAGATTATGGAATATGGGACATGTTAAAGTAAATAAATAATAACTACTCTTAGATATTATCTATATATATATTTCCTTACCAGCTCATCACAGAGGGATCAGACCAACTACACTTTAATTCACTGCCACGCCACACAGACTCCAGTGCTGTTTGCTCCAGTACTATCCACATTTTGTACTGGGCCCTCATCCCACCCAGAACCTGTGACTAAGTCGTGTTGTAACCCGGTAAATACTTAGAAGCACACTGTTTGCCGTGTGAATCTGTTTTGTCAACCTCCCGCTAAAAGCCAGAGGGTAGGTGGGGGTGTGGTGGAGGTGAGCGGAGTGGAGCAGGAGGGGGCGACTTGGCACTCACCTATCTGAGTCAGAGTTAAACAGGTTCGCGCTGCCTTGGTCTGTGGCGAGACTCACACGACCTGTTTGCTCTCAACTCTTGGAAATGCTCGGCTTTCGTTCACAAGTCAAGCCTAAACCTCGAAACCTGTCTCTGCCTTCCACCTTCAATTTCAGCAAAAGTGTGCCCTTGCCCAGCCTCGAAAAAATAAAAAATAAATGAGGGGAAAACCTCCGAGGCAGAGATGAAGAAAGACCAGGGGGGAGACAGAGAGAGGGGGAGACAGCGGAGGGAGTGCAGGGACACTGGGGGAACGTCTCTTTCTTATGGGAATGCTTCGCTTAATCTCATAAAGGCAGCGTGAAAAACCTCCATCTGTTTGCCGAGCGAGTTCAAAAGAGACTCCACATGCCCCCGCTTGCTGCTATATAAAAACAAAATTCTAATGCAGATCTTAAAGAGGGCCGGCGGATCAGTTTGCACAATGAGAGCCAATGGGAGGATGGGAGGGTGGAAAGAGAATTAGGTAGGTAAACAGGCAGAGGGGGTGGCGGGGATGTGGGGGAGGGAAGGGGGGGTGAGCAGCAGAGTGACTGGCGAATACAGAAGAAGAGGGGAGGAGAGAGAGAGAGAGAGAGAGAGAGAGAGAGAGAGAGAGAGAGAGAGAGAGAGAGAGAGAGAGAGGGAGAGGAGTCAAATCAAAGCGCCTCATTTTTTTTTGGACTGTCAGCAGTGGTGTCCCTGAGTCGGCGGACCCGACCAGAGTGGGTCACCCTGGCTCGGGCCCCGGCGGGGGGCCACTCCCTGGGATCAACCCGTTCACCCCTCCCTCCACCTCTTTGACTTCCCCACCGCCCGCCGCCCTGCTCTCCTGTCCCCTTCCCTTCCCTTCGCTTCTCCCTCTTCGTGTTTCACCGTCAGCCTCCCCCGGTTGCTTTTGTCATTAATAGAGGAATGTCCTGGCTGAGAGCGGCATCTGGCGTTTTATTGTGGCTCGCGAGCCGCGGATTTGCAGGGCGGCCGGCTTATATCCGGGGAGGTCTGTGAGGTCACAAAACTGAGGGGAGAGAAAGAAAAAAAAAAAAAAGGTGGTCTCTCCCAATTAAACCTACAGAAGACCCAAATTTTGTCGGCGGCTCAAAAGTGCGGCTCTTCCCTTCCAAAGCGGCAGATAATAACAGCGAGGTCATTGAGGCTGCGGCGTCTAGCCAGGTTTTCCTACATACTGGTGCCTTTGCACACCTCCAGGCCTCCTCTCCCAATAAGCTGGGGCAAGACCGGGCCCGATCCCATCCTGCAGAGCTATTTTGACAAGCCAGCCCTTGGAAAAAAAAACAAAAAACAAAAAAACTGCAGGGTTCAAACTGCAGCGAGATCAAAGCGCTAATACTGCAGTAATAATAAGTTACTGCGCTCATTCATCAGGGAGAGGCGGCGGTACAGTTCACTTGTAACTGCAGGGCCATTAAGCTCTCATCATATGATCCCATTTGCCGTCCCTGCGAGGAAAAACATCTCCAGCTCTGCAGGCGCGACGCAGACGAGGAATGACCCCCCCCCCCCCCGCAGACTGCTGTTATGCAAAAAATCTGACCTGATAACAAAGTGCGCAGCGCAGCAAGCTTGTCCGCCACATTCCAAATCTGTCCCATTCCTACGCGAGTCCCCGCCTCTCTCTCTCGCCTCGGGCTGCACACACATCTCATCACCCCCCCAGCAGCCTCCTCGCCGTTTCCCCCCCGTTAGCATGAAGCGCCTTGTTAACGTGCGTCTGGCTGGTGGCGAGCGGTTTCACCTGGGCTCCGTCAGTCGCCAGCAGAGGTCGGAGACAACAAAGTACTAATACTTTGCTCGAGTACTTAGGTAGATTTTTTTTCTTCCAGGTATGTGTGCTTTACTTGAGTATTTATTTTTTTGACAACTTTTCACTCTTACTCCCTAAATTTGTAAACAAATATCTTCCTGCTTCTTACATTTGAAAAACATGCTCATTTCTTTTGTTTTTGAAAATGTTTAGAAGATACAAATTTTGTTCAAAGAAATTCACTGGTAACAAAGTAATTCAATTATTTATTGTAGCTGTATTGGAGCCATTTGAACTATGATGTTGCAGTTTGTGTAGTTCAATATAAAACTAGACCTTATTTTAGAGGGAGATTACTTTAGAGAACCTCAGCTTTGGGGTCACCGTTTAGTACGTTTTCAGCACAGAGAAAAATAAAAATGTAGAATTGGTTATTGCTATTAAAAGTGTAAAGAACCAATAATGGCTCACAGATGATGACTATTTCTCATTCCAGTTTGGTTGACCTACAATTGAAAAAAGTAGAAATAGAAAAAAAGTACTAAGACTACCAAAGCTGTTCAAATTATGCTAATGCATACAACTTTTTACATTTTTGCAAAATTACCAATGTATATATTCTTTCTTTAACGGCAAAAAAAAAAACATTTCTACTTTTTACTTAAATACATTTCCGAACCTGTACTTTACTACTTTGTTGTAAGAAGTTGAATCAGGACTTTTACTTAAGTCCAGAATGTGAATACTTTTGACACCTCTGGCGACCAGCGGCGTGACACAGGGTTCTATTTTTAAGGCGGCATTCTCCTCCCTCCAGTCCGGCCCGGCGACAATCCCGCCGCGCTCCCTTTGAAGGGACGAGTGAAAAAGACGGGCCGCCCTTTTCTTTGCCGAATACTTGGCAGAGCCGCGAAGAGGTGCGCTGCTGCCCTGGGGGAGCGAATTAAGCAGCCAAGCGTGAACAGACACTCGCGCGGGCAAACGCGCAACGTTTAAAGCATGTTTATATACGTGCGTTTGTGCAATAACGAGCTGCTCGTGAAAGGAGATATTCCTTTTTTCTTTTTACTGCAGAAGCAGAGGAGGAAAAATAAAACCGATCACTGCAAGGTTGTTATTGCCATTTAACAATCAAGGGTGTCAAAGCGGAGATAATTTCATGTTGACTGTGTGAAGTCGCTCCCTCGGAGGGTGTGGTGGCGAACTGTGAAAAAAAAAATATTTCCAGCTGTTTCAGTTTCAGTATTTACCTGTGGCCCCAATGACAACACATCACCGAATTTCAGTTGGGCAATTATCTTAAATAGCTGCTCATCACGACACAAAAAAGGAGAGCGTGCAAACAAATATCAACACACAAACACACACACACACACACGTACTACATGTACTGACTTTTGGGACTGGTATTGTTGTGACATGTACTGCATTATCTTTGGTTGCATGCAACTATGCAGCTGCCTTGTTAAATTTCATAAATGACTTAATTTATGGGGATTTAATAACGGCTTCCATGTCTAAGAAACGATTAATCAATCAATGAATTCATCCTTGGTGTTAGTGATGTGGCTTAATTGTCCAGTATCGTGCAACATGTACTTCGCCAATGTTTCTAACCACTATATGCTTCTGGCCTGTCAATAAACTTCTTCGTCATGCTCTACTTTCTGAAGCGCAAACTGAGCCTTTTCTCTCAAAATCCTCCCAAATTCAGTGAATAAAAAAAAAAGATTCAAAAACTCTGGCGTCTCAATATTCCTCCCCATTACGGCAATGACTGAATTTCAATGTCAGCAAGGATTAAAAACATTAGTAAATTGAACTTTGTTGAATTTTCAGATCGCTAGATGCATCTCTGGAGTTTGTTGAGATGGACTGCTTGATTGCGGAGCGTGTATCTGCGAGGTGAGAAAGGGGAGCAGCAAGCTACAAATCCCCCACCCCCTTGCACAGAGCAGGGGGAGCAGCATCGAAAACAGCGCCTCACAAAGCAAACGACAAGCCTTTATGTGCGGTGCACGCCGGGAGGGTCGCGGCATCAGCTCAGTCGGTGTTTTGCTTAGCAACGGCGGCCTGGCGCTGGGCTACAAAACAAGTCCTGTCAGTGGTCGGCAGCCGCAGCCAAATCTGAGGCCTGCTTTGCCGAAAATATCCCAAAGGATGCCAGAGAAGAAAACCCTCCCACACCTTTAGGCCAGAGAATTTTCCACCTATTTAAGGTGACAGGATAAGTGGTAGAGAGAGAGTGGCGGCACCCTTCAGAGATCAGTCGCACCTCTTCTGCTGGGAGCGATGACAGCGGCGGGCTGATCTGAATGACTGAAGAATTCTGCAGGTCAAGGTGACACATGCTGGGCCGCGGGCCTGCCAGGCCTGCGTCTATTCCAGTCGCGCCGTGCTGCGGCCCTGCACATTCACGTTGGACACCTGCATGTTGACTCATGCGTTTAAAAGGCAACCCAACGGTGTCTGCAGCAGTAAACCTTGGCAGAGTGGCAGTGAGATTAAAACACAACAGGGGTTGTGTTGGGACAAAATTTTTCTTCTGTGGAAAAACCACAGAGGAAGACAACAGACATCGGATAACATGTCAACAGCAGCAGGCGCTAAAGGAGGCTAGCATGGGTGCTACAGCAGCAGTGGTCTGATTAGAACTGGATTTACTAAGACAGAGAGTGAAGCATTAAACACAGTGTTGTACGATGCCATTTGTACATCGCAAATCGATGACAAAACTACCATCTACAAATGCGATTGGTCCACCTCATCACTAACTAAACTAGAGGAGGCTAATTAACTTTAGCCTCCTCTTGGCAAACACATCCTGTGGTCTCTTCATCAGGTGGATGCAAGAAAAAAAATGCACAGGCTTTAGGAACACATTGTATCTAAGTTGCCAGTTTGAACCGAAACCAACCAATAATGTGAGTCCCCAAGTCATTCAGTGCAACTGTTTGTTTTCCAACGATCCTTTCCCGCCGTTTCACTTCTGAAACTTCACCTCCGTCTGAGGACAGCCACCGTTTCGCAAAACCACGCGGCTGCGAAAAGCAAAGTGCACAAGTTATTTTTGAGGTTCTGGAGAAACGAAAAATGCAATTTCAAGCTGGGAAGGGAAACCTTCAAAAAGCCAATGATGAAAGGATTGTTCTTACTGTACACTTAGTAACCCGGTTGCATTGCATGGCGCCTGTCATGGAGTTACACCGAGGGCTGAGGTAACGCGACCGGCGGCTCGACCGCCTCGTCCACGTGCTTTGCCACGGCAGTGAACTGTCACCAAGCGGGGATGTTGGCAGAAAACAGCTTGCACTTCAGTAATTAGGCACTCAGGATGTAGCTCGTGTATAACCATTCAGCTTTTCTGAAGAAGAGGACAAGGTGCGTGAACCCTTGGAGCCAGGCTGCGGCAACTCAAGGTTAATTTCGGTGGCTGGAACGCCGATGGCATTCCTGTCGCTCAGGGCTCTTCCTCACCCAAACTGGCTGAGTCCCACGGGAATGTGCTCTGCTGCTGTGTGACGACAACAGAGGACTTATCGCCCTGTTTCCCTGTCCTTGGACTTATAACACGAGATACTGTAGAGACGCCCAGGACTTTTCTCACTGTTACAGTTTTGTTTTTTTGTTTTTTTAACAGTTATTGATCTCTGCATTGAATTGGAGTTATTCACATTGAATTGTACCAGCAGGTGTTCAGGCTGGAAAAAGCAGCGTGTCGGGGTGAAAGCATCCAGTAAAACTTCGATCATGATGGGGAAAATAATGTGAAAGTTTTGTGATGTATCATCATTATTAATTGAAGCAGCTATTTCATCCTCCATCAGTTTTTGCAAGAATAATACCTGATGTAAACTGGTCATTTGAATGTCAATCAAGCATATTGATGTTTGATGTCTAAACGACTGAAAGAAACCGGCTTGCTGGCAGTACAAGAAGTTTATCAGCAGACATGCATCAAGCAAAAATACTGAAAAAAAGTCTAAATTATTTCATTCATTCATTCATCTTCTATACCCGCTTATTCCAATTCAGGGTCACGGGGGTCTGCTGGAGCCTATCCCAGCTGTCTTAGGGCGAAGGCAGGGTGACACCCTGGACAAGTCGCCAGTTCATCGCAGGTCTAAATTATTTATAAATTCTTATTTATTACTGATTGGCTCTTACTTATTTACAAGTGTAAAACAATTTTGTGATTATTTTTTGGGAGGATATTTCTTATGCCAATTCTTTTTTTTTTTTTTTTACTTCAGCTGGTTTCCTGTCTGAAAAGTATGAGTGACATGAAATCCGGGAGCCAATCACCAATTTGACACAGAGCTTCTGTGATTCACTTTTCAAGCAATGTTCAGTAGCTGACAAGAAGCTTCTGGAGAGTTGCCACAAGCCGTCACACGACAAATAACTCTGTAAATAAACCCTCAAACTAGGAGCTTGTTTAGTGTGTACACTACCAGTCAAAGGTTTGGACACACGCTATGAATTCAATGTCTTTTCTTTCATTCTCATGACTAT
Organism: Thamnaconus septentrionalis; assembly: GCA_009823395.1. Lineage (NCBI taxonomy): Eukaryota > Metazoa > Chordata > Actinopteri > Tetraodontiformes > Monacanthidae > Thamnaconus > Thamnaconus septentrionalis. The sequence continues at coordinate 8,471,789 of CM020504.1, forward strand.
TGACATTGCAGTTTCTCACTGAAGGCATCAAAACTACGTATGAACACACATGGAATTATGCAGGAAAAAATAAAAGCGTAAAATAACATAAACACGTTTTATATCTAAATTCTTCAAAATGGCCACCTTTCATAAAAAGCATATTTACAGTTATTTTTATTTTTTTACAAAACTACATATATAAGTACAATAAAAGTTGCAAACTCAAAACCACAACTCTCATGTTCTGTTTCAGCCCTTCTCTGAAGTTATAAATCTGTTGTTGTAGTGGGACAGAAGACGGGCTGCAGGAAACTGCAGCAGATGTTAACGACATGCACCGACGGGCGGTTATGATTCGGCTTGTGTAGGAAGGTGCCGGCTGACAATGGCGTCCATTGTTCCTCAACATTAAATCCCTGCGAGTGCGGTTTTCCTTTTTAATATCTGCATCATCGCAAAAAGAGAAAAAAAAAGAAAGGAGCGTGTGCCCGGAGGAAAATACCTCCGCAGTCACAACAACAGCGTCTCCCACCCCCCCCCGAGGACGGACCAATTAAAGCGAGCACTCCCCTCAGAGATAAGAGGAGTCCAATGACAAATGACATCATGTGAATGCGAGGAGCCATAATAAAGTGCACTGCAGAGCGTCATCAGGCTCCCGGACGCAAACTTATCTTCACGTTGATTTGGCGACAGGCTAACTTTAGCAGCAGAGGAAATGGGAGGAAAAGGCCGTTGTCGGGGTCAACGGGGCAGGCACGGCGGAGGAATGCCTGCAGTGTCGCAGCAGTGCCACTGAAGGCAAATTAAGACCGCGGCCTCGGCGTGGTTTCATAGGCAGGAGCACGTTCAAATATCCACATCCTCTGAAAGAAACAGCTGAACTTTAAAGTGACATTTAGCGGAAATAAATCACTGTTTAGACAGACGAGAAAAAAGAAGTCCCAGGGAGTCAAGAAGTAATATTTTAAAAGTCCCCAAGAACCTTTTATTGGTGGTTACCAGATAGACGCTGCACGTTTATTCTGCAGGCTTTTAAAACGTGACGCATAATCTGAGGTCCTGCGGCGGTTTGAGAGCGGCCTGATCTCATCTCTTGTTTGCAAGTCCGACTAACCCAAGAAGATGAAGAATGGGCAAAAAAAAAATCCTATTCCTTTCAATAGAACTATACAACTACCTGGCAGAGATGGGCTAATAAAGAATTTTCTTGGGAGGGGAATCAAAGAGAATCCAGAAGTCTGCACACGCTGGTGCATTCAGCCAAAATGTCTATTGTGTACCTGCTGCTTTTTGCATTTGGTCCTGAAAAGCTAAGATATTCCCACTTTTTCCAGATGTTCCCCTTGTGCTCCACCTCCTGCCTGACTCGACTCTGATGAACTGGGGATGTTGGACGCAGAGACTGCAGGAAAATCAGCCAAAAGGCAGTTGGTAGTCAGCAGCTCCAGTCTGTGCTTGAAGAAATGTATGCACAGCATGCACACACACAAAAGCATGGATATATACATATACGTATATATGTGTGTATTAATGTATACATATACATACGCTTTACTCTTAGATTGGCCACTGACTGTCACTGTGACGTCTCTACATGACCTCAAAATTGGGTTTAAGTCACATTTGAGGTTCATGACTTCAGTTTATTGATTTTAAAAGCTTAGCAACAGCTCAACTGAAGAGATGAAGCATTCATCAAGGATTCATTTGAAAAGCTTTTTTTTTTTTTTTTTTTTTAAAAGGTTCTAGTAGACTTTCAGACTTTTTCTTTACTAAATCTGACTTTGATTTCCTTGAAAAAACAAAACAAAATAAAGAGACAGACCCCAATATTAATAGTTTGAAAACAGCTTTGGGAACACACACATCCAGTTCACACACTCACAGGCTCAAGCGCGTGAAAAACCCCTAGTTAAGGGAAACAGGATTACAGCACAATTCATGTGAGCGGAGCAGAATCAATAAGCAGGGCTTTTCTGTGCGAGTCAACAAGTTGTGACACGGGCCAAAGACGGTCTTCTCACACAACTGGAGATTCCTACTGCAAGCGGAGCTGCGGCTCCAGTGGAGCCGACTCCTCTCTCTCGCCGCTTTTCGCTGACACACATTACGGCTCTCATTCAGCACGTCGTAAGCCCGCTGGCCCTCCTGGCATCGCTGCAATGCCTCCCCCACCGAGGCACCTTCTGAGGAGGCCCTTGCAGTGACTGCGGAGGCGACGGCTCGCACCGCCACAGAGGGCAGCACGAGGAGGCTGCGCCTGTTGTGCAATGATGCAAAAAACCCCTCCGGATTGGGCTTGATAAACATTTTTATAAGAGTGAGGGGGTAGGAAGCGCTCAGGAGGTGGACTCTTCTTCTCATGACTGCACAATCTGGACGTTGCTCGTAACATTTTCCATTCGTCTGTGTCTAACTAACTAAATTCTGTGATTGACAAAAAACGGCTAAATTATTAAAACAATTTGAGTAGAATTTATCAATCCAAGCAAACAAACATATCTTTAGTTTTCGGTGATTTTTTTTCTGAGGAGATGTGTTGGAGGCAGCTTTCCAGCACTTGTAGTGCGACGCAGTGAGCCAGCAGAGGGCGATGATCAGAGGCCTCGTGCACCACCTCCAGTTACCTGGAGAAGGTGCTCTTTGTCATTTCTCTCCCTGCACTTTCAAACTAAAAGCGCCTGGGTTCAGCAGAGGCATCCAGTGGGGGACAAACAGACGCACGACCAGGTGAACTCTGCAAACCCAGTGAGACAGAGAGGGAGAGAGAGAGAGAGAGAGAGAGAGAGAGAGAGAGAGAGAGAGAAACGGTTCCTTCCTCCTCATGTCGCAAGGGATGAGAGCTTTAAAAAAAAAAGGAGGAGGAAGAAGAAAAAAAAGCAAAGCAAAACAATGACACGGTATCCCTCGAGGCCTCCGGCTTCACGTTTGTTTGGCTTTGCGTCTATTCTGAGTGTGTGCGGTGCAACACGAGCCCTCTGCGGCCGGCCCGAGTATCTATAGATCAGCGGGACGGCCTGCACTCAAGTCTCAACTGTAAACAAGTCACATCCAAAAAGGCCACGGCTGACCCCACCGTGTTATTCACCCGCTTCAAAGGAAGAGCAAAAAAACACTCGAGCCCCCAATAAATCTGCCGCCGGTTGGAATCCCTGGGCGGAAGTGGCGGCGACGCAGGTGGCTGCAGGGCGGCTGCACGTCTCTGCAGACCCACCAGCAAAACAAGCTGAGAGAACACACACAACTCCTCCCCTCACCTTCGCCTCTCATTTCCAAGGCAATGTGCAGGGTGGTGGTGGTGTGTGTGTGTGTGTGTGTGTGTGTGTGTGTGGTGGGGGGGGGTTGGGCCCTCAGAAGCAACAGCCCTTTTGTTCAAGGGCACTTTTTGCACGAGGGAGACACAGCGTGTTTTTGTTTGCGGGACAACATAGCAAGCTGCCATTAAGGCTTTAATCAGAACTGTTTTCTGGTCAGCCTGTAGTGACACCCCTCTTCCGTTACCCCCCCGCCACACATACACACACACACACCACCGCTTCAGGCCTGTTTGGTTTGGTTCCCAGTGAGGGAGCGACAGGATGAAGGAGAAAAGGAGCAAAGTGTGGGAATGTCTCTGCATCAGGCAGCTCCGAGACATGGCTTGAAATGAGGGGAGTCTGAGCGGGTGGACGGGGGGGCAAGAAAACACGGGCTAAAAAAAGGGCAGCGGCCCGACTTGTACTCCTGCCTGCTAATTTGTCACCACTTGGGAAAAAAAAGAGAAGAGAACGGCTGGGGAGGGAGGGGAGGAGAAAATAGCAACCGATGTTCAAAAGTGAGGAGACGGCGGCGGGCCGGGGTTGCCTGTTTGTTTAAACACAAGGGAGATGTAGGTCAACTCCGACGCACGTACGGCGGCACATTCAGGCCGTTTTTGTTTTGTTTTTTCTTTTTGTGGGAGGAATGTGCGGAGCCGCTGCGTTCACATTTAAAGGGGAGGAAGAAAACGGAGAACCCCGAGTGTCTGGCTGAGGGGGCCGGCCGGGATCGGACCAGTGACAGCTGGGGCCTTGAAAGCCTCACATCCAAAGCCAGGGCTCACTGCCACTTGCTGAGCTAAGTCCACCCTCCTCCTCCTCCTACCCCTCCTCCCCCTCCTGCTGCTGTCCAAGCCCTCACTCTGAAAGATCAACGTCCCGGACAAAACACCAAGCCTCCGCCAAATATTTACGGTCTTCAAAGTCCAAGTTAGAGGGCGGAGGATGAGCCAGAGGGACGCAAGCCGGCGAGATGGTTTCTATCTGTCTGCCTGCTGCCATATCAGAGTAGAGAGGGGCTCACAGAGGAGGGTGGGGGTGTTACAGAGGATCCGGCTCGCAGGGGGAGGAAAAAAAAAAGGCGTGAAGCATATCGAATTGTGTGTGTGTGTGTGAAACTGTACCTTCTCCAGCAGTGTACCCGGGCAGTGGCGTGCCCGGTGCTCCAGCTTGACAATGGTGATGAAGTCGCTGTCTTGTCGTTCATCCTCGCTGGTGTTGCACAGGGACAGAGGGTGGTACTGTAACAGAGAGAGGACACAGGCAGAGTGAGGCAGAGTGAGGCAGAGTGAGGCAGAGTGAGGATTTCTTGTCTTTCCACCTCAACGTACCACTGTGTCACTCTACTGTTTGATATAGGCTGCCTACACAGAGAATAGAGGGCATTTCAAACCCAAGCAACAGGCAGGTGAACTGGTAACACTGATGATAAGTGCAGAGGTGAATACTGGGTGGACGAGGAGGCAATCATCACTGTCAGCAGCATCGCTGTCAGCAGCATCGCTGTCAGCAGCATCGCTGTCAGCAACTCCTCAGTCAGAAACAGCAGTTGGCTATTCTAGTCAATAATGTGTGTACATTAGAATACATTAGAATATCCTGAAAAGGTTGTTGTATTTCTGCAATTCAACTTAAAAGGTGAATTTCACATAATATATAAACGAATAATATGCAAATCAATATATTTCAAGTTTTTATTTCTTTGGATTTTGCCGATCAGGTCTTGCAGCTTAAAAAAATCCTCAAATTTTCTAATAATTTTCTGAGTTTGTGGGTTTGTGGTTTTAATAAGCTGAAAATCTTAATCAGCAAAGTTACAACAAGGAACTGCTCGACATATGTCAATTTGCGTGTAATGGCTCTATAAAATTTGTTGGTTTGTCAATTTTTCGGGTAGTACCTGTAACTATATACATACATACATATTCATACACACACAAACACACACACACACACTACCATTGCTGGAGTGGGACAGCAATGGTAATAATTTAATTTTAAAAAATGCATTTCACAGTGAAACACTTTTCAAAACAATTTCGATACTGTCAAAATTGTTTTGAAAAGTTGTGTTTCAACACAACTTCAACACTTCACTTTTATAGGCTCACATTCTATTCAAAAAATATTTTATTAAATTTTTTTTAAAGTGATTTTTGTGCCGCTGTCTTGCACATGCAAAATTCACTTTGGCTTTTGCAGTGAATGAAGACGAGCTGCAGCCCCCTGCTGCTTGTTAAGGACAGGAAAGTGATTTGGTGTCCAAGTCAACGTTCTCCTGAAATCCTGACAAAGCCACTGGATCTGCCGTTGGTTGCTTTTGAGAATTTCAAAATTAAAAAAAAATCTTCAGCTTATTAGCAACACAGGCTACATCACAAACTGTTTGCGTTCATCCAAAATGGGTTTGGTGGTTTGCTTTATGAGGAGAAGTGGTGCTGGGACCCCCACCGCCCCACCCGGCACAGATGACAGGTGGACTCAGATAAGTACATTCAAGCACACATCATGTAATGTACACTATGCGATTATATGGACATCGGTTGGAAATGTTGGCGACAAGGCTCTCGCAGACACAGATGCCACAGCTGCTTTTCACACTAAAAGCCCCCCGAAAAAAAAGAAGCCTTTTTACGTGTCAAACTGAATGAAGCCTTTCCTTCCGAGCCGGTCGAAAACCGAGAGGGAAAAAACTTTGCCTCCTTACAGAATCAATTACATGGGTAGCCCCGCTCGCTCCCACTCAGAGCCTTGAGGGATGAAAAAAAGCAAGGAACAACAAAAAAACAACAAAAAACAAAAACTTCAGATACTCTTTGGTAGGAACATTTGATCCCCTCTGAAAGGGAGGAAGTTCGGAGTTGCTGAAAGGCTGCATTTAAGAGCTCAAGGGATTGCGCTGGTGTTTGCGAGTTACACAGACATGCCGTCACGGGTACGAGGGGGGCTGAACCTCGGAGAGATCAGCCAGCAGCAAGAGAAAACCCACACTGCAGCCCAGATACAGTACAGGCGGGCCCGTCCCCGCCTGATGGGCCTCTTCATGAAGCTGTTGGACGGGGTCAGCCCCTGCCCCCCCAAATCTCACCCAGCGGAAATCTCTAAATTGAAAAGACCCAAGGGTGACATCAACAGCTGGCACCCCGGTGCAGGGGAATTGACGTAATGGGCCGCAAAGGGCTGGTGCCCGTCTGTCAGAGAAGGAGGCCGAGAGGGAGGGATGGAGGGAGGGAGAGGAGCCGTCCAGTGAGGCAGCGGATGATGAGAAGTGCAAATAATTAAAATTAATGTCTAAATCATTGGGGGGAAGAAACAAACATCTGGAATTGAACAATCTGTCCATGTCATCTGGGACTGTTTGAACTCCACTGTGTTTCTGGTGCGCATCTACAAGTGAACACAGGCCAGATTTAAAAACAATAGTTTTTGTTGTGCATTGTGGAGTGATGCAATAGAAAGGAGTGATGCAAATAGATATAAAAGAGGAGGTTTGTTTTTTTTAATGTAGAATTAAATGTAAAAAATCTGGAGATGGAAGATGAAGGAAGCGTCTGATGAGGCCTTTGCAGTTGACCATAATGCACTGCTGAATGACAGGTAGCACAGTCAACAACACATATACAGTATGCGGATGGATGGAGAAAAAAAAAAAACCTCACACATGAAATAAAGCAATCATTTTTGTGCCGTTTACTCTAATATTAAGAATTTAGCAAGTTGCACAGTCACTCCTTAGTTTTCTCAGTTTGCACCTCCGGCTTTCCGGCACCTGATGTCGCTTCCTGCTATCCAGCCACAAAACTAGCACCACTGTGCCGCTCAAATCCCACTCGAGTCGTTTCTTCTTTTTCTTCTTCTTCTCATTATACTGGCAAAACTCTCAAAGGATCCACTGGGACCCCGGCGGTGGAGAGCGATGGCTGCGAGACGGGCGGGAGCTCAGCGCGGCGTGACCCCCTGTCCTGCCGCCTGCTGGCAGCGCTGCCGGCAGCGCTGCCGGCCGCCTGCGCCGCTCCGCATTTACTAGGCCCCAAAATTACAGAGCCGCCGTCGAACGTGGCCCTTAAAGATGAAAGAACAAAAACAGAATGTCCTTTAAAGAGCCGCTCCCGCCGGTGGCTCGACCTCTTTTGCTCGGGGTTGGACGGAAATATTTAATTAAGTGCAGGGGAAAGATTCTGACTGCGCCGCGGAATTCAAACACTTGTGTGATTATTTATGTTTTTTTTGGTGATGGTGGGAGTTAATCAGCCTTAATCAGCTCCTGTTGCGACGCTACGCCCACTTTGATGCACGGTGATTGGCTGTCGTCGCTAATAAAGCAGGTAATAATTCCAAAGCTGGGGCTGACATGCACAGAGGTTGGGGGGGGGCAGAAGCGTCTGCTTTCACTTTTCCTCCCTGCGGCCCTGAGGGCAACCACCTCGGCGGTCGCAGCGGCTATGTTTTGCATCCTTTGCAAAACTAAGCATTAACTTTTATTTTGGATGTGCCCTCCTCGCCACTGACAATCAGAGGGCTGCGAACAATCTCCGTGTGCCACCGAGGGTGCCATCTGACCGCGGGGGGAAAACTGGGCGCAGCTGGGGCCGCAGGGCGGCAACCAGGACAGGCTCAAACGTCTTCATTGGTTCGTGGGTTTATTTCTTTTTTTTTTTTTTTCTTTGGGCAGCCCTGAGAAGAAGAAAAAAAAATGGGGTGGGGGTGGGTGGTGGAGGGGGGCCTGGGAAACCAAACGACTGAGTCTCCATTTCACAGGGATGACAAACCACAGGGCACGCAAAGCAGCTCCCCACAGACTGTTAACAATGCTCGCTCCTCTGTTCCTCCTCCTCCTCCTCCTCCTCATCTGTCTGGATCCGTTGCAGAACCGACGGGGACGTGTCCCTCGGTTCCTTTGTAGCCACGATTAAAGGCATTCCTTTTCAGACGAGCCCCGAAAATATTCCAGGGGAAAGAATCTAAAAGCCCGAAACGCAAATACGTGGATGGGGGTTGGGGGTGGGGGTGGGGGTCTGGTGGAGGGAGGGGGATAAATAGTAGCTGCAGTGAGAAGTCAATAATATTTTTTTTTCCACTCGCTCGGGCCTGCAGATCTTCTTTTTTCATCTGCCAATAATCAGCAAGAGAGCTTTCTAGTTCATGTGCTGCCAGCAGGGAACCAAGCCCAGGCACTTATGTCAGTGTGTGTTAGGAGGGAGAAGCAAAGAGAGCTTACGCCCCTAATGGAGCTTTACAACTGCAGGGCTCTGAACTATTCTTCTCCGCTCAACCCAGGAATACATTACAAGCTCCAATCCAAAAGATTACACAGTTCGGGGTAGGACAAAAAAAAAGTAAATTAGAAACCGCCAATAAATAAAACTATCCATGACGTTAAAAGTGGAAGAAGAGGATGCTGATGTGTCCCCTTTACATTACAAACCCCAGTAAGCCCCTGCAGAAGGAAAAACACCGCTTTTTATTTATTTTTGAATAGAATAAATTCTGCACCATTCTTCCCTGACATAAGACACGACATGCTCGGCAAAGTCTGAGGTCCCACTTTTGAGCTCCACTTCAAAATGTGCCACATTGTTGGCACATTTTCCTGAGCGGCAGGGTGAAGTGTGTGGAGGGGGGGGGTTCGAACAGCGGGGAGGTCGCTCCAGTTCTTGAACTGTTAAACTCAGAAGCCAGCTGCTGCGCCGAGCACAATGCGTCTTCATCGGCCCGCTTGGATTGAGCGCCGACGTCCGTGCGTGGACGCCAAGCTAGCAGTGCCGCAGCAAAGCCAAAAGTCTTTTCAATGGCAGGACACAAAGCTTTTCATGTTGCTCGCAAACTGCAAACCAGTGTTTGAAGATCTGCTCGGGCCTCACAGGAGGGCGGCATCAGTCGCTGGTGGCTGCTTGAGCGACTCCAAACATCATCATGCACGCACACATGAAACATTTCTGCAAAAGTGCTCCTTCGATCCAAAATTTTCCTGTGTGCATTTTTTTGTGTTTGCATTTGAACTGATTGTGTCCAGGATTTAAAAGTGATCAAAGTGAGTGTATTACTGCTGATCTTAGTATATATTTTTATAAATGGTAAACGGACTGCACTTATATAGTGCTTTGCAGCACTTTCACGGTACCCCAAAGTGCTTTCCAATGGCCTCATTCACCCATTCACTCACACACTCATACACCAATGAGTGGCTGCTGCCATGCAAGGCGCTGCCTTGCCCCATTTGGAGCAATTTAGGGTTCAGTGTCTTGCCCAAGGACACCACGACAGGCCTTGATGGAGCGGGATTTGAACCGCCAACCTTTCGGTCATTGGACAATATCAATATCATCTGTTTCAATATCATCCCTCTTTCACACTAGCATTACTTGAAGCATTGGAGTTCCTCTCCTCAGCCTGGCAATCACATGTCCAGAATGGGAACATTCTTTGACTAAAGCAAATTGGCTGAAGGCCCCAAATTTACGACACCTGGAGTGTCGGCGATAAAACTACCGCGGATTCTTAAGGTGGCGACAACCATCTGACGACATGCAAGGCCGTGTTGTGAGGGGAAAGTGGAGGCTTGGCATGAGGCGATTCTCTCATGACTGCGCAAATCAAAAACGGGGACGTGGGACAGGAAGTGGTGCCTTTCATGAGGCTCTGCCCTCGAGGCCTGGAAAACCTGCCAGGTTGGAACCAATCAGGGGAGAATTCAATCAACCCTGCCATACGTGAATATGCAGTCGCACAAAAGAAGCGCTGCGACCGACCGACCGGCTGACAGACGCGCACACAGACAGACAGACAGACAGACACACACACACCCAAGAGTGTAAAGCATCCCTTGTGAGTTCTGACTGACCCACTTCAGTGACTCAGCCTCCCATGTCTGGGATCGAAACCTTATGAAACCTTTTGTCTGGCACACACCTGCTACACACACACACACACACACACACACCAAACTCTGCTGCTGTACATGCATAAACCGTCCACCAGGCTTCAGTTCCAGGTTGCCAGAGCAAACACAACCAGGCGCCGTTTGTTATTTTGAATTACTGGGCAAATCGGAATAGAAAAATATTTCGGCGTGTCGTGGCAGCTGAGCAGGTAGAGAGCAAGTGCGGTGCGCGTGCTTCTCCACTGCACGGGGCTGCGCCCTTCTCGCTCACTCCCTCACTCCGCCGCCGCTCGCAAACATTTCAGAAAACGATTCAGTCTTAACCAGCATGAATCATATTTGTTCAGTCCGGGCGACTGGTGGCGTAAATCAAAGCTCTCTGCCTTATGCAACTTGACAGACGAACCCATAACGAGGGTGAGCGTTTGTTTCAAGTGGCTTTGCAGAAGGAGCAGCGAGACCACATTTAATAAGTGCAGCGGAGGCTCACTGGGCTGCACCTGCTGACGCTCAGTGGGTGGGTGAGTCACCCCCCCCCCACCCCCCCCCCACCCCCGCCTCCTGGACTGGCTGTGAGGCCACGCCCGCCAGCCCGGATGGAAGAGTGTGTTAGCGAGTGTGGCTGCGACGGTGTTGGGTTAATAAATGAGAGTGCAGCTCTGCATTGTTGCTGGAGGCACCTGAGCGTGTGCGTGCATGCGGACAAGTGTGTCTCCACTGATCCGATAGGGGCCAACGCTCAGCGCTCGGCGACAGGAATGTGTGCGTGTGTGTGTGTGTGAGAGAGAGAGAGAGAGAGAGAGAGAGAGAGAGAGAGAGAGAGAGAGAGAGAGAGAGAGAGAGAGAGAGAGAGAGAGAGAGAGAGAGAGAGTGTGCACTATTGAACCTCTAATTTTGCGGCACTGGACTCCACACACACACACACACACGCCATCCTTCTTCCATGTACTTTATGAAAAGGAAGGTTGTCATAAGTGATGATAGAGCAGAAGGTCGCCGGCTTTGCGAGGTGCCTGTGCAGCAGCGGGAAACTCCCCCCCCCGGTTCTTTCTCTCCTGGCCGCGGCCGCTGAGGCCCTCTCTGCAAAAACGCAGACAAACAGAAGGCATTGCTGTTTAGGGTCCTGTCAACAACAAAAAAAAGGCGTGTCATCTTTCCGCCCGCGCTTCATTGACAGCGTCGGCCCCATATCCAGTGACGGCCACCGCGGGGACTCGCTGGGGTAAGGCAATCCCCATAATGATGCTCAAATAGTTACAGACAACCCCAAATTTGCGCGGGCGCTTACTTTAAGTGGGAGCGCTTCCCTTGAACCCCTGGCCCCGTCTGACTGTCTCTGTCTGTTCCGTAAGTCGGATTAGACAAAAGAGAAAAATAAAGGGCTGGATGGGGAAGGAGAGGTCGTCCTAGAAGGCAGGCGGCCGACGTGGGAACCTGAATGTGTTTGTCGCAATCGCAGAGGACGTCTGGTGGTAAAATGCCAGTCGGAGGATTGAAGGACTAAAGCAAGTCCAGGCTTATTTTTCCAGCGTGAAACTATGAATAAAATAATACAAATAATATATGAGGTAGATGGAGAGTGATCGTGATCACAGCCGACACGGTGGTGCAGTGGTTAGCGCGTTGAAAGGTGGAGCGGGACGGGGAGTCTCTACGTGGCCCTGTGATGAACTGGCGACTTGTCCAGGGTGTCACCCTGCCTTCACCCTATGACAGCTGGGACAGACTCCAGCAGACCCCTGCAGCTCCGAGTGCAGGAAGAAGCGGGTATTGAAAATTGGAAGGATGGTTGATCAAGGTTCTCCAGCCAGTGTGGGCGTATCCAGTGATTGGATCGTTAACCCTATCATATTCTGCACAAATTCCCAGCTTTCAGGCCATTCCACACGTTTAGCCACGCACATGATCCACAGCGGCCATGGCCACGCCATCAGCCCCGAGGCCCAGGTCCAAAACTATACGTTTCAAAGCTCAGGGTTAAAGAAAAACACAAGACTTCCCTGTCATAACAGTTCAGCGGGCGGCTAACCCTGCAGTTTGTTAGTGCTAAAGTGATCCGTCTTCCCTGCAGACAAGGGGGGGGGGCACCTCCACACGTCCTGCAGGCTTCCTCCAGTCCGGCTCGGCCCGGCCCGGCTCGGCCCAGCCCGGCGTCTCTCCGACCGGCTCGGATTCCACAAGGTCGGTGAGGAGGCAGGAAAGAAAGCCATGCTTTACACCGTGTCGCTCACGGTTGGTCGCCCAAAGGCGAGTACGTGGAAAGAAATTAGCGGGGAGGACGAGGGAGGAAGGGTGTTCACGGGAGGGAATTCCAAATTATAGGGCACGCAGAGGCGAAAAGGAAACGGGGGGGCAAAGACGCAGGAAGAGGAGCCGTCTGCTGCTCATATTACCGCAAATAATCCGCTTTTCTAAATCTCCTTTGAGGCGACTCACTCTTTTGTCTTCTTGGTATCTTAATTTAGACACTCATATCTATCCAGATTGCAAAAATAATAAAAATAAAAAAAAAAAATCCCACGGCTAATTTATTTCTCCATTCCATTACCATCTTAAATGTTATTACAGTTGAACCTTAAAGAGACAGGATGACCCGCACCAGGGCTTCCTGCCTTTGGAAAAAAATCACAGTTTGGAAGACAAATGGTCAAAAGATCAAGCAGATGAGGAGAATCTTTCCTCTGTGGGTCATAAATGTCAGCAGTAAATCTCCTGCTTGCTGAAATAGTTATCATAAAGTCTGACCCTCCAGCAGACTGACCAGCAGTGCCACCTCTGTCTTCCAAAGGGAAGACGATCAATGAAAGGAAGTGATGCGAACGTGATTGCAAAGCAAAATACATTTATTGTTGTACGAGTCTGTGGTTGGTTTGTGAGGAAACGTTGGTCGTCTGTGGCTGGTTGAGGCTCCTCAAAGAGGAGCGCTGACTCCAGCTAGGGTGAAATGGAAAGTCTCGCTTTGCAAAATGAAAGACGACCACGACCACGACAACAACAACAGACAACTTGTGGCTCTTCTGAGTCACAGCGTGCTTGCGTTTAACAAGGGACAGGTGCCCTTTTTACACTCTCACACATAAAAATGGGAAACAGTAGTCCACTGGTGGGATTGGGGGGGGTCCTATATCGTTCCCCTTTCATTTGGATATAAAACCCCAAGGTCTCTCTCTCTCTCTCTCTCTCTCTCTCTCTCTCTCTCTCTCTCTCTCTCTCTCTCTCTCTCTCTCTCTCTCTCTCTCTCTCTCTCTCTCTCTCTCTCTCTCTCTCTCTCTCTCTCCTCAGCCTGTACACCAGCGGCTGTGTTGCACCAACATGACTCTTGGAGGCAGGTCAAACTTTATTACGCCACATGATGGGGGAGCGACTTCGTACCCCCCCACCCCCCTCTCCAACCCTCCTTCCTCCAGCTGCTCCGGCTTTTCCAGCTGTTCACTTTTGAACTCCGTGTAATTAAACTGGGAGTTTAACTCCTCTTTTCATGCCGTAGCTTTCTGAAGTCGCTCGGCTGCAGTCACGTTCGGCGCGGCGGTTTAACTAGTTTAATGGCTTGTTGTCTCTTTTTTGGGATTTTACAAGTGAGTCTACAAAGAATTCAGGGTGGTCAGAGGAAATGAATGTTTTAAATATATATATTTTTGCCTTAACCAGCGCCCCTCTAATTAAACCTTTCTCCGGCCAGCCGCAGCCCTATTTGTTTTATCCCGACCACTGGCAGCGGGACGGGGAAGCACCGCGCGCGCAGCGACGAGCGCCGTAAATCCTCTCGGAAAAAAAAAAAAAAAAAAAATCGCCCCGACGATAACGGAGCAGAGACCTGAGCCACTGATTGGCAGCCGCTGGCTTGTTGCCGTGAAAACTCACCAGCTCTAAATTTGAATTTCAAAGTAAACGGTGAAGGAGGAGGAGGAGGGGGAGGAGGAGGAGGAGGAGCAGCCTCACCGACGTTGCGACCGTTTCCATCTCAATCCCCCCCCCCGCAGTTTCAGCAGCGACGGCTGTAAAGCTGCGCCTGAGGGCAGGGCAGGGACGGCCCAGCGTGCCCCTCGATGTGGAGCTCCCACCTCATATCTGCTCTTTCAAATATCCAGCGTGTGATGCGATGCGGACGAAAGTGTTTGTGGAGGTGTAGTGACTCAAAGGCGGCAGTGTCAAACGTCGTTGTCGGCCTGAAACTAAGAAACTGTTCTGGGGGGGGGTTGTATGGGGAGAGGGGGGGGGGCGGGGTTTAACAGCATCATCTGCACGTTTGAAGATTCCCATTCACCCCCAGCGCGCATGTCTTCAGCTGCTCACATTGCTGCTTGCAAGCAGGGACACATTCCCCCCAAGTCCCAGACTGTGAGGCACCTAATTACTTACTTCTCTGCTTTTATCAACTCTTTGTCTGTCTGAATCACTGCATGGGACTGGAAATACTTAGCGGGTGAGGACACATGCTGACTGAATATCTGAAAGGACGGTGGAAAAAAACAGTCACGCAAAACGCTCTGGGCCGGGCAGGGACTCTTTTTTACGGGGTGGAAATTGAATCGATACATTAACCGACATGGGGTGAAGCTAAAAGTGGACGTTTCACATTGGGAGGGCCGTCAAGTCGCGTCGCCGTTTTTTCACAGTAGCAACGGACCTCTGACATCTCTTGACGGCCTCGGCGGGCGGGAGGTTGGGGGAGGGGTCAGCGGAGCAGCGTCCGGGGACGAGGATCGCCGCCGTAAATCGTTTCCCCCACTGAAACACCCCGAAAATATGACTTAACCCACTGACTTCCTTCCATTTGTGTTAATCTCTCGAACATCTGCACTCTCATACAATGCCAGAGCGCTTCCTCCCAACACGTCGTGTGGCTGCATGTTCGTCCTTTTCCTAGAAGGGTCTGCAGTCTGCGTCAGTCGGAAAAAACAAAAAAACAAAAAAAATAACTCTCCCCTCAGCAGGAGGGGGGAAAAAAAGAAGATCTCAGGATGAAAAACTTCATGAAAGCCGCCCCCCCCCGCCCCCCCTCCACTTTTTTCCTTTTTTTTTTGGAGTGAAGTATTTTTTACTTTGCAGTTGTCATTACATGCCATTCAGTCATGGAAGATCTCTAATTAAACGCCGGGGAGGACCATGCGGAGAGGAAAGAAGAAAAACAGTGACATATTTCCGCGCGGATGTCACCGTCTGCCACCATCCTTCCCTCCCTCCATCCGTCCTCTCCGGAGGGAATCCCATAATCACCTGCGGCTGATGTCGGAGAAACGCAGTCATGAAGTGGAGGCCGCGCGTAAACACGCGGCGCAAAATAAAAGACCTGCCCGTGTTATTTTTTGCTCTCTTCCAAAATGTTTTGGGGCCGACCGGATTGCCCGGGCGTGCACGTCCCCAGCAACACCCTCCCTCTGGTAAACAGCAGTCCCGGGAAAACACTGGGGGGGGGGGACCAGCTCTGATGTGGTGGCTGTGTCCCTCGCAACACACCTTGTAATTGGCAGCATAATTGTTTTCTTTCTGCCGCGCTCTGGCTCCGGCTCCGAGGCAGCCGCTGCTGCAGGAGCCTGATTTACGGGCCGGGACTGCGCTGAGAGCTTTTCAAGACGGCGCAGATGTTTCTGTCCGCCACAGGTGAACTGCATGTTCACCTGTGTGAAGAGTAGAGGTCGTGGTGGAGGAGGGGGGGGGTCTATTCATATAAGAATCACAATTCTTATCCTCCATAAGTCTGGATCGATCCATAAACTCTAAAAAAACAAATTCCTCTGTGTCTCCGCGCACCCTCACAGGCTTCTGTAATGCAATGCGCTATGCTGTTAAGATAGTTGAGTTGCTGCCAACAACACTCGCTGTCTGTCGGCGAGAACTTCGACCGCTCGCGTTCTCCTCTCCCCCGCGCTGCCCGTGTTTTTTTCCCATGATGCGTCCGGCACGGAGCGCAGTGCAGAGGGCTCGTGTTCAATGCCTGTATCAGCTAGCTTCTGCTAGCCTGTATCAGCTAGCTTCTGCTAGCCCGCATCAGCTAGCTTCTGCTAGCCCGCATCAGCTAGCTTCTGCTGCATTACTTAGGCAGTTTTATTTATTAACAGAACTTTTATTGTTTGAAGTATCGTGAACTTATTCTTGTAGTCACTGAGAATTGAGACTTACTTGAAACATTTCTATCTTGAAACGTCACACAAAACGCAGATTTGTGCCATTTGCGTACCTTCGGTCAACTAGCCTCGGCTTTTCATTTCTTGTTTTACCATGTTTTATTTATGTAACAACATTACTTCTTGTGCAGCCTGAGCACGAATCAATGTTACTTTTTGTCTTCAATTTAGCGGTAGCAGTTTTATTGACATCAGTGGAATCAGTTTATATACCTTTCAAATGTAAAAATCCCATGTTATCCCAGTTACACAAACTGTACTGTACAAACAGTCCGTCTCTTTTGATGCCATAATTTGCCCAATTAACACTCTACACACACATTGATTTTTGAAAGGGTAATCAATTTGAATTGAGAATCGCTCGAATCGAGAGTCGATTTCGAATGGAGTCGTGACCTCAGGGGGATGGGAACGGAACTGTGAGACACCCAAAGATTCACATCCCTGCGAGCATGTGATCCCCTGGCTGGAATGGAGCAGCAGCAGCGTGATCCCGTCCCCAGCTGGGCCTTGTCTGGCTTTTTAAAAGGCTAAACAGAATGTACAGTTGTGCGTCCTGAAGTATGCATGCGCTGTACTGGTAGTGTGTGCGCGCGTGCGCGAGCGAGCGCGGAGTGTTTGGGCAAACGCTGGCGAGGCTGCGGGCGCAAAGCCAGCAGCGGGGAGCTCCTCGTGGAATGGCATGGAAAACCGAGACGG
The DNA here is from genome assembly GCA_009823395.1 of Thamnaconus septentrionalis. Lineage (NCBI taxonomy): Eukaryota > Metazoa > Chordata > Actinopteri > Tetraodontiformes > Monacanthidae > Thamnaconus > Thamnaconus septentrionalis. The sequence continues at coordinate 8,488,774 of CM020504.1, forward strand.
AGGAATGCAGACTCCATCGAGCAGTGTAAACATGCTGGGCTGAGAGAATGCTGTCATGCCGCTTTGAAGTCGCTTCATCTCCCAGCAAGCGCGCGCACGCACACGCACAACACACACACACACACGCGCACACACACACACACGCACACACAGAGGCCATGCTCTTGTGTGGAAGCGTGATTTATAACTAGCGGCCAGCTCAGCTATGCATGTGTGCACTTTCAGCTCGGCTCCATGTCCACCAGGCCGGAACTCGCACTCTATTTATTACTCAAACACAGATGCACGCTGCTTACACACACACACACACACACACACACACACACACACACACACACACACAAACAACACACTCATACACACACCCGCGCGCACACGCACGCAGGCAGCAGCACCTGCTCTCCCTCTTGCATGCATGACGCGTCAGGTCTTCCGGCCTGCCTGATGAATTTCATGAGACCCGACCATCTATCATGCACGCACGCACACGTGCACGCAGCCCCGCTCCACCGTGGCCTTTCAACGTCTTTGTTGGGGAACGCTGGCGGTATCAGGCCAAGAATGTCTCCAGTGCAGACAGCAGACACGTAGGCACCGCGAGCCTCCACCTCAGCGTCTGAGCCAGCCGACTGAGGAATCCGCTCAGGTGGGCAGGTAAACACTGGCGCACTCAGAAACGCCACAGCCTATTATGGCGAGGCTTTCGCAGACAAAGAGGAACGGGCGAAGGGAGGGGAAAAAAAAATGACTATGCAATCTTCACTATAGGTGATAGTTCACGCAGGGCAGCTTGGAAACTTTATTTGCACGCGTGAGAATTCAGGAGAAGGCTTGAGCTTTCTGTGGCGTCGGAGAGGAATTTCCCCTTCACACGCCTTTATGTTTTTCATTTTGTAAATTACATGAATGTAGATGAATGCAATTCGTGAGCAGCATCCTGAAAAACATTCCAGTCGGGACCGACAAAGATGCGTTTTCACCATTTAGTTCAGATTTTCTCACAGAAAGAATTTTACCGGGCCTGGTCATAGCAAAACCAAGATCCAGCTTTGAGGAACTTTTAGCAGCTTGTCAGCATCAAACGAACAGCAATAGAAAAAAAACAGTACAATCCATTCCTAAGTAAATTTAATTTTGCCGGCCTGACTGACACTTCTACGTCATCAGCTGTAATGAACTGATGAGCTCTGCTCAAATGACCTTTTTAATCTTAATATGTTGAGATGTAATAAAGAATAGAAAATGAATGGAAATAGAACCATGGTGTGTTTGTGTGTGTGTGTGTGTGTGTGCGCGCGTGCGTGCATGTGTTATTAGAAGGCGTCTTACACCGGGAATCAGTGTTACTGAGATGAGGATTGTTTTGGTACATGCAGAGTTATTGTTCTTCTCCAGAGAGTTGCACTGAACTAGAGGAACGTTTATCTGCAGACTCATTAGAGTGAGTAATAGCGCAGATGTAGAGTGATGTGGGCCCCATTATGAATGCATGCAGTTTGTATGATAACACACACACGCACACACACGCACACACAGTGACTGCCAAACACTTCTCTACACTTTTATAGGTGTATATAGACATAAATCTTGTGTCTTACTCAGTACCAGTATGTTTACAGTGCACACACACACACACACACAAACAAAGGGAAGTACTATTAGAGTTGATACTCGGCTGCCTAGCCACGAGCCATTCAACCACATAAATATCCGGAATGCACAAAACAACAGCTTTTGGATTAATTACATTCCTTCAGTGCTCACCGCCCCCCCACACAAAGATATATTTGGCACATCATTACAGAAGGAGAGGAGAATGTTAAACGCACTGAGACAGGCTCCATCCAGCTTCAGACAGCAAATCAAAAGGCGTCCGTCTACCATGGCAGTAAGATTACGGCGCTGCTGCTGCCGCTGCCGCTGCCGCTGCTGCCGCTGCGAGGGCCTCTCAGCAGTCTTCCGCTGTACTCGAAGGGATAAAAGGCAGGGGAGGCCGGAAGGGAGCGCAGCCTATCATCACTGCTGTGCTGTCATATCATAAGGAAGCTTTCAAATTGGTACTTATGTTGCTGGGCCAAGCAGGTCCGCCGGGGCCCAGTCCTCAAGCCCAGCCAGACTGATCTGTCGGTGATACAGGGGACAGCCGACACCGCAAGCAGGCTCCACTAAACTTCAGGGCCCCCCTGTGGCACTGACCTCAGTCACACACAACCCTATGGCTCGTGGCTGTTTATCTCAAGCTATAGAGCCTCACAGTTGGCTAGTATATTTTTGGTGCGTAGGCATGCAAAGTGCCTTCCTGCCCATAAAAGTTTTGTAATTGACAAAATGAGTGAGTAACATGTAAAGGCGTTAGGGTGTGTGGACGAGTCTTTATGGGCCTCGTCGGACACCGTGGTTCCGGTGATGCATATGTTAGGGTTGCGTGCGTTAGCGCTTAGCTCCCAGTTGCATGTACCAACAGTGTGGCCGCTAAGGTCTGTTAAAAAAACATGATGTGTGTATACGAAGTACGGACTAGTCCCTTCTCCACATACACGGGGCTAGCTAATGGTAGCGTCCTCAAGCTAGCTAATGGAGCTTCTAGCTAAGTCAGCACAGTTTAGTCAGATATTTCCACCCTGGTGGGGGTTTGGTTAATTTGTTCCAATGGCATTACTGTCTGTTACGGCCTCATATGAGTGGCTATTCAAAGCATAAAAGAGAAAGAAGAAACGGGTGAATTCTGGTCAATGCAAAACAGCAGTGCGGAAATTGGGACAACTATACAAATTTTCTGGTGCAAGACACAATGTTCCTCATTTATCTAACTAGCTAGAAGCAAGCACATGTGTGGGTCCATGCGAGATTCTCTAGTTTCCATATCATGGGATCAATAACAGCATATAAATGGCTGTAAAAAAAAAAAAAAAAAAAAAAAGTCATTTCAATAGAGAAATTTCTCTGAGGTAGAGAAGAAGAAACAGAAAAGTGATGCTTGGCAGCCTGAACAGTGAGGTTACGGTAAATTAGAACCAGCACATCTGGATGGAAAACACTGGAGCAGTCTGTGTGATCTTCAGCCGCTGTTTAAATATTTAATCTATACATCCGCAGTATATACTGTACATTCACAGGCCACCTCCTCGGATGCGAGCGAGTGCATAACTGAGGATGTGCTGGATAAACAGCGCATCAGGGTTCGTTACTTCAGTGCCAGGGGTGTGAAATAAATATTCTTGATCACATTTGGTTGAAAAACGGTCAGACGTGTTCAAAGCACCTTGAGTGGAAAAGTTTTGCCGGAGTCCAGCTTCAGATAAATCCCCCGACTGAAGCCGAGGCCAACAGCGGTGTCGTCTCAGGCTAAAGCCACTGGTGACACGAACGCTGGCAGCAAAACTCTTTACTTTTTTCATCCGAGTTCAAGAACAACTTTCTTAGGAACTCGTTTTAGAGGAGAAACTTTTAACTTTTAAGTCTCTCTCGGTGTTGCTGCAGCAATGTTCCTGTGCATGTGTAGATGTACGAGGCATAAATGGTGAATAAGAGCGGCGTCGCCAAGTAAAATACTAACAAAAAACAAAAACAAAAACACAGCAACACTCAATTATGGGATGTAACAGGCTGCAGATGACTAACCAGTCTGGGTTCCAGGCACTTCCAGAATGATGCCGACGTTATTTCCTGAACTTTATTTTTTCTAAACAAATTCTCTAAACATTGACCCCTTAACCAAGGCAACATCCAAACAGGCCCCCATTCTCTTCAGGCCCTGTGCGCAGCACTAAGTTTATCACCTGCACTGAACTGGAGTCAAAACAAGACATCGCAATAGTCATTCTGAGAAATCCTATTCCCAGGAAGGGAATTACATGCACTGCTTAAGTATCTGACACTGAAACTCTGAAACTGTGGCAAAAAAAATGCTACTCTCATCCAAGAGTGGTCGATTAAGTTCCTGGGAGGTTTTTTTTTTTTTTTTTTTTACACACAACTGCACATCTATTGTATTTTCCCTACAAATTCCACAGAAATCTGATCACAGCGCCCCCTCCCTCCCTTCCCCCCTCACTCCCCTCAGGGGTGTTAATGGGAATTCCATTCAGAAACGCACACATTTCAGGCGGTGACCTCAGCAAACCTCCCTCTGTCAGACCTCAGAAGGTGAAGCGCAACGTCCCGGGTTCGGGTGTCAGGATGAGAAGGTCGACCATCGTCAGGGCCGCTCTCTCATTTCAGGTCGGGGGCGGGGGGGCCGAAAACACGTGAATGGGATTCCTTGGCGTGACAAAGGGGGAATTGCGAATTTCCCCGGCGCGCTCTTGCGGTCAGCGCCTGCGGGCGGGTCTCGGCGTTCCGCGGCACAAACAGGAGCGGCGGCGGTGCCGGCGGCGGACGGTGGAGCCGTTCAGGGAGACGGATCTGCTGCTGGGAACAATGAGGCGCTGGCTGGCCGAGGCAACCCGACCCCGGCCCTTTGGAGAGTCACTCAGCAGCAGCATCTCAGCACAGCCCTCACACTTCCTGTGCAGGTTCTGCTCTCGCCCTCGGGGCAGAGTGGTGGAGGGTGGAGGGTGGAGGGTGGTGAGGGGGGTGAGGACCATGGGTATCCGTTGAACGCTGTTCATGTGCTGCGCGCGCATGTGCATGTGCACGTGCAGACGACACAAAGGAAGGGCGGCGACCTCGTGTGATGGGAAGGCCGACCTGAGCGTCTCAGGCGGAGCCCTGCAACCGACCGGACTGACCGACCAGTCGCTGCACCAGAGTCAAGTTCGCCGCTCGCGCGTTTCTCTTCCCGTCAGAACAGGAGGGAGAGAGAACAAAATGTGTTTTTTCTCCCTTCCCTGATCCGTTCATTTCATTCCAGCGGCTTCGCTGGGCGGCAGGCAGGTGACAACAACAGTGCGGCCGTCGCTTTTCATCACCTCTTCTCGCTCCCTCTGAGCTGTGGGTGGGTCTGAGGGTGGTGGGTGGTGGGTGGTGGTTGGAGCGGGGGTGTCAGGGCAAAGGAGGGAGGATGGGAGCTGTTGGTTTACGGCTTTTACGGCCTCGCAAGGGGAGGAACTCGGTATAAAACAAAACCAGAATTTCCTGATCCATTTTTTTTGTTTTTTTTGTTTTAACGCCGGAGCCTTTGTAGACAAGCCGACACATCTCCTCGGCCCGGGGCGCGTGCACACCCACACACGTGCACGCGCTCACACGCACGCACACACCTGCACCCGGCGGATGAAAGAGGAGGAGGGAGAAAAGGAAATGGAATTCAGCTTGAAGGAGGCAGTAAATAACGGCATAAATTAAAGGTGGCAGCAGCAGCAGCAGCAGCAGCAGCAGCAGCAGCAGCAGCAGCAGCATTCTCCTGGTTGGCGTCCATTCAGCCGTCCGAGGCTCTGTGGGTGGGCCTCGCTTTGCTCTCCCTCGCTGAATAAACTTGTCCTGAGGTGTATCGATGCTGCGTGGCAACGGCCAGCTGCCACATCAACAAACTGCATTGGCCAAACTGACCTACTGGGGGCGTCGGCGGCGGCCGCTCGTCCCCATGGCGCTACCTGTTCACAACGGCATGGGCGCATTTCTTCATCTGATCTGCACCGTGCACCACACAAGAATTAAAAAAAAAAAACGTAAACATGGTGCGACCGGAGCTCCGCCGCTGTGGCGTATCTGTCTCCAGGTCGCAGTTTGAAAGCGCTAATCTCGCGTGTGTTTGCTGCTCCGCCCACGGTTCACTTCAGTTGCCAATGTAAAGGCGTGACTCATGCGACCGAATAAGCTTTTAATTGCTGAGGAATTAATTCTGTCTAATACTCACAAAGCATTAAGCAAGCCTGTAGGTGTGTCTTTCTGTATGTCGGCGTTGGCCGCAGTCCCCATATGAATCAAGTGAATGGAGGAGCAGTGTTTTGAACACCGGCAGACACGTGTGACTAAAAGTGTGTGAAGGCACACTGACACTTTGACAGCCCATTACCCCTGTCATAGCGAAAGAGCTCCGCTGAGTCATAATGACAGCGCAGGCTCCTCCAGCGAAGGCAATATCACTGCCGGCTCAAGTGGATATTTTCGCTCTTTGTGTGATTCTTGGCACAGCGGCAGCTTGTAGGGATGTTTTCCCCCAAACGATTTTGGGCTAAATGTGTCACTCAGTTCAGCGAAACAGCAAAATCCCATCAGCCCGACTGTCCTAACCTGAATTCAGCCTCAACTAGCTGCTGCTCAGTTTGGCTACGATCAAGTGTATATTGATGCCTGTACTGATGTGTATCACCAGCCAAACGAAAACAATGAGGGATAAAGAAAAGTATTGTTTGGGAATTATGGGAATAAAAATATCCCCATAATTCCCATAATTCATCTGGAGAATGCTTGAAGGTTTTTCATATGAACATGAATCTAAAAATAATGACTGTAAGCATTTCAGAACAGATATCTCTATGAATGTGAATTGAAGACAAGTGACTGAACCTGGAACCTGGCTGCAAACACCAATTGGGCCGAAACTGCTTTGTCTTTAAATTAAATTTTTTTCATACAATATCACTATTTTGACAGCATGTTGGGTTTTTTTGGGACTACTAGAAGTGATTATTTTTATTGGTAAACTAACAATATTAAAACAAGTTGCAGTCATTTCAGCCGGAGCAGAAATGTCACTGGATCATTGAGACCTATGATACACTGGTAAGTTAATGCTCTACTTAGCTTGCAAGCTAACAATGATATGGAATGTTGCAGTGCTTGGAAACAAGATATTCAAATGCTATTTTCTTACCCTGAATTGTTTGGGACCTGTGGCCATAGATAGAAAGCAGATAGAGTCACAAACTCGGAAACCTCTGAGCTGCATTAACATGCTTGTTAACGTTACAGTGATTCATTGGTTGATGTTTACTCATCAGATTCTCCGTTCGGTTGGAGTTGTTAAATTGCAGTCATCATGTAATTAAGTCGTCATGTCATAAAAGCACGAGAATTCCTTTTACCATAAAGCAAAACTGAACTGAAAACTGAAAATAAGTTAAAGGGGCAGGTCAACATTTTGGCAAATTGGCCTTCTGCCAATAATCCACATAGTCATGTGAGCCAGGTACTTTGCTTTAATTATCAATGCCTGTTGGTTTGAGATCCGCGGGAGGGCAGAGCTGCTCAGTGAACTGCTGGTAGGTCTGCCACCCTCCAAACTCATCAAATACACAAATTAACTGTGTTTAAGAGAAATCTATTTAGATATACGTGCGATATTCTGGCAACAACAAAAAAAGCAATTAACTTTTAATGCAATATGTACGTATATACAATTATGTCTTGAACAGAGATTTCTAATCCATCACTCCTTCCATCAATCTGTCGTATCTGAATTCTTCAGCTGGAATCTATAGAGGAGGACGTCCCCTGCACTGCAGTACCAATCGTACGTTCAAAGGTTTTGAACTGCTGCTGTCAAAAGAACAATTTATTAACCGCACGCGTTGCTAGAAAGGTTGGAACAAACTGTTGATGTTTCCTGTAGAAAACGCGGCTCCTCCGCAGTGTTGCTCAGCGCTGTTTAGTCCCCAAGGCGCCCTCCCTGCCCAGACTGTTTACCGGCTGTTTACCTCTGAGATCTTCAAAGCGAAACACTTGCTAGTGACTCCAGTCATTTACTCCGCCCGAGAGAGGCAAAACCCATCTCTCTCTTTTCCCCTCTTGTTCAAACATGATCAATTACTCATTCATTATTAATTAACTGTGATTTTTTTTTTTTTGGCAGAACATCAGCCCAACCCTGCAGACCTCCCACACAGGGAAGTATTTATCACTTAGCCTGGAGGTGCAACACTAAAACCCTCACTCAAGCTAAATGCAGTATCCCTTATAAATAAACTAGCTGAAAACTGCAGTCGCAGGCGGCTGTCGGCGACAACAAAGCGTGCTTTATGACTCCCTGCAGAATCTTTGGGCACGTAATAATTCACTTTTTGTGCAGAGGGACTCGGATCCAGAGTGATCTTTTTTATCTTTACAGCACAACACCAGCATAAAGACTGCGTGGAGGAACCCGCTAGCATGAAACATAAAAAATAAAAATAAAAAAAAGTTTAAAAAATGAGCCATTCAACGCCTCTGAGACCAAGTGACTGGAGTCTCGGCCCCTTATCTACCAGTGACTTCATGCCGAATGGCAAGTACGCTTCGACTTTTGCATATTATCAGATAAACTAAATCAAACACGGCATGGCAATCAGCGCGCTGCTGAGGCGCGGGCGCCATTACCTGAAGTCAGAGTCAGCCAATGTGTTTCCACCTGTCGAGCAGACACAATGTCTCCTCTATTATTCCTCGGAGGGTGAGAGACAGAGTGCACGACATGTGGCCTGCAGAGGCTGCAGCGCTCCGCTCTGTAGGGCCACCTTTTCCTTTTTTTTCTTTTGCAGAGGTGAGCCCAACTACAAAAGAAAAATGTTATGTTTGAGTGATAATTACAATGTAGGTTTTGAAAAATAATAACATGCAATCATTAGTAATTACTTGGTTTTTCAAGTGAGTGGGCCGAGGCAAGAATGGAGTGCTGATGGATCCTGCTGGTGGCAGTGAACATTCAGGCTGCTAAAGAGCCGTTTTTTTTTTTTTTAAAAAGAAGTAAATAATAAAGTAGTACGCAACTCTGTTTCCAGGAAAATATATACGACTGACAGATGAGTCAGTATAATGTGCCACGCGCTACATTCAAAATCCTTGAAGTTCGGTACGAGGAGTCGTCGTTTTTTTTTGTTCTCCTTTTTTTTTATGCACGCGCGTGATCCGCATGATGCTGTGAGCGCCGTTGCTCAACGCTGAGACACAAGCAAACATCTGTATCAACAGGGAGCAGCAACAGCTGCCTCCACCTCGCTCTCTATTGATGGTTTACTTTAGACATTCCTCGGACACACACACACACACACACACACACACATTTAGACATTACCACAGAGACGAGGACCATCGCCTGGGGAGAGAACGACGAGCTGGGAGATCAGTGCGCCGGCTATGAAGGGGAAAGCGGAGAGGGGAGGAGGATTGGGGGAGCAGGGGGGAGGAGGGAGAGGCGGGAAGGGGGCGGGGGTGTCTCAACACGCAGCCCCTCTGGGTAGATGGCCGACGACATCAGAAGCACTTCCTTCCTCGTGCCGCCTCGGAAAGCAACATGTGGTTAAAGGTGGAGAGTCGGGAAGAGCTCAGACATTCATCACTCTGCTGCGTCGCATCAGCGGGAAAAAGTCCAGGGGAGGAAAACATTTATTTCAAAGACAAAACAAAACAAAAAACAGAACAGAGCCACTGCCGTGATTGTTGTTCACCTGCTTAGTTGGCCACCGGGTGCCGGTATCATTTTACAGAACACTTTCCGGTTTCACCGCAGATGCAAATCCACTTCCCGTAATTAATTTTGGGCACGTTCTGGAAAAGCCGTGCGGCAACCGCGGGAGAGAACAACAACAACAAAAAAAAAAAGAGTCCAATGTAACCCCGGCAAGCATTTCTGGCTGATGGGACTCAAACGGAGCGAGGCAGAAATGCGGAACAAAACATTCTCGATCTTTTCAGCGTTAAGGGGAACAAAACAAAACAAAACAAAAAAGCGGAAATATTCAAATATTCAGCATAGCTGAGGGTGAATTCAGAGGAGCAGCAGCACAAAACCTCTGGGGGATGATAAAACCTGACTGGCATGCGAAACCCCTATCGTCTGAGGAGGAAGTGGAGCAGGTCCAGGGTGTTTTCCACATTACATGCAGGCCTAATATCAAAGGAGATAACATTCCCAGCTGTGTCGCTGTTGCCGCTGCGCACCAGCTCATCTGGAGGACTCATCCCGAAAACTGGGCCGCAGACGGCCGTCCACCGCCGGGGCGGATGCAACATAATGATCGTGTCTTGCGCGCTCATTCGACATTGGGATTAAAGCTCGCTCTTTACGCCCGTTCTCAGACGCTTGCTTTTCAAGCCAGACTCCAGCAGAGGAGCCCGAGAGGGTTTCATTCCCACCCATTTCCAAGAAGGCGGACAAATTAGCACTCGGTTTTCACTTCCTGCCGCAGCTGACGCTTCGCTGAACCTTCCGCCTGTGTGGAAGGGGGGCCGATCCAGTGAGGTGGGGCCCAGGCGGAAGCTGAAGGCAGAGCTACTGACTAACCTGGGAAAGTTATCAGTGTTTTAGCTCAAGAAGAAAAGCAAGAGACGTCAATCAAACACGGATTTCGAGAAATGCGCTTCATTGTTTGTTGGGAGACAAACGCACTGAACTGGTGCTTGGACGGGTGGTCTTCTCTTGCTCTGCAGCTGCGGCGTGGAATATGAAGAAGCCCCCCCTGCCCCAACTCCTTGGGGAAAAAAAAATCTCAATTCCTCAAAAAGGCTTCTCCTCAGAAGCTTAATTAAAGGCTGAAGTAATTCTACATGATGGATCTGGCCCTGGGGGGCGCCGAGCTGCAGCGGCACCTTCAGTGGAAGAGCCGCCCTTCCACTCGGCCCTCCAGGCCAGTGCGGCGGCTGCCAGCACACCTGTCGGGCTGAGAGACATCGGAGCTGATCAAGGTCTTCGCCGGACTCTGATCTTCTCTGGCATTCTGGGCGAACGGCCTCGAGGCGGTGGGACGGTCGCAAGAGGGAGCGCACGGATCTGCTCTTCGCAATGAAAAGTCTTTTATTGTCATTCAGACTTCACATGAGAGATGCAACCCAGAACAAAGTTACGATGCACTGGTCACGAACAAAAAACTTGGATGAACATGACAAAAAGAATTTAAAAAAAGAACAAAGAATGATAATAAAAAAAACAGGTCTGTTTTCTTTCTGTGCAGTAAAAATAGCCAAAAGTTCCATCTTCAAACCGAGTCAGCAATCAATCAATCAATCAATCAATCAATCAAGATGGAATTTCTTTTTCAGCGCCGGATAGCACTGACAGCTGCTTGATGACGTCTTCAGCAGGTTGGAGTGAGTTACAATGAGCAACAAGGTGATCACAGTTGGGATTCACAGCTTCTAGGGGAGAATTAAAGGCCCAAATCAGACCCACATAGCAGCCAGTGCTCACTGGCACCCACTGAAATCAGTGTGACAAAAGGTTGCAGATTGAATAAAGTTTAAACAATTTGACGTGCACAGAGCAGTCCAATTTTTCCCAGAAGTAGCGGAGACAGAAGTTTTCTGTCCGTGACGATGTGATTTTCATTAACCGCCGCACACTGACGGCTGATCGGCGGTCACGTCCACACAGACTGTGTAAATGTGTTAGTGGGTAAATGAGCGTCCCGTTGTAAAGGACCGCAAGGAGCCGGCGCCCTTTCACAGCCGCTTTTTGGCTTTTGGCCGACTTCCTATCGAGGATTGAGAGCCGCCGAGGGCAACAGTCCACTCTCCTCCTCGCTGTTCAACGCAGCACTCCTCCCGCTGCAGCGGAATTAGGAAAGCCTTTCAGACCCTTGTGACCGGGGGTGGGGGGCTGTTAGCGTGGAGACCTCCCGGACCACAGGGAGAGGGCACCAGAGATCTCTGACACACTAACGGAGAGTGCAGGTGGATTCGGGCCAACTCTTCCCTCTGGTTACATAAATAACTGAGTTTGGCTCCTGGAAGAATTGTGTAACTGCAAAAAAAAGTTAATCAATGCACAGCTTAAACCGAGCTGTGAGGAAAAAAAAAAACCTGCAGACGGTTGATGCAACTTGGAGCAAACTTTCCTCATCAGCATTCGGCCCCTTTTTTGTCCGCTTGTCATTTGGTTCATTTGTTGTTGTTGTTTTTAATGTGTAAAAATTAAACTTTGATTCAATTCAATTTTTGTTTGAATTGCTTTGGTGCAATAAAGGGGGGGGGGAGTCTGTGAACTTCACACCTTCGTTCCTTTGCTCAATATCGTCCAAAAAAAAAAAAAAAAAAAGGCGCAGCAAATCTTTTGTGGAGAGGGAATGTTTACCGACGCCGTCTGTCTGAGCGAGGGGACGGCCTTGGGAGGCCGACGTCCTGAATAACTTTTTTGTGAGCAACTGCGGAGGAATAAAAGCTTGCCGACAACAGACGAGAGGGGAGGGCAGGGGAGAGGAGGTTGAGGTAGAAAAAGAAACCTTGCACATAAAAGCCAACTGATAAGCGCGGCAGATTGGAGATAAGGGACAATGACTGTACAAGCAACAACGCGCCAAGAACGGCGAGATGAAGGCCCTCGATAAAAAACGCACCGAGCCCGAGGTGGTGAAACACAAGAGTCTTAACAGAGAGACAGGAAGAGAGGAAAGCTGAGGCGTAAAGAAAGAGGGAAGGAGGGGGGGGGGTGGAAGTGCGTGTGTGTGAGTGTGTGTGTGTGTGTGTGTGTGTGTGTGTGTGTGTGTCGCGTAGCTGCACCTGTGAGCAGTCTTGGCTTGGTCGCTGCTCTGACAGGCATCTCGGGAGGCTTCGCTTCCTTTAAATGGAGCAGATGAATGCGCAATCTGCCCTCTTTCATCCGCTTGCCATTCTTTCGCGCTGGTCACCGTCGGACCAATCAGGGTGGCCCGTGCAAAATGCACCTCGCGACGACAGCAACCCACGAGACCGATGCCGGATCCCCCATCGGAATGTCCGGCGGACGCGTCAACGGGGGCGAAAAACTAACAGTGGCTCAATGATTGTTAACTCGTGATGCGTTCAGGTGATCCGACTTTCTGTTTGGGAACCATCATAAAAACTTGACAGCTGCTGAGATTTAAGAATTCTTAATCAGACGAGGACCTTGACTTTGACCCTCCTATATTCCAGTTTCATTGTCCATCAGCAGGTTTGAAACACAAAAAGCAGTTTGAGGCCGTCATTATGGCAGAGCTGCACTCGCACCAGTTTGACCAGTGAAATATGAAACTATTTCATTTGATTTAATTTTTTCCCCTCCGCGAGCATATGACTTTGGTAAGTTCATCTTGTGACAAAGGTCAGTCGCCCACGACAGGATGGTGCCTGGACTCCCCCTAGGCTGGTGCGGCTCCACACATGATGCGTGATGCCATTTGGATGATGTCTAATATGGAATCATTGGATAATTCATTTAGCTGGGGGCCTCAGCTGATGTCAGGGAGGATTTATAGACTTCTGGAGATTCTATAAAGCCCCCCGACAAACTAACTCCAGTGGGGTAAACATAGTTTTGTTGCCGGAGGATAAAATGATAAGAGATAATGTTTTGACTGTCAGCGGCCTCCGATAGGCAGCGATAACGGCCTAGGGGACGGCGAAGCCCACAGCTCCGGGCAGAGTTTACACTGCAGTTTGCTGTTGTCAGATCTTCGCGACAGCATGAAAGCTACTGTTACAAGCGGATTACAGAGCATCGGCCGCGCAAACAAGCAAAACATCAGAGACGGTAAATGAAAGAGACGCTAAAATGGAAAAAAAAAAAAGGGGGGCGGGCGAGGAATCAACAAGAGGGCTACTTTCGCTCGGAGCCCTGCGAGCTGATCCCCCTGCCCGCCTTCAGGAGTTGTTTGTACAGACATGGCAAGCTGTCTGCCGTCCATCAGGCCACATCAAGCACAGCCTCCTCCTCCTCCTGTGAGGGTCCGAGCACTGGGACGGGCGCCGTGCCAGATTCACCAAATAGTTTCAGCCACAGCTGCAAGCAGGCGGCCAGACCCACTAACAATGGAGGCCACTTATTAAAGCTAACCTGATGCCAACAAAGAGAAAGGAGAAGGAGTAGGAGAGAGGACACGCTTATATAAATACATATTTAAGACAGAAAACTATTTGACTGAAGTATAAATACATTTTTTGCTTATTGAAATACTGAATGATGGTCAATAGTTTGACAAACGCAAGAGCTGAAGCTCAATACCAGCAAACTGATATCCTTGTCAGGGACTGAAGAGCTATAAAATCTAAAACATTCACTTTACAAAAAAAAAAAGAAAAAGAAAAGAAAAACATTCTGCTGGGAGGACACTAGTTTATTAAGATTAAAATCGTCAAAGATAATAAAATATAACCAGAATTGGTCGACGGAAGAGATTAGATCAAAGACTTTTGTTTTCACTCGCTTGGAGCAACGTCTGCACTGTGTGGAAATGAAATGTATCCATCATCATTCTGTTCCTACAACAACAGCAGCAGCAGCCATAAACGCCTGCTATCTGCCAAGAAAATCCTATTTTGTCACTGTAAATAATGCAATTAAATGTCATACAAACATTCATTAATCAATCATATCAACACCAGGGGCAGGGTTGTAGTCATGCATGCGGAATTCCACTCCAATGTGTGGCATGAAGCAGTGTGATGAAATAAAAAGAGGAGCTAGTGAAAGTTACACTGTACCTATGAAGAAGATAACTTTTCTAACCTAAATGAGCTATTTAAATCAGACTCATTCCAGTCTTACAAGAGCTTTTCAAGTACGAGGAAAACTCAGGTTTTGAATGGTCTCTGTTCCAGTATGCTGCCAAAATATCAAAGGATTCATGATTCTTTGTCATGTCGTTTGTCTGCATATTGGAATCAATACAGATGCAGCATTATCTAAAAGACGGAACATGAACAATGCATCAAAAGTCTCAGCAAAGTTTACCTTTACATCTACTAATGACTGTAGCGCTTTGTTCAGCAGGTCTTTTTGCAGAGCTACAATGTGTAAAAAGTCACACATAAATTCATTGGGGAAAGTAAACAGTGTCATTTTGTTACATATTGACATTAAAACACTTTTGGTGTAATAAAAAGAGAAATACAAGTACTGAGTATGTCAGATTTGATAGAATATGATAGATTTAATGCTGATCCTGTGTTGTGGTTGTAATGGTCTGTTTAATTTGAAAATTTGTAATTTCATGGTCTGAGGCCTTCTGTTGTGTAAAAAGTAGTGAGTCCTTGGCTTGGTTCACAATATGGTAGGCTTAATGACTCATTGAGTAAACATGTCTATTGTCAGGCTATCGTGGTGTGAAGATTATACAGAGGAAAAATGCTACCATTAGTGTGCTAATTCACCCACAATAACACTAATATTTAGCAGGACTCAGAGTTCAGCAAGTTGCTAGCTGACGTTAGCATGCGGTTTCTAAACAAAGAATAGAGAAATAAAGCTTGAAAAAAAGAAAAAATATATTTTGCTGAAATGTTGGAGCGGTAACCTGAATAAGAGCGGGCAACGCTGGCACTGAAGTGCATGGAGTCCGAGGCAAATCTCTCACCAGCTCCTTCGTTAGCGGCAGAGGCATAGCTTTTAGCTTTGCCCACGTAACATGATGCCTGCTGGCAATGGCATTTCATTCTTTTACCCGAGCTTGGCCCGTCTGGCGCGCGCAGCGTGTGTGCGTGTGTGTGTGTGTGTGTGTGTGTGTGTGTGTGTGTGTGTGTGTGTGTGTGAGAGAGAGTGGAAGTGGAGGGGTGGGAAGTTGGGGGGGGGCACGGAGGCGAGGATCTAACGGAGGGCGGGGAACAGCTGGCCTTTCATTGACAGGTTTTCGAGGGCTAGCGGTTAAGATTTCACTCCAAAGCAGGGGGTGTGACGGGAGCGGAGCACTGACGTTGTTCCAACGGGAGCCAACTGTGCTTCACAAACACATAAATATATAATAGGAAACAGAGTTGCTTGGGAGGCTATTGTAGCAACAAGCAGGGACCGGGTTATTGAAAACACCGAAGCTATTACCGCAAGGACAGCGCAGGCTATTTCCAGAGGAAAGCAGAGGCCAATCATTATTTGTAAGCAACGCTGGCTGTGCCAAGGCTACAAATCCCAGAACCGAGACTCCCATCTGTGATGTTGTGCCAACACAGAGCCGCCCAGTCCAAATTTAAGGCAGACTTTGTGGACAACTGTCATGTTAGGAGAGCTAAAATAAAATTCGACAGCTGGCTACAGTCACATCCGGGTTAAGCAAGAGTGCAAACTGCGCTCGCGTGTCTGACGGGAGACGTTTGCCACTGCCGTTTCGGGAAAGCATGTCAGGAATTATATTAGTGACATAACAGAGGTGCTGCGTGCGGTGACAGATAGCGTGCCAATACAGGAGGAGGACAGGTTTGATGTGTAAATGGTGAGAGGAACAATAATGGGTGGTGCAAAAGCTGATGGAAGATGATGGAAGACAAACTGTGGTTTTCATCCAGGTGGTGAGTCTGCACTTGCATAGATTATTTAAAAATGCACGCGTGAAACAAAATGCTGATTACAAAGGAGAGCCGAACAATAAGTAAATTATGTCCTTTTCCATATTTTTCCATTAATTTTGAAACTGATTAAGAGAAAGATATTAAAAAAATGTTTATTTTAAAAATAATATCTGGAGAACACTGATGGTTTAACTGAGTGACAGTTGAGTTGTAAACTTGTCCTTCACTTTAGCAAGATCATGAATGTGTAGCTATGTAGCTTGATTCTATATTAAGTGGAATGCATACAGGTTTTTTTTTTTCAATTTTGATTTTCAATGATGTCAAAAACATCTTATTCCATTATTTTCATTCCATTGTACACTGGATGGTTTGCTGTACAAAAAAAATTCACGTTGGGCACCGTATGTGTGAAAGACTCATCCAAAGACAACCAACACCACCTAATTCTAATCTGTGGATTGAATCCCTCTTGTTCCTTGTGACAGTGGTCACAGTTCATTCATCCTCCAGCAGAAAGCTGCTCTGGCTCCAATCGCACCCGGACACCGGGGGACCTGCTCTGTCCCGCAGCCACCCTAGAACTAGGCCAACCGGTGAAGACATCAACATGCTGATTGTTGGGCTCCAGAACGTTTCCCTCATCTTTTTGGCCCCACCCCCATCCTCTGTGCGCTGGCCAGTTGGTTCCCACACTCCCTTTCTGTAGCAGGCATCACTGCTCCCCAACCTTGCCCCCCACAAAAGGGCCAGTAGGCAATGACCTCACCAAGTAGGAGCTCAGGGCCCGTGCACACGCTGTCACAATCACCTCCGTTTTGAAACGCGCAGAAATTCCATCACGAGCTCGCGTCCACATGCCCTCGCCACCAGCGCCACCATCCCCCGCCTCACAGTGCCAGTGGCGCTACACTCCGCCACCGTGGAGCTCTACAAGTCGGCCGCATTAAAAATCATATGTGCAGCTTTTTACAAAAAAGATTAAACAAAAAAATCTTATTATTGAGACTAATTTCTTGGAATTTTTTTCCAACTTTTTTGAAAAAAAAGAAATAAAAAAAAAAAGCCGTGAATTGCACCCCCCCAGGGGTGACTGCCACTTCCACTGAAATGAATACAACATTCTTCTTTGATTTCCATGTCATGTTTACAACTGTAACCACAAGGGGAGAAAACACACCAAAGCCTAGAGTGAAAGACGGTTCTGGGTCACCTTTCACCCATTATGCAGGACAGGTTTTCAAGAGAACTTGAAAACAATGCTGAGTTTGCTGCATTCTTGGATCTTCTGGAAAATTTGGGATGTATGTATTTAAGGGAGCCACATCGTGCAGTTCCAGTTCCTTTCCTTACAAACAGCTGATGAGAAAAAAAAAAAAATGTCCCCGTTCTTCCTTTTTGTTTGTGCCCACTTTTTTTGACCTCTCTTTTCAAGGATGCCGGTTTTACCAGGACAGGCTCATAACAACACAATTCCATTCTTCCCTCTCCCCATCCACATAGAGAATGGAGACTGAAAACTACTAAAAGCGTCCTGAACCCAGACAACACAGCTGCTCTCATGACTTGACTGGGACTCTCTGCTCGTGGGAACGACTCTGAGTTGGATCAGGAGATGAAAATCATGCTGAAAATGACAGAAACAAAACGGCTCCCGAACTCGGATCTTCCGGCTCTTCCTTAAGGGGCCGTTCAAGAGGACGGGATCGGCCGCTCCGCTCTCCCCTTATGTTTTCCCAGGAGGAGGGTGGCAGAGCGTCGTGCCATTGTCCTCTCCAACCCCACCACCCCACCTCCCCCTCCCCACGCCACCTCCTCCTGGCATCTCAAGCTTCTTGACAGAATAAAAGGCCTCTCTGATCAAAGGCTCCCGGGGACACTCGGGCACAACTGCAAAAACCTGCAGCTATCAAAACGGTTTGTTTACTCTGCACTGCCATGACAATGTGAGATAAGAGATCTAAAAATACGAGGCGGCCGCAGACGGCCACAGAAAGAGCCGCGCACGCAGGTCACAGCCACTGAATTTGTAAAGCGGAGGAAACCGGGGTGTGTGTGTGTGTGTGTGTGTGGGGGGGGGGGTAACGCTGGGAAATGCCTGTTTCCATTGCAACTGGATACAAACACTGGCAGCAACAGAGTGTCACCTCCGTGGTCAAACTGTTGCACTGATCAAAGCCTGGCTGCGTGCGGGTTGGCCCTCAGTTTGCCGCTCTTCACTGGCACTGCACCGCGTGGGATTTAATGTCAGCATTGCTGTGACACTCGCGTTTCTTCCAATAAGTCCAGCCGACTGTTTCCACCGCGGAAAACGCTAACATCTGTTGTGACTTCTAAGCAGCTGCCCTGCATGGAGAAAATGTCATGTGCGTCTATAGAACTGTGTGAAACGCTCAGAGATACAGTAAGTCATAATAATGTATGTAGTTGGGTTTTTTTTTCTTTCTTTTTTTTCAGGCCCCGTCTCAAGCACAGGCTTGTAGGACCGAAGCAATGTCAGTCAGTGCGCTTGGTTTCGGTGAACGGGGCGCTAATAAAGTATGGACCCTGCAGCGCACATGCACTCGCTGATGGGGCTGATCACTTCACTTCTCCTCCCGCCGCCCAGCGCTGAGCTCCAGAAGAAATGCGTCAGTCCATTTCGTTTTTCATTTGATTTTAATTCTTTATGTATGACTTATTTTTTGACTCCGTGTAGCTTTTATCTGTTGTTTTGTTGCATTTGTTTCACCTTTGTAAGGTGTCCTTGAGTGCCAGCAAAGGCCCTTACACATAAAATGCATTATTATTATTATTTTTATGAAAAAGAAAAGCCTCTCGTGCCTTTGCCTCTCGTGCAAAGCATGTCCGAGAGTTAACCGACAGGGTGGTGGTGGCGGCGGTGGTGGTGGTGGTGGTGGTGGAGGCGGCTCAGTGGTCTGTGGAGTGGAACACACCCCCTCCCCCGGTGGCCAATCATCTCCCGGGGAAAATGTCACCCTGAAAAATGATTGACAAGCCACAGCTTTGACGGCGGGGAAGGGGGGGTGAGTGCCACACAAACCCGCCGCCCCCACCGGCAGGGGGAAGCAGAACTGGCAGCTAGGGTTCCCTCCCCATGTTTCCATTCAGACCGCAGCCATGCAACACTAGGCCCGCTAACAAGGCCGCCTGACATTCTGCCTCTCTTATTTACTTTCCGCTGTATTTATGATCGGCCGCGTGTTCGAGAGAAACCCCCCCCCATCTACCACCACCACCACCACCACCACTTTACACTCCCTCTCTTTTTCGATTTCCTGGCACGAGTTCCCTTCCGCCGCAGTTTACCGCGTTTACTGTGTCAATGATTGTCGGACGGCGCGTCTGAACTTTGAACCCTGCCGAGGGCCGAGCGACTCGCTCTCCCTGCCGGCTGCAGGGGGAACGGGGACGGCTCTACGGAGATCGCTATAGGTTAGGGGTTAACCCGTTTATGATTGGCATCGTAAAGATTCCTGAAAAGGTTGGTCAGATTTCAAAGAAAAAAAAAAAAAAAAAAAATCTGGTGCGGATATTTTTCCCCAGCAGCAGCAGCAGCAGCAGCGGCTGAACGGTCGCAGGAAATGGTGAAATGAGGCCGTGAGCTTTTCTTTTTAAAAAATTTTCATACTACAACGTGGGAGAAAGAAGGTCAGCGAGACATCCCCCCACACACCAACCCCGCCCCGGACCCCCGCACCCCCCATCTGCTCCGAGCAGGTGTTTGTGCAAGCTGTGCTGGGAGGGAGAGGCAGCAGTGACCGCAGCTCGGTGAGACCGCTCCCACCTGCGCAGATCAAATGTGAGGCATTTATTATACAGGGGGGACTTATGTAGCGCTCCCTATCTGATGGGCTATGTAATGGAGAGCCCCCCTCCGACCCCCCCCAGCAAGATACACTTTCACTAAAGACCTAAAAAGGCTGCTGGGGAAGGTGACCCGAAAGGGAAACATTACACTTGAAAACAAAAATCGTACGAGGTGTGCGGCGCAAGATTCAAAAGATTTTTACATTTGTTGCAGGGCGGTGAAATGTCAGTGTGGCAGAAGCCGACGTGACTGTGCTATTACGAGGACTAAATAAAGTTGAAAAAGGACTAAAAAAGTGGCAAGTTCTACAAAAGCTAAAAAAAAAAAGATTAAAAAGTGAAGAGAAAGAGAGAAGCACGGCTTGTTCGACACCGCGGGAAGACTCGCACCTCTGTGTCGTACATGTGCGTGTATGTAAATGTGTTGAGTGTTGTGAGATGCAAATGGCAGTTTCTCATGTGGAGTAAACTGAGACCGTTCACGGCGAGGCTGTGCACTCCATTGTGGATTGGTCAGTGTACATATCTAAACTGTAGGGATGTGATTTTAGCACGTAGCTGCAGTTGCGTCACCGTGCGCATTGTATCTGTGAAGCCTTCGCCGTTATCGAGCAAAGGGCCGTCACCCAGACAGTAACTGGCCCCCTGGCAATGTATTATCGGCTTGCTCGGGTGCTATATGCAAACAAACTGCAAAGAGCTATTATAAAAAATAAAATAAAATAAAAACAATAAATCATCCTGAAATCAAAATAGACAACTGCCAACGGGCAGGCAGCACCTAATAGGTATTTAAGTGGCGTCAACGCCCAGTCAAAAACACTGCCTGTTGAGTAACTTCCTCACTTTCACACAATGTATGAGGACGTGAGCTGACAGGTGCACTCAAACATAAATGTGAGTCAAATCAAGACTTCCTGTTGTTATCCTTGCATGTTTGAAGACTCCCTGGAAGGCAGGATAGCTTCTATTAGCCTGAACATGTTCACCTGCTACTTGTTTTCAGAATGTTGTTCTTGTTTTCAGTGTTTTAAATTAGGACAGGTTTATAACCCAGCAAGCATAAGACCACCTGTTGATTTTGAAACCCAGTCGAAAATGCAGAAAGATGCGTAACTGGAGCCACAACCAAAGTCTTGCAAGGCTCAAAGTTGTTCAGAGCCACGAGTTCCATTCCAATCCCCAGCAAATTGAGGATTTATCTGTGGCCGTGCGCTCACCATCAAACAAACAAACTTTGACGCTACCAGGAAAAAAGGCATTCATTACGCATTTTCTGGAAACGGGTCGGCATGCCTGCAGAGCCGCTGCCAATGCATTGGGTTCATTCAAAACAAGGCAAGGTCCAGCCAGTGTCATCAAGGTTTTTAGGCGGCCTTCCAAACCACAGATACCTTCCCAATTTGCCATCTGAGTAAAGCAGTGCAGGTCGAAGCAAGAGGCAGAAGCAATTATCACGTATCTGTCAATCTTTATCAAGTCTTATCGGAAAAAAAGAGAACACCACCGCACGAGGAGACACACTCACTGGTCACTTTATTAGGTACACCAGGCCAAATGACTCATTTGGGTATGGGGACGTGGTGAAGACGACTTGCGACTTCCGTTCAAAGTCAGCATCAGTGTGGAGAAGAAAGAGGATCTTAATGACTCCGAACATGGTGAACATAGTTATTGGTGCCAGACAGGCTTCTGGTCTGAGTTTCTCATAGACCGCTGATTTACACGACCATCTCTTGCTGTCAGAGGTCAGAGGTCAGTGTGGACGGACTTGGTTCAAAATGAGAGAAAGGCAACTGTCGCTCAACCACGGTGTGCAGCATCAGACCAGTTTCTCTTATTGCATTGCTAAAGTGTATTTTCCAGGAGTAATTCCATTGTGTGAAAAATTCTGTGAAGAAATAAAAAAAATGTTTGTGTCTAAATAAATGTTGCAAATCAAAACCAATTAGACACACGTTATCTAATAAATACCAGAGGGCACTCCAATAAATGATCTGGTTATTTAGAGCAGTAAGGCAAATGACTCAATCAACACTAAAGTGCAAGAAGTGCTGAAGGAAAATCATTTTCAGCTGTAGTGAGTTTGAAATAACTAGGAGAAAGCTTTGTATATAACAAATAAATAACAATAAAAAAAGACAAAAGAGAAGAGCCAATATAGGACCGCTTGCTGGACTCAGGAGTTGTAAGTTTGAGGTGCTCTTTGGATGGGAAAAAAGAAGAAGCAGCAAAAACAGGAGAAACTCCAAGGCACTCTCATTGAAAAGTTAAAAAGCCTTTATTGTAGCGGCTTGGTTAAGTTCAAAACCATTAAAAACTCTGACGCGTTTCGGCAATCAAGCCTTCCTCAGATAGGCAGACAGTTCTTACAGAGAGAGGTTTCTAAGCAAAAGAGGACTTTTTCAGCAGAATGTCCACCAATCACAAATCTACACCTCACAAGGTGTTGCAAATAAAAAACACTAGTGGCTGTAGACTGGATATCAGCGCTGTGCAGCCCTCACAACAATACGAGCAATGGATGTTGAAGTCAGTTCTGCTCCAAAGGAACAGAATTTAGCATTTCACTGGAAAACAATACCCCGAAACAATGATGCAATCATTCTCTGAGGAAAGACATTGTCCTCCACAGCCCTCAGCACAGGCGCACAATCCGATGCATGGACACGTCCGACAATATCTGAGGCAGGATGTAAAGCGAGCCCTTGGGTGAGACGTAGCTTTTTAGCTAGTTCTAAGCGAGAGCGCATTCCAAACCTTGACATCTTGAAATATGAGCCTTGAATTTGACTACAGGCTATACTCTCCGTTATCATACAGTTCAAAGATGAAATAAATTGCAACTGTGAGTGATAAAAACCTTGTCTCATTGACATGTACAGTAATCTCCTCTTGGCATGTCCATGGATGGTTTTCACTGAACATCAAGAGGCAATGTGCCTCCACCGCAGCACCTGGTCATCTTTCAACACACAAAGCACTTTTGATCTGCACAACAAACTTGAACCTAAACTAAACCAAAATTAAAAAAAAAATGTTCTTGTTGAATTCTTTTCTAACTATATAATCATTATTTTTTTTAAAAAAAGGCAAAGTACATACATACATACATTTTCTACCACCACTCATGCTAAAAAATTGATCTTAAATAAGAATATGAGCCATATTCAGGTCATGGATTAAACCTCCCAGCTGGTGTTTCCATTATAAGCATGTGTATTTAGTCATTACCGTCAAGGCAGGGGTTACATGGCCAAGAGTGTAAACACTTGAGTTAATTAAAAGCTGCAGAGATTAGCTTCCAGTTTTGAGAGTGCCTTTCACTCAAGGATTTGTGAAATCACACTTTCGGGTGCAGTCTGTCAGCTCCACACACTTCAAAGCATTTTCTGTTTATATGTCAATTATGAAGAATCAAAATCAGGAGTTTAACACACACACACACACACACACACACACACACACACACACACACACACACACACACACACACACACACACACACACACACACACCTATTGCACTTCAAAGTACACGCCACGGAGGGTGCCATGTGTACAGACAGATTCGAGCTAATGTGGGTGTGCACCTGGTGCAAGTAGGAGGCTGCCACCTGATCAAATAAGCAACATAATACAGAGCAATAACCACACAGATGGCAACATTCACAGCGTTCACCTGGACGCTGTGCCCAAATTAAAAACACAACAGACAACGACAAAATCCTGCAGCAGAAAACTAGGAAATATTCGCCATAAGACATTTTTCACTGCATTACCAGATCTGTACGGCAAGTACATTAAAGAAACAAAACAAAAAAAAAACACACCGTTTGTCTAGTGTAATTAAATATAAGTAGTAACTTAGAGGCAAGTTGTGAATGTAAATTTTTGTTTGGGCTACATATCGCAAACACTGCTAAAGCTAATTAAAATTAGCCATGGTTTCCACTCTTTTATGTTAATATTACAACTTCAAGTGCAACTGATTGTTTAATAGCTTTCAAATTGCAAAACTGTTTGATAGCTTTGAAACTTCAAAGGCCTCATTAAAAAGATATTGCGTGTGAACACGGTGAAACGACTGTTTTTAAGGCTCATCTTTGGAATCGTCAACATACAATTAAATGGGAATACTGGAGAAGATGCTTAACTAGGCTGCCCCCTTATCCAGCCGTCACATTTCTGAAGTGAAAAACTGCATAACCTGATGTGCAGGCTTCTTTTTTTCAGAACGAAAAGAAGCACGTTAACATTTCAGACTTACTCTGTCTCCGCTTTCATAATTCTGAAAATAATCCACTAAGTTTCCTTTGAAAGTTCACCCATTGAAAGGCTTTCCCGCGGCTACTCTTTCAGTTGGAGGCTTGGACACACAGAAGCAGGGATAATTTGATTATTGAGTAACTGGCTTGTAATCATCGCTTTGATTGAAGTTGAAACACCAATCATGTGATTTTACACGACTGTAAAAATGAAAGGTTTGTGTCACTTGATAATGACCAGCTTGTCGAATCAATAAGCCTGTACTTATGACATACACGTGAATGAAATATCAGTAAAAATAAAAAAGAAATCAATTCTCAATTACTGCAAGTAAAGAGATCGCTCCATACACATGAAGCTACTGCTGTGTTACAACACGTAGCACACACCACTAAATCAACCGGCACCTTCCAGCCACAGCGTCAATCCAACATTTTCTGTCTGCGCTGCGACCACACCAAAGAATCTATAGGCAAACATGAAAGAGATTGTAAGGAAAGGTGTGTGTGCGTGCGCGCGCTAGTGTTCTAGTAAGGGACTGGGTGAGAGGAGGTGGAGGTCCAGAGAGGGAAAAAAGGAAGAAAGGAGAAGGGGGGAGAGAGAGAGAGCGAGAGAGAGAGAGAACGATGGGCACACAAATGAGGAGGGAGTGCTGCTGATAGCGCCACGCCGAGCTCCGCTCGCCGAGGGCTTGGAGCAGAAGCCGTGGCCTTTCTGGAAGGACTCCAGCGGCTCTTAGCGCGGGTCTCCTTTGATGATGGGCCACGGTATGTGTAAGAGCACTGGGCTGCAGCCAAGGTACACAGCCTCTCGGTAATAGTTAACGGAGTGGGCAAACAGCGGAAGTCAGCAGCAGTGGAGGTAGGTCAGACGCGCTGGCTCAAACTCCCCACCTCCGCCTCACATGGAGCTGGCATTGTAGTCTGACGTCGGACGCCCTTTGATTTATGGATGGAGCTTCGCACACATGATGTTGACTCCTATCATATATATATATATATATATATATATGCGTATGTGTGTGTGTGTGTGTAGGTGTATGAAAAAAGTGGTGGTATTAGCGTCTGGCCGTGTCACTCCTCATTGGCTGGAGATAATAAACGTTTCTGCGACTGCAGTGTCAGCCGTCTGGGAGATTCTTCCGTTACAGGAAGCAACGCTTTTGAGCGCTTTCAGCATGCGTGCACGTGTGTGTGTGTGAGAGAGAGAGAGAGAGAGAGAGAGAGAGAGAGAGAGAGAGAGAGAGAGATTCTTGCTTTTCAAGGACTCGAGAGTGGTAGACATGTCATTATCCAATCCTCTGCCAACCTGCCGCTTTAATCTGGGAGTGAGCAGACCAAACACCCAAACCGCACACGGCTCTGCTTTAGTCTTCAGAGACGGCTT
The DNA here is from genome assembly GCA_009823395.1 of Thamnaconus septentrionalis. NCBI lineage: Eukaryota > Metazoa > Chordata > Actinopteri > Tetraodontiformes > Monacanthidae > Thamnaconus > Thamnaconus septentrionalis. The sequence continues at coordinate 8,514,327 of CM020504.1, forward strand.
TCAGGGCCGCTGCGGTGCGGCGCAGTGCTAACCTCGAACCTAGAGCCCGGAACAACAGCGTGCCGCACTGCACTTCCCGCACGGCAATCTAGGGGGTTTAAATAGCAGACCAGGGGAGAGAAAGAGAGAGAGAGAGAGAGAGAGAGAGAGAGAGAGAGAGAGAGAGGCTTGGCAGCTGCAGAGCGTCGCAGCCACTCAGAAGGAGAAAGTCGGAGGCCTATGTGACTCCGCGGCAGTCCTGAGAACATGCCCTGTTAGCTGTGCTACTTTTTTTTTTTTCTTCCCCCTGGGCTGCTTTGGCGCGGCTCCAGCAGAGGAGGTTATCAGGTGAACGGCCCTGATGAGACATGGTGGCTCGGCTCCCTCAAATACAGACGGCCCTTTGATCCGCCCACCTGATTCCAGCCAAGCACGGCGCACCAAAGGCAACAGGCACTGAAAACAGCCACGAGCTGTTGGGTTTTTTTTTCTCTCTCTCTCTCTTCTTCTTTTCAGTCCTTTTCGGGCAACAGGAAGTCTAACATTGGAGTAAAAGCAAATACGCACACGTTACGCAAAAGCAGAAACAGACGATATTCAAGTCAGTTTTATCGCTGCACTGCAAAGTCCCGGCCCACGGTCAAGGCCACTTGCAGGGAATACGCCAAAATAGCAGAACGGGGGCCAGAAGGCAGTTTGCTGGCTTGCTAGCGCTGCTCTTAGCAGAGGACAAACCGTGAGGGGAGTGGGTGACTCTCCCGAGCCTCTCTGCAAGCACCGTGGCGGGCAGACCGTCGGCATTCCTGCTGGGTGCCAAGGTATTTACTTTGGACAAGAGAGGGAGGCACTGCGAGGGACTGCTTCTAATTAGGAGCAGCCAGTCAGGAGGTCACAGCCAATTGGGACGGGTCTCCTAGATACGCAGCCCTCCCCTGATGGCCCGCTGGGACGGCACTGTAGTTTTGGGTTTGGGCTCTTTTTGGGAGTGGTGGACCCTCAGGTCCGCAGCGCCAGGTACACCGCTATTAAAAGAGTCAAGGCAGCGTCATGGCGGAACATTGGCTGGTGGTGGTGGTGGGGGGGGGGGGGGGGGTATACACACTCGCACCTTCCCTCTACTGCTAAGCTTTCTGCCGAGTGAGTCACCATCGCAGGATCAGAGCCAAGTGTCTTTTCAAACACAGAATCACTTCCCTTCATTTTTTAAAGATTTAACATCAATGGTGAAAACGTAAAGCGAAAGCAGAGTCGCTGCACTGAACTGCTGAGATTTGTTCTCAGCATAGAGAACAAATCTAACTGAAACTGATAATGGTGAAATGCATTCAATTCTATTAATTCAATACGAAAATTGAATTCTTCAATGATCTATTAGACCAAATTTCACACATTATTACATGAGGCAGATTTCCTGGGGTATTTTAATGACCTTTAACCACCAGAGAAGAGAACTGTTGCCACAAAGACCTGAGTTCAAAGGATTAGAGGCTGTTTTAAGAGAAGGAATACATCCAATCAAAGCTTGTCAACTAATTGGCACCTCCCCCACCCCCACAGCTAATTCATCATGCAGCCCTCACAAAACTGGTGAAGAGGCTGATGAAAGCGGTAATTGTGGTGTCAAGCGGGACTCTGCCTCTGCAGGCCCGGTTCGCTCCGAGGCGGAGAGCTGGAGATGGAGGCGTCTGTCAAGAGCCTGCATTTCTCATTTTTTTGGTTTGTTTTTTTCCCTCTCTTCGCTCAGTCCAGCCGGCTGAACAGCCATCAATCTATCTCGCTCGCCGGCAGGCAGGCATGTGACTGGACGCATGACGACGGGCGATGCTGGTGGACGGAGCTCCTCCACCTCCTCCCTCGTGCGCAGCGAGCAGCAGCGAAAGGTCCAGGCGGGGAGCAGAAGGGGAATGATGCAATAGCCGGCCGTGCTCTTGGCGAAAAAGGAAAAGGGTGAAACGTCTTTTTGACACAGAGTAATGACTCCTAAGGAGCGTAGCGGTACGTTCACGGACCGTAAGGAATCCGATCAAACGCCCGGCCGATAAAAATCTCAGCGTGTCAGCGATCTGTCCCGGTGAGCTCAGATGGGAGAGGAGCTGCTGTAACTTGGGTTTTAATCCAGTTAGATGGTTTCGACCTGGAGTCCGTGGAAACGGCCCATCGGATCCGGTCGCTCCCCGCCGTCGGCCCCTCGTGCGCATGTCCGCGACGCAACACAGCCGGCGCGCCGCGTCGCAGATTAGGATGAATTATCGCTCACATTTGAAACAAGGAGGACGCTTCTGCGGCGTGGCGGCCTCGGAACAGAGGCAGCGAGCTGGATTAGTCAAGCCGACAGCTCCATCTCAAACACTGGCGGGCCTCCTGGTGCAGCCGAGTGTCAGGTCATGTGATCGTGTGTCACAGACGGCCGACGCCGCAGTGCCCGCGGCGTCAGAGGAGAACCGCAGGTCAATCCAACCGCTTTATTCATTCCGTGTAAATGGGACAATCGGACCTACAAACCAAACTGACGAAAAACGGACTAGATAAACGCACCGTTGGATGGATTTTTTTTTTTCGATTCCTTCAGGTCACCAGGGCTCGTTAAAAGAAAAAAAAACAATAGAGTCCGTGTTAAACCCGAGACACAGAAATGATGTTGATCAATTTTGAATGCTCAGATTTAAGTCTTTGAGTGGAAAAGCAAAGGACGGCCGTCTGCAGCTTTTTACACCTTCGAGCAGACTTAGCGGTTTACACTTGGAGGACTTTGCCACTGGGCTGCCTAAAAGTTCACTGAACTGGTCTAAACTATCCCAGACATTGGGTTCACAATAGTTAAGAACAGGCTAAAAGACAATATCACAATCAAGTTTACAAAGTCCATCAATCCAGCAAAAATGACTCGACAGAAGTCTGCTGGGCTTTGACTGTCAATACAAACTATCAATAAATAAAAGCGTTGATCGGCATGGCAGATGGGTCACTTGACTTTCGGGCGACCTGATTGCCGCCAGCGCCGTCATGTATACTAAATTATACCCGACGTGCAGCTGCAAAACGGAATTATGCCTGAAACGCAATCAAGTGACTCAACAAAGACATAACACTTAGCGCCTGAGGCGGAAGTGCAGCAGGGCGGCGGCGGCGGCTGATTCACAAAAACAGCGGGGCCACTTCAGTTCAGGTAGGATTTATGGACCAACGCAAATGACTAAGAGTTGATGTAATGCATTCAAGTGTGGCAGGATGGCAGGTTTGTGATTTTGTTCCGACTGCTACACTAGTGAGTCGGAAGCCTTTCTGAGAAGACGGAAGGGGCTGGAGGGAGCAAGGGGGCGGCGGCGGGTGGTGGGGGTCACAAACAGGACACTCTGGTTGCTGTGTGGAAGTGACCATGTGACTCCTGGAGACATAGAGCGTTTTTTGTCAGCAGCGTTATCTCCCTGGATCTGGGGTTACAATATGGCTTTTGTAGTCACGCAGCAGTGAAAGATCTAAGACTCTTTGATCCCGCTTAATAGAGTTTGGTAAATGATCTTGGTACGGGAGCTCCGCCTCCCACGGACACGAACACGCACACGCACATGCACACAAACACACAGTCAACAGCACACACACACACGTACACTTGCACAGCGTCGTGCAGGTGAGCGCTCCTCTTCCTTGCGGATGGTTGAGCCGAGCGTTCAGGCAGAAAAGTAGAAAATTTGCTTCTACCGGTATTCGGCACATTGCTTCGCGCCAATTGGAGCTTCTTCCTTCCTTCCTTCCTCAACCCTGCAGCCCTGGCACAAGTGCATCAAGTCACAAACATGCAAAGTTCATTCTCTGTTGTTATTATTTTTGGGTACAAGACAACTCATTTTTGCTTGAAAAATAAAAAAAGAGCTGTGGAGGTAGCGGTGCGCGGCGGGCGAGACGGGGGGTCAGATTGTCAGAGAGCATTTATCTGCGGCATGATGAGGACTCTTTTCCTCAAGCCCTCAGCGAAACGAGCGCTTCCTGCCGTCGGTAGAACACGTAGCCCCGCTGGCCCTTCAAACTGAAGTGCACACAATGAATTAAAAGTGAATTAAAGAGGCTGTCGGCAAGCAGGAGAGTGGCAGTGGCTGTGGTGGGGGGGAGGAGAAAACAACTGGGCAGGCCGGGACAGCGGAGAGGTCTGACATTAGCCGTTAACGAGTGAAGAAGACACTCGGCTGAAGCAGAGAGAAAATTAGCCGCCTAGCAAGACGGCTAGGCTGCGATGCGTCAACCGAGGAGCGTGTCTGAACAAGGTTACTGTGCCGCCGCTTCCTGTAGCTGAGGGGAGATTTCACAACTTGTAGTGGCTCAGGGATTAAAATTCAAAGGGCTGCCGAAGCCATTCAGGTTCTTCCCGCGATTATACGAGCCAGGGCGGTTGCGCCGACAGTAGCTGCACGCAGACAAACGCCAGCAGTCGGTAATTCATCACGTCTGAGGGACGACTTCAGGTTATTCAGCCGCCGGACAACAACATTAAGATGCAATCTAAAAATGGTTTGGTCTTTTTAGAATTTTAAAAAGAAAAGTACTTGTGCTAAACATACTTGTATGCTTTTATTTTTGATTTTAGCCAGGCTCTTTGGTTTCCTGCGAGCCAAAGCAATCAGGATCACCTTTGTGTGCCCTTTTAAAATAAATCCATTAAAAGCAAAATCAAAGTAAAAACTTTATTCACACTTTGGTGAAACAAGGGGCCTGGTTATGAATTACACTTTGGCTGAACCATCACTCCGATCATGAGCTTCTGGCCTGCAGGGGAAAACAAAGAGACAGCCAACTTCTCCACTTTGCTCTCTGCCCTGCTACGGTTTCACCAATCCAACCGCCCCCATCAGCGCACATCCTCTGCTGCTCCTCCGCTGCTCCTTTTCAACAGATCAGCCGACTACAGGTGCCAAGCTCGACCTGAGGTGTCGGGCAGCAAACTCACTCCTTACTCTCCGCAGTTTAACCTGCAAGACATTTTAGACGCTGACCTCTGATGCTCCCGGGCCTCGCCCCGCTCGCATATGAGAATATCAAAAAGAAAAATGCACTTGGATGTGCGTTGATAAGTAAGTACGAGCATGTGTTCTTTTGTAATCACAGGTGAGTCACACGGCTCCATTGTGTGGCTGCGCAGCAAGGCTTCAAAGAGCGCCGCGCGTCTGCTACCACTGCCACCGTTCACACAAACACCCTCACATGCTAACGCAGGAAGACGAGCCCTCACTTTCGTACGCAACACTCATTTACACTGCGCAATACTGCAGTTGATTGACTCTTAGCACCGCAAGCTAACTGAGATAAAGTGCTGCCGTATCTTGTACGTGTGAATCATGTTGATCAATCAGGATAGAGTTGGAGTTTAATTCAATTCTATTGTTTTCTCCACGTTGGTTGGCCAATACCATGCCCTAGTGTTAATATCTTATGCCTAGTATAGAGAGAGCTCACACTAGTCACTAGTACACTTTGGTGGGGTTGTTGTGTGGTACACACTTAAATGTCCCAGAAGGAAAATTTGTCTTGGGCACAGAGCCACAATAACAAAGTAAACATCCAGCTTTTCAATGACCGTGTGTGTGTGTGTGTGTGTGTGTGTGTACATGTTAAACTTTTCTGGACAAAAGGATGAGTGAAAGCATGACAGCAGTGAATAGCAGAGATGTTCCCTTGATTTTGCAGAAGCAGAACTATGAAAAGTGGTGGATGGGTGGAAAAAAAAGTTGTATTTAGTTCCAGATTCCCGGCTCGGTCTAATGACTTAAAAAGAAGGGAATGGGCAGGATCAGGAGATTGGCCCAAAGCAACATCAGAGGAGTCATCTCTTGCGAAAGAGGGGACAGGACAGCTTCCTGTGCTGCAGGCTGCAGCTTTTGTCGAATCCCTCAAACTCAGGAGAACTCATTTGTCCGGCCGGGGCACGTGTGTGTGTGTGTGTGTGTGTGTGTGTGTGTGTGTGTGTGTGTGGGGGGGGGGGGGTGCCTTTGGAGGTAAGAGCCAGAGGCAAAGTGGAACTGACGTCTCAGATCACTAGACCAAAGCCGAACGGCAGACTGAGCTGTTGGCCATATGGAAATATGAAAGCCAGTCTGGACGGCAGGTCTGTGTGAGCCGCCGTTCACGTCAAGGAAAGGGGGCGAACTGGAGCTTCGAGGGAATTCTCCCGTCTGTGAGGAACTTTTAAAGCTGAACTTTGAACGGCTCTTCTTTTGCATAGCTGGCACAACAGAGCAGTCAGCACACTTGAAAAAAGCAGGCAGCAAATTTTCACGAATTTGCACAAACTTGCACCCCTTTGGCTGCTACTTTGATGTATCTGCCTGTGATGCCAAGGGACAGATGCGTACAGACTTCAAATGTAAATTCAATTAAAGGAAATGTATTCTAAATTAGTGCACATTCATTTAACCAATATCCAATGCAGTGTTTCAGTCCATATACCAAAGCAAGTAGCAGCTTGTGCCAGCTGCCCTTAAAAAACACAAATAAGGCAAAGAAGAAATATTGAAGGCAAAGGCCTGTTTTGTTGTCGCTAAAGACATTAGCATGGACGCTGCGACATTATGGGTTTTATCAGAACTGGAAGGCGTCAGCATTGGGAAGTCTTTGGCTGTTGCTACCCAACAGGTTTTTCAGCACAAGGTGGTAACAGGTGCAATAACCCCAACAAAACAAACAAAAGAAAAACACAACATGTATATTTCAAAGAGATGAATTATGTGCTGCAGCACCTCAAACAATGCAGCGAGGCGAAAAGCCCCGAGGAGTTCTGGCTGGGCTTGTTATCTCACCCAGGGAGATAGGAAGTATGGGCAGGAAATCTAGAGGGAGGGGGGGAGACCAGGGCCCATATGGGAAGTGCAGTGTAAACAGTCTCAGTTTTTAATCATCCCGGCTCACGTTCTGAGCTGGACGCACTTTGATGTTCTCCCTCAGCGCCCCCTCCGCCCAGCGCTCCCTCGCTCCCAAACGGGCAGATAGTGGCCTGAGAGCGCGGCGGGCTCAGGCAGGGCCGAGGAGGCTCTTCAATACCTACGGGGACCCTGAGTAGAAGCCCAAGGAATTTGAAGTGGCGCTGAGTTAACTGGGTCTTTAGTCAATTACCCGGCATGCTTTAATTACAGCCGATGTTTCTGAAGGAGCCCTCAGAGGTCAAGTCCAGATTTCAAAGCACAGAGACGCCCCCTCCGGCCTCTCCCCCACTCCCTCCCTGCGTCCCCCGACCAAAACGGAAAAAAAAAAAGAAAAGACTGGAGTGCCAGGAAGAAAAGAAAGTCAAGATGGCTTTAATGATGTCCTTAGACCGGGCACGACGCCCACCAAAGGATAAGCTCAAAATTCTTCTCCGCGGCGGACAGACGCCAGAGGATAGACGGCGTCTCAAGTTCAAAGTCGGCCCGGGAGCCTTCCGCTGCGCTTCTGCTCCCGGTCGCACTGTGAGCTTCGCTACGGAAACAGGGACGGAGTCAAAAATTCCTCGGCATTTGTATTTGTCCAAATAGCGCTGGCCTGACCCCGGCCAGTGTGCTAGTGAGCCTGTTCATTCAGGGGACAGGGCAAGCGTCCAAGGAGATCACGGTTTAATAGATCAGAGCGCTAGAAGGCACCAAAGCAGAGTCTTGTGACTTAAATATACTGAGGGGAACAGGGAGCTGTTTCGAGTACTCTCAATCACTCTCTGGTTTACTCTCCACATGTGACAGCACACATCACCCAAAACAAGAAGTCCATCTTATTAAT